>JAKWJC010000310.1:0-187480 GCA_027704865.1 Solanum neorickii
TTAAATCTCTGACAAAGAAGGTGGCTTGAGTTGTTTAAAGATTATGATATGACTGTCCTTTATCACCCCGACACGACTAATATTGTAGTGGATGCCCTTAGTCGGATGACTATGGGTAGTGTATCCCATCATGATGAATCCAAGAAGGACCTAGCAAGGGAAATACATAGGTTGGCTAGGTTGGGTGTGAGGATGCAAAGTGCTCTAGATGGGGGTTCCATACTTCATCGTAACTCTGAGTCATCCTTAGTGGTTAAGGTGAAGTCCAAATAACATCTTTATTTAGCCTTGATGGAATTGAAAGAATCGTTTCTTGGCAAGTAGAATGAATCATTTTCCTTGGGGGAGGGGGCATAGAGTGTTAATGTACCGAGGGAGATTATGTGTTCCAGATGTAGATGGGTTGAGGGTTCGGATAATAGAAGAAGCACATGGGTCCTGCTACTCAATTCATCCTGGGTCACCAAAAATGTACCATGACCTAAGGGAAATATATTGGTGGGAAGATCTTAAAAGGGATGTAGCGGGATTTGTCACTAAGTGTACGAATTGCCAACAAGTAAAGGCTTAACACCTAAAACTGTGTGGCTTACTAAAAGAGATCCAAATTCCAACTTGGAAGTGCGAATTCATCGATATGGAATTTGTAGTAGGTTTACCGTGGACCTAAAATCATATGATTCCATATAGGTGGTTGTGGATCGATTGACTAAATCCACTCTCTTTATCCCCTTCAAGTCTTCATATTCGGCTAAGTAATATGCAAGAATCTTACTAGATGAGATTGTGTGCAGCCATGGAATTCTGTTATCCATCATATTGGATCAGGGAGCACAATTCATATGTAGATTTTGGAGGTCATTCAAAAAAGGGTTAGGTACTACGGTGAAGTTGAGAACCGCTTTTTATCCCCAAACGGGTGGTCTAGAGGAGCGTATGATACAAACCCTTGAATATATGATTATAGAATTAATTATTGATTTTAAAGGGAGTTGATATAGGTATTTACCTTTAGTAGAGTTTGCCTACGACAACAATTTCAGTAATCCATTTCCATGGCTCTCTATGAAGCCTTGTATGGTAGGATGTGTAGGTCTCTTATTGGATGGTTTGAAGTGGGTGAGCCATCACATCTTGGTCCTGAGCTTATTTATAAGACTCTGGAAAAGGTTCACATTATAAGGAACCCTTTGTAAATGACCTGTAGACGACAAAAGTCTTATGCCAATAATAGAATGGATTTGGAGTCCAAAGAAGGTGATAAGGTGTATTTAAAAATTTTAACAATGAAAGCAGTGGTTAGGTTTGGAGAGAAAGGAAAATGCAGTCCTCTTTGTGTGTGCTCCTATGAAAATTTTCCAAGGGTTTGTAAGGTTGCCTATGAACTGAAACTTCCTAGTGAATTGGCTTCGGTTCATTCGGTTTTTGATGATTCTATGTTGAAAAAGTATATCGGTGACCCCGAGTCTATTCTTCCTATTGAGGGTCTTGTTGTCAAGGATAACCTCTCTTATGAGGAAATCCGTGTTGAAATTCTTGATAGGAAAGTCAAGAAGTTGAGGAATAAAGAGGTGATATTCATAAAAGTGTATTGGAAAAATCAATTAGTTGAGGGTGCTACATAGGAGGCCGAGGCCAATATGATGTCCCGTTATCCTCATATTTTTGAGAATTAAGGTTAGCCATTCTTTTTAATTATTATCCTGACAAAGATTTATGCTTTCTTTGAGTTATGTTTTTCATTTTTATATATGAGTCTTCATGAAATGACAAATGGGATGTTGTTAAAATGAATTTTTTGGTAATTGACTCATGTGATGTATGTTGAGCTCATAAGTGTTGTGAGAAGGAAATGTCTCATGATAAAGTGTTTTGAGTCTTAGTTGTGTTAATATGAGTTTTGATATTTGCCTTGTGGAAGTGACATGATTTAAGTTAAATGGATATTGTTGATTGGTTGGGTCTGCTAGTCTTGGGTCAATTCATTTCTTCAAAGAATATTAGTGTCATCAGTGCACGAATGTTCCTAAGGTGGGGGGATAATGTAACACATTGAAAATCCAAGTCTCATGGTAAAGCCTTACTTAGGTGTCATAAAGTCTTAATAATGTTTCTAAGTCCATTGTTAATGAATATAGGTCATTTAGAGGGTTGAAGAACCAAAACTTCCAAAGACGCCTGGGAAGATTGTTCAAAGGGATGTTAGTGTGCCTTTTCCATTTTTACTAACTTTTAGGAGTCAGAAATATATGTAAATGGGTTGAAAGGTATCTAATTGATGTTTCAGTGGTTTCATAATTGAATCATCAGGGTACGACTCCTTAATGACCAAACAAGGGCCCTTGAGGAGGACCGCTGCAGTTTGATGGAGCACAACCTGGCAGTGTGCATCGAAGGGACAAACGACGGTCCGTAAGTGGTTTGATGGGGAGTCGAGGCCACCTTCATTCCACACTTATACATATATTCGTAAAAGCCCATGTTTACCTAGATACTGTTACATGTGACAGAAGAGGTTGACGAGGCGTCACTGGATCGATGTGGCATCGAGGCCACCGTCGCCCTACACTAAGAAAATTTGAGGAAGCCCTCTCGTGCAAAGTCTATGACAGAGACGACTGAGTGACGGACGGAGGTGAGGTGTTTTTCGACTCACCGACAGACCGTCGATCAGGGTCTCATCGTTGAGCGTTGAGTTTCATTGATGAATTATAAATGGTTTCATTTAATTAATTAAATGTTTTAGGGTGTATTTAGGGATTAAAGGTTGACTAATTAAGTTAATTAAGCCCCTCTAAAAATACCCTTAGCCCTCATTAACCTAAAGACAATTGTCAAAATAAACTCTTTTCCTTCTCTCTTATTTCTCTTACTATAAGAACTCACCATTGAAGGCTAGCAAGGTATAGGGTTTGGGGGCTTGAAAAAGAGTGGATTATTCATCAAAATGTTGAGAAACATTATGGTATGGGTTCTATTAACCTTAGAGATCCTTTCCTCGAAGGGTTCCTTCAAAATATTTCAAAAAGTTGAGTTCTCTTATAGGTTTTATTTAGTTAAAAAATTTAAGTTAGAGATTGAGTTTTTAATGAATCGTTAGGGTTATATTGAGTATATTTACATGTAGTTCATCTTGTTTATGATAATTGTTGATGGTTCGGTCTAATTGAAGAATATGATCCTCTATCCTAACCCCAGGTAGTTATCTTGACCTATGTTGTATGGTAATCATTCAATTGAATTGGTTGTTGATTACATTACTATACTATGTTGCTATAATGATTCAATTAAGATGAATTATAGGTCTATAATTCTAGTTCTTGAGATGAAATTAAGGATATGAATTATAATGTGAAATTTGCTCTATGTACCTTGTCTCAAATTGTGATATAATGATAAATTGTGTTATCGAGATGCAATTGGCCTTGTTTTTTTTATTGTTTATCATTGTGCCATGATTTTACTCCGCAAATTGGGATGAGTTATGGGTTGATGGTAAGACCTTGATGATAATCTATGAGAAAGACTTGGTAAGTCTTAGATCTCTATCTTAACTTACAATTTTGATTAATTGTTGTTAAGCAATGATATTATTTTAAATTATGTCTTATACAAGGATTATAGGGTTGTATGATGTTGAATTGAAATGTCTTGACTATTTTGTGATGTTGATTAAGGTGTATGTTGTATAAGGATGGTGAAAACTATTAATGTGCCTTAATATGTTATGGAACGCTAATGTGTTAACCTTACTTATATGAATTGTGATGAAAGGACTTACACTCATACATTTCTTATTGAGCTATTGATGATGATGATTATACAAGGGGTAGACCCTATGGCAAAAATTAAGTTATGATTGATAATTAAAGGCTTAAAGATATTTCAAAAAGGGGAATCTAGCTTAGCACCGAGTTAACTAATGGAGAAGTGTCCTTTCTAACATAGGGAAGGTAGGAACACTATATTACTCGTGAGATTGTAGAATATAGTGCATGACGTATAAAGAGGGTCCCAACTAAATATCCTAGTACTTGAACAATGATGCCATTATAGGAACACTAACTAGTAGATTCACGTAGTTGCTATGTTTTATGTTTTTGTACTACCCTAGCATGTAGTCTGCCTTCTTTAGGTGTAGGGTTTTATGACACCGGATTCCGCAGTATCTCATTTGGTCTAAATCGGTTAGGGCAAGATGTTCCCAAAAGGTAAAAACGAATTAAAGGACTGAGACTCTAACAAGGATAAACTATGCGGTCTAGCTTAGTCTAGGTAGGGGTATTGGACCCTACCTAGAAATTGCACTAGTTATTATTAAGGGGAGTCTTAGGAGGAGGTTCTTATATGTTTATGTTATGATAATATATGATGGTATATATATATATATATATATATATATATATATAATATATATATATATATGATGACCATGTAATATTGATGATCTTATATGTTTATTTTTTCATTTATGAATATGACTTGAATTATATTGATAATATGAAATGAAATACAAGCCTTAATGCCATGATAATAAAGTTGGACATTGGTCATGTTTTCTTATTGAGGTACTTGATTGAGTAAGGTTATGGGGCTTTGCTTGGTCATTGCACTTATTTACTTGATAAGGACTTATGAGTAGTTGTGTTAATTATTATGATATATTTAAATCTTATTCATTCTTGTGATATTATTACATGATTTTAGGGTTGTAGTAAATCATGATTCCAAGTGTGTTGGGATAATCACTACTTGTTGAGATAGTAAGCATGTTTGATTGATCAATATTACTTACTTGACATTACATTAAGCCCTAAAAGGGATAAAATGACATGCTTTGAAAAAAAAGTCCCTTTTAGCATGTTTTGCTTGTGTATGTGCATAAGATCTCATACTTAGTACATGTGGAGTACTAGCCCCATTTTCTTCCCTTGTCCCAAACATTTTAGGTTCCAGTTGTTGAAGTGTTTGGAAGGCGATTTTTTGAATGATTGGATTCTTCCTTTCATGCAAGTGGTGTAGGTCCTCAACTTTTAAGGGTAATGCCATCTTCTAGCGTTAGATTTTTTATGAGCTTATTGACTTTTATCATTCATTCCTTGTTATTTGAATATTGTACTTTCGTATGGCCTATACATGGTCTTTTTTAATATATGTAAGGAATATGTCAATATTGTGACATTCGTTTTGATGGTATGAGATGAGACAATCGTTTACACTATCTCTATATTTTCATATATATGTGAAAAAAATGTAGAAGGTTATGTAACCTTCATAGATGAAGGGTCTATGTAATACTCAATATGAATATATATTATGTGTATGTAGAGGTCTATGTAAACCTCCAAATAGAAAAAATAAAAGTTTCAAATTTTTCCTCATTTTTCAACCTGTTAGTGTAATGATATGAAACTAAGAGGCTAGTCTTGGTCCTTAAAAAGGACAACGAGCCGGTTACGTTTAGGGGGTAAACCCGTTTGTGACATTTCCTAACAGACATAGACCACATGAGCTAATGTGAAATCTGGTGTCATGGAACCCTATACCAAAAGAACGAGGACTACTTGCAAAGGTATTACCAAAAATGAACATAGCTACTATGTCGATCCACTAGATAGTATTCCTATGGGGGAAACATAGTTCAAGAACTAGGAGATATAGTTGGGACCTTCTTTATGATACATGAATTTGTAATCTCCAATCTCAAGAGTAAAATAGTGATTCTACCTTCCTTGTGTGGGAAGGGACACTCCTCACTCTAGTTCACTCGGTGCTAAGATAGAGTCCCTTTTAAAATGTCTTTATTTATCATCTTAGATTAATGTAGGTCATAGGGTCTAACCCTTGTATAAACATCATCATCATCACAGCTCAATAAGAATTGCATGAGTATTGTCCTTTCATTATAATTCATATAGGTGACGTTAGCACATTAACATTTCCATATCAGGATAAGGTACATTAGTAAATCATCACCATCTTTATAACATTTACATCTTAGCCAACACATCTCAACCATAGTCAAAACATTTAAATTAAACTTCATACCTCCCTATTAATCCCAATACAAGGCACATTCCCATACAACATCATGACTTAATAACAATTAACCATAATATGAAGTAAAGGATAGGGGTCACAAGACTTACGAAGTCTAGTTAATAATTCATCATCAAGTTCTTACCACCAACCCTTAATTCGATCTAATTAGGGTATAACCTCATCATAATTAAATGACCAACATGATTACAAGTCTAAAAGAATCACTACACCATAATGAAATACTAGTTCATAGCTTAAGACAAGAGACATAGATCAAAGTCATAATGTAATTTAATTTCTTAAGAACTAGCATGATAAGACTCCAATTAACCCTAATTCATTTATTATAGTTACAATAACATTATCTAGATATAATTAACCCCATAACCAAGTCAATTGAATCAACATTACCCAATTCATATCAAGACCACAACCTAGGGTTAAGGGGTAAAGGTCATATTCTACGAACTAGACCAAACCATCAAAGATATATCATAATTAATTTAGAGTACATGTTAACCTATTCCTAATATCCAAAATAAATCATAAAAAATCAATTCATAATATAAATTTCGAGATTGTAAAAGTCACACTTGAAAATCTAACTTTTGAAATCAATTTGATGGAACCGTCTGAGGAAAGAGGTATCAAAGTTGAAACAAATCTCACATCTTACTAATTTATGCAGATGTATGGAGGAAATTTGCTATTTTCAGCCCTTAATCCTCCCATATCTTGATCTTCAATGGAGTTTTACACAAGAGAGAGAAAGAACAAAGAAGGAAGAATTTGGGTTTGTGAGTTATGAGATCTTAGATTAGTCTAATGCGGTTGGGGTCTTTATATGAGGTGTTAATTAACTTAAATAGACTTCCGGTAACCCCCAATGAATCAACCAATCTATTAATTAATTAATTAATTGGAATGAACTAAAAATGTGCAACACAGTCACGCCCTCACAAATGAGACCTCCACCAACGGTCCGTCTGTGAGTCGACGACTGATATGCTCAAACTTACTTCTCAAATGAGAAGTAAAGCGGTCGCGTCAAGTAAATAACCCCACTAGTGAGGTTGGGATCGTTCCCACGAGGAAAATAGTCTAGACTTAACTCCATCTTGTTATTACTATTGTTCGGTTGATGACTTCCTTAAAAAGTAAAAGCATAAAAAGGGGGTTTTGTACTTCCTAATAAAATAAAAATAACTAACGAACTTGACAGAGACACTTAACAGCTTTTAAAGTTGAGTTTTAATCAAGTAATCAAAGTAACTATGGTTTACGTGTTCCCCACAGGTTCATAACTTGATAATTCTAGCTATAACAATTCTTTCCTAGTATCTTGCATGTAAAGTGATAAGTTATGTATTTCTAAATCCTTGGTCCGGCATCTAGAAAATCTCACTCCGCACCTTGGTCCGGCTACGTGTGTTGCTTTCTTAACCCTTATCCTTACCTCATATTAAGCATCGTATTCGATATTTGACTAAGTTATTACCTCGTACCAATCAATACTAGCCTATTAGATAGTATACACTAAATCTATGTTAATAATTCTTTTCCTATTATCTACCTCCTTGGTCCGACAAGTAGCATTAAGGCGAGTTCTAACGTTGATCATCCGTTAAAAAGACTTCTAAGCGAAAGAATTATTAATACATGCAAGACACGATTCTGGAGTTGTTATTTTAGCTAGGGTTTATCTCATTATTTGCCTATGGTTCCCACAACCCTAGTTATAGAGTTTAGTTCCTCATAACCATGAACACAATATTCAAATATATTAAACAAGAATTCATGTACTTACTTTAATGAGAAAGAATAAAGTCTGAAAATTTGCTTGATCAATCAACAAGAGTTACTTGTAAGAATCTCCAACAATCAAACACTCAGAAAAACAAAGTCTAATATATGATGTTTAATCTCCAAGAGTCTAACCCCCAAAACGAGGTTTTTCGAACTATTTATAAAAAATTAAACCTAATTAAACAAGGATTCTAATTACTGGAAATCTGCCAAAACGCGGCTGGGTCGACGGACCACGCGACGGAACGTCGTGGTCATGACGGACCGTCGTGGGCTCCGTCGCCCCATACTTCGTGCAATTCTTCTGCTGCTTTCTTCATTCCCCTCGACGACAAGTGTGACGGACCGTCATAGGCACGAAGGCCCGTCGAGGGTCTTCGTTACAAAATACTTCAACTCTTGGAATCTGGGTACTGGGATCACTTCTCTGATCTTCGCGACGAACCTGCAGGATGGACCGTCATATCCATGACGGACCGTCACAAGCTTCGTAATCCCACACTTGGTCAGACTTCCCCATCTTCCTTCAGCAGCTTCTCTACGCTGCCACCTACGGACCGTCACAAGCACAACGGACCATCATAAGCTCCGTAGGTGGTCTCTTCTGCATTTTTCGCTCAAAATCTCCGCATTCAGCTTTAGAGAGATTTCCTGCAAAACAAAGAAAAACTTATATCAAAATTAGCACAAAAAGGCTTTCGGACACACTAAACTTAAGGAAAAAGTATTAATTATACCGTGAAACCACGGTATATCAACACCTTCAACTTAAATTCGTTGTTTGTCCTCAAGCGACGCACTATGACTCACTACACAATCTTTGTACAATAGTATTCATGTTTTATCCTTTGCAGTCATTTGGCTATCAATCTCGACTAATCCCATCAAATCTATGCATGCTATCTCTATTAGGCTTGACTTTTGTGGGATTCGAACATGACACAGACTCACCATGCACTAACACCCATCCTCTTCAATTGCTCACCGAGGTGCTAACAATTCCGGTATTGCAACTAGTGTCCTCACATTAGAACAAAAATCCTCATTTTTCACATAATGATTTCAGTTTGAGTATAAGGATTATATTTCAACACTCGCTCTCAGAACAAAGTCACACTCATTCATACCTATTGCCATAAGCTTGCCCTTATTTTCACTGCCTTAAATTTGCTATACAACCCTTAGGATCACGATAGGACTTTTTTTTAGCTTGTATCGTAGGCTCAGAGTCAGGTAGGATATATTTAGGTATACTTTAGTGAGTTTTTGCCCTCCTTGACATATCGGCTAAACCTTCCGCTCTATATCACTTTATTTCGCCCAGTTTCTCCTATTCTTTCACCTTGCTGTTTCCCTTCTTTCTTCATTTGTGTAAGTGACTCTTTTCTTTTCTTGTTTGTAATTCTTGAATATTTCTTTCTCTTTTTTTTTCTTTTTCAACAAGTTCTTGAGTCACTTTACTTTTGTTCTTTCTCTCTCTTTGTTCTTTCAACCCCACTTTCCAGAGCATTCCTCAAAACAGCCACCCTCAACTCATGGCGTTGCCATGAGTCAAGGTACACAATACCCAAAATCGGGTTAGGGCCATAACGAAGGTTGTTAATACATTAGCCACCCTCAACTTATGCTTTTGGCATAAGCTGAGGTGCACATGTCCAAGGAGGGACCAGGGCCAACATATTGTTCCCAGAAAAGATCAATTGGGGTGAAAAAGAAAGGTCTAGTTTTAAGCTCAAATTATTTGGATCAACGAAGGATAACTTTCATTTGGTTTCTTTTATTTAGGCTAGAAATGGGCTATATTGAATAAGGGCCTATGATTCTTCCACTTCCACACTTCCCCCACTGATCATTACTCCCACAATCTCCCCAAACCTTATTACTATCAGTTACTTGTTGGTGCTGCTGCTTTTGGGTATCTACCTTGCCACCTGAATCATTCCCCACTTGTGTTTTCTCCATTTCCAAGGTATGTGTCTCTAAATTTATACTCATTTCTCTTGTATTTTTTTTTATTAGTTAGTATTAGATTCGTTCCTAGTCGTATCTTGTTCCCCTGATATGTTTATGTCTAGACCTAGGCTCTAAATGTTTGAATTTGCCATGTTAATAACCCTAGACATAGGTGATTTCACATTAATAGTTTCCTAGGTAGTTGGGATAGACACATAGTGGTCCACAACACTACAAGACCATGTGTGTTCATTGGGGTTGCTTAGGGTACCTACAGTTCTGTCTCTGATATTCAGAACAAGACCCCGATGACGGTCCGTCGTATACACGACGAACCGTCGTAGGGTCCGTCGCATAAGCCCTAGCACCCTCCCCAACGACGCCTGTGACGGACCGTTGTCTTCACGACGGTCCGTCCTGCACGATCGTTATGCTGGTCAGAGACCCCTCTAAAAAGGGTCTCCACAAATTTTCCAAGTGTCCAACGACGGACACTTACGACGGACCGTCACACCCACGACGGTCCCTCCTGCACGATCGTCATGATGGTCAGGGACCCCTCAAAAAAAGGGTCTCCAAAAACATTCCAAGTGTCCAACGACGGACACTTACGACGGACCGTCACACCCACGACAGTTCGTCCTGCATGACCGTCATGATGGTCAGAGACCCCTATGATAAGGGTCTCCAAAAATTTTCTAAGTGTCCAACGACGGACACTTACGACGGACCGTCACACCCACGACGGTCCGTCCTGCACGACCGTCATGACAGTCAGAGAACCCTCTTCTGAGGGTCTCCCATCATTTTCTAAGTGTCCTACGACGGACCCTTGCGACGGACCGTCATACCCACGACGGTCCGTCCTGCTTGACCGTCATGATGGTCAGCGACCCCTCCTTCAGGGTTCCTTATCTATACATATACAGAGTCTAACACGACGGACCTCATGACGGTCCGTCATAGTAACGACAAGCCGTCATAGGTCCCGTCGTGTGATACAGTTTCAATATTACTAACACATGTTTTTCAAAGTTTCATGTCATATGATCTTGCCTGTTTTGATTGCCACTACTCATACTAATATTGCTCCTTTACAGGTACTATCGACTATGGCACCCAAGCAAGACCACACTTATGCACGCGGGCGATCTAAGTCTGTCGCCCTGTCTGCCCGCATGGTCATCGGCACTGACGATGAGCGGGACCCTGAATACATGCCCCCAGGCACCTCCGCCCCTTCCCGTGCTACACGTGTCCCCAAAGCCACACCCAAGACGGTGGCGTCCGGCGTAGTCACTGCCTCCCAGTCTGATGAGGAGCGCACACTGACCGGCACACCCTCTGGGTCGGCCACAAACGAGGAAGGAGCGTCTGGCTCCTTGGGAGTATCCTGGTCCGAGGAAGCTTCAGGATCTGCTGAGGTTCCTGCACCCGCCACTGCTGCAGCGTCGGCCTCGTCTGATGAGGCTGACAGTTAAGACTCTACATCCGGCGCACCAGCCCAGGTCCCCACCCCAGCCTCTGACCAGCCAAACCGGTGGTGCGTTGAAGGCCAGTTTCAGGTTTACTCCGACGCGAAGTTCTTGAACGATAAAGGAGTAATGGCTCGCACACTTACCCTGGAGCGGCGGGTACTTACAGGGAGTCTCCCCTCGATGCCGGAGATCCACACCATATTCACCAGGCATCGCTTAGAGTGGACAGCCCGTCCGTTGGGACGATACAGTGAGGAGATGGTCCGAGAGTTCTACGCGTCCTACGTAGCGACTCTCCGATCACAGATCGACAGGCGGGCTGCTCCCGCGAAACAGGCCCCATTGGAGCAGGTTCTAGTCCGGGGCGTGCAGGTTCACATTTCCCTGCCCGCCATCCGCCGGTTCCTATACGGCGAGAGTGCAGATGCTACTCGGACCCCCACCACTGCCGAGTTTGACTACCGCTGGCAGGTAGTGAAGGATGGACATTTCATGCGAGAGCCAGCACTAAGGGAGACCACCAAGCGATGGATGGCCCTACACTTATCAGTCGACGGAGAGGGTGCCGATTGGGTCACCGAGCCGAAGGGGGCCATCAAGAAGGCCAACCTGACGTTCGTCGCCATGTTCTTGTGGCTGCTCGTGCGTCACTGCCTTTCCCCCACAGCTGCTGATAACATAGTCACCTGGGATCGAGCAGTGCTGATGGCGGCGATGATAGCCGGCTTCGAGGTGGACTATGCATGGCTTCTACAGGCAGTCATGCACGAGAGGGCATTCAAGGTCACCACCACCTACCCCTTTCCGTGCATGATCTTTGCCCTTTGCAGGTCTGCAGGTGTGCCCATATGGCACATAGATCAGTTGAGGACCCCGCCGGGTACCGTTGACGTCGGCCTCATCAGAGACGAGGCCAATGAGTTGGCTCCACGTTGAGGGCCCCGTCAAGAGCTGCCACCACTATCTGATGACCTTACGGATACGGTGGCCCAGGCTTGCACAGCTACACAGGCATCCACGGACACTACCCCGATCGAGTCTATCCCGGGTAGCAGCACAGCCCCTCTACCGACACCGGCCCCGCTTGCCCGATTCAAAAAACTGGAGGCACAAATGGCCACTCTTTTGCATCATATCCAGCCGTGGATGCAGAAGTCTATTGCTGAGTCTGAGGCGCGTATGGAGAGGCAGATGCAGCGGAAGATTGCTGAGGTAAACCAGCGCCTCGATGCCTTTGAATTGAGAGTATTAGATCGACCAGCCCCTCCGGTAGATGTGTCGACTCTTCAGGCTGCAGTCTCTAGTCTTCGTGTAGACATCGACACGATCCTAGCGGCAAGAGTGTCAGAGTCTGTCGAGCCTGCTGAGGATACTGTATTGGCGGCTCTGTTTCCTACTCCAGACGTTCCCCCATCTTCCCCGAGAGAGAGTGCCAAGAGGCGGAGGGGTCGATCAGAGGATGAAGCGCGAGCAAGAAACAAGGATCGCCGAGAGATGGAGGCCGCGAGGAGAGCCTCACTTGCTGAGGCGGAGGCACACCAGATCAGAGCATCGCAAATAGCGGCTGGGGCGTCTAGCTCCCGCAAAGTAGAGACAGCAGGAGGCACTACTGAGGGTGCGGTTGTTGCTGACGACATCATTGAGGGTGTCCAGATTGAAGAGGATGTGGATTCTGGGAAACCAGACCCACCAGCTTGTTGATCGACGGCGCTATGCCCCACAGGTTTGCTTCACCTATCACTCTAATCTTTAGATTTTTTTATGCATTGGGGACAATTGCATGCTTTATTGTTGGGGGGTGGGGTAAATGGAAAGTTAGTGTTAGGGTGAAGTCTGAGTAGCCCAACTCACTATCCTCTTTTGGGGTTTTCTTGCCTGTGTTCTTTTTCCCCAAAAGACTGATTATTTTTTCTGTTGAACCGGCACGTTATATCTGTTGTACATAGTTTAACTCTGAAGCATGATGGCTAAAATGATATCCCGATAAAACTGGAAAAGGTTGCATGAAAAGGCGTAGTAACTGATAATTGTGTGGATCTAAACATGAAATAGAGTTACACCATTGCACTACCCTAAACCTTCAAGTCGAACTAGGTGTCTGATAATCTGATATAGTGATGAGATGTCAAGTGAGTGTGAGGAAAGTTGAATAGTCCACTACTGATACTGAGCTAGAACTTGCCTGGTTAGTCCTGCTAAAAGTAAGCTGAGAGGAAGTTGGAAGTAATGGGGTGGAATATGGAGAGGTGGGGAGTATAAAAGGTAAAATTTTGAAAAGGGGTCCACCCGGGTCGGGTCGGGTTAATTTCATTAATCGGACGACGGTTCCCCGACGACGTTTCCGTCGTGTGTGCCCTAATGTCAAAAAATGACAGAAATACGTACCTAGTGTGACAGTGAATACGACGGTCCGTTTCAGTCACGACGGTCCGTCGTTGTACCCGACAGTGGCTACTGCAGAGTAGTTTTCTGCAGAATTTCCTGGTGATGTGCCTGCAAATTTAAAACCCATTTTAAAAAAAAATGCTACAATTATTAAAAAGTCGATAAGTATTAGGTTTCCTCCCAACAAGCGCCAGATTTAACGTCGCGGCACGACTGGGGCCACTTGATTACTCAGACTTCATCAAGATGGTATGCCTCGATCACTTCATTCGCCGATTCAGCATGCCCTAGATAGATTTTTATGCGCTGTCCATTCACCTTGAACCGCACACCCTCCTTAGTTTCCAACTCGACTGCTCCATGAGGGAATTATTGGGTAACCGTGTAAGGACCAGTCCATTTGGACTTGAGTTTGCCTGGAAACAAGCGCAATCTGGAATTGAATAGAAGCACTATATCCCCGACCATAAACTCTCGTTTTTCAATTTTGTTGTCATGATACTTCTTCATCTTTTCTTTATATAGGGCTGAGCTTTCATAGGCTTTCAAGCGAAATTCATCAAGTTCATTCAACCTATTTAACTGTTGCTCTGCAGCTTTGCTCCAATCCAATATTAACTTCTTCATAGCCCACATGGCTTTATGCTCTTACTCAACCGGAAGATGACAAGCTTTCCCATATACAATTTGGTATGGAGACATACCTATGGGAGTCTTATAAGCTGTCCGGTAGGCCCAAAGAGCATCATCAAGCCTCCTTGACCAATCTGTTCTACTAGCATTCACTGTTTTGGACAATATTTGTTTGATCTCCCGATTCGATACCTCAACTTGCCCACTAATTTGAGGGTGGTAAGGCGTGGCCACATTATGGCGAACACCGTATTTCTCCAATAACCCCTTGAACAATCTGTTGCAGAAGTGGGAACCCCCATCACTAATAATGGCCCTTGGAGTGCCAAAACGGGAGAATATATTCTTTTTCAAGAATGCAGTGACACTCTTCCCTTCATTGTTTGCGAGAGCTATGGCTTCGACCCATTTAGATACATAATAAACTGCTACAAGAATGTACTTCATCCCATGAGAACTCACGAAAGGGCCCATAAAGTCAATACCCCACACATCGAATAACTCAATCACAAGAATGGGGTTTAGAGGGAGCTCTTGCTTTCTTGAAATACCGCCATCTCGTTGACATTTGTCACATGATTTAGCAAACCCATGAGCATCTTGATGAAGAGTTGGCCAATAGTAACCACATTGCAATATCTTGTGAGCGGTTCGGATACCACTGTGATGTCCGCCAACAGGTGAAGAATGGCATGCCTCTAATACACTCAACATTTCACATTCGGGCACACAACGCCGAATAAGCCCGTCGGCACAACTCCTATACAAGTATGGTTCATCCCAAAAGAACTTCTTCACATCGTGCATGAACTTTTTCCTTTGATGAAAGGACAAGTCTGATGGAACAATATCACTAGCCAGATAGTTCGCAAAATCTGCGAACCATGGAATCAAGTCTTGTGAAGCAGCCAATACATGTTCATCGGGGAAAGTATCATCAATGTTAGTCTTATCCCCTAACTCTCTCATAGATTCATCCTCTAGACGGGACAAATGATCAGCAACTTGATTTTCAGTCCCTTTTCTATCCAGCACTTCAAAGTCAAATTGTTGCAGCAGTAATACCCAACGAATCAGCCTTGGTTTCGCATCCTTTTTCGCCATCAAATATCTCAGTGCTGAATGGTCAGTATGCACTATGACTCTAGTACCAAGCAAATAGGATCAAAATTTCTCAAAAGCAAAGACTACTGCGAGGAGTTCTTTCTCAGTCACTGTGTAGTTCTTCTGGGCTTCATTTAGGGCTTTACTAGCATAGTAAATTGGGTGAAGGATTTTGTTTCTTCTCTGTCCCAATACTACACCAAGAGCCACCCCACTAGCATCACACATTACCTCAAATGGACTGTTCCAATCCAGAGAAATAATGATAGGTGCAGACACTAACTTCTCTTTTAGCTCACTTAATGCTTTAAGACAGGACTCATCAAAACAAAATTTACATTCTTTCTCCAGTAATTTGCACAATGGGTGTGCAATCTTTGAAAAGTCTTTGATGAATCTCCGATAAAAACCTGCATGCCCAAGAAAGCTTCTCACACCTTTCATTGAGATCGGCGGGGGAAGTCTCTCTATTACCTCAACTTTAGCTCGATCAACATCTATACCATTTTCTGAAATGCAATGACCCAACACAATACCCTCTTTCACCATGAAATTACACTTTTCCCAGTTTAGTACCAGATTGCAGTCTTCACATCTCTTAAGAACCTCAGATAAATTGTTCAAGCATCGCTCAAATGAATCACCAACCACAGAAAAATCATCCATAAAAACCTCTATAGTATCCTCCACCATGTCAGAAAATATTGACATCATACATCTTTGTAAGGTTGCGGGTGCATTGCACAACCCAAACGGCATTCTTCTGAACGCAGAAGTTCCATATGGACAAGTGAAAGTGGTTTTCTCTTGATCTTCTGGTGCGATAGAAATCTGATTATACCCCGAATACCCATCAAGAAAACAATACCACCCTTTTCCGGCAAGTCTATCCAACATCTGATCCATGAAGGGCATAGGAAAATGGTCTTTTTCAGTCCATGAGTTCAGTTTACGGTAATCCATGCACACCCTCCATCCAGTAACTGGTCTCATCGGAACAAGTTCATTCTTTTCGTTGGGGACCACAGTCATTCCCCCTTTCTTAGGTACACACTGAACCGGGCATACCCAACTACTATCGGCGATTGGATAGATTACTCCAGCATCCAACCACTTGATAATTTCCTTCTTCACAACCTCTTGCATAGGAGGATTCAAGCGTCTCTGGTGCTCAATACTCGGCTTATGATCAGGCATGAGTTGGATTTTATGAGAGCAAATACCAGGAGGGATCCCAATAATGTCCGCAATGGTCCACCCAATAGCTCTTTTGAACCTTTTTAGTACCTTCACCAAACTCTGAACCTGTTGTTCATCTAGAACTGATGCAATGATTACCGGCAAAGTGTCACCATTTCCTAAGAATTCATACCTAAGATGAGGTGGGAGAGCTTTTAATTCAACTTTTGGAGCATCCTCTATAGATGGTTTAGCGGGTGGGGACTCGCGATTCTTCATATCAAGCTCAAATTTCTTCGGTTTAAACCGAACATCACCTCGGTCAAGAGCCGCTACTAATGACTCATACTCTTCAATGCAATCGCTATCAAAGTTCATTATCACTGCCGCTAATGCTTCGACACCTAGACGTTCTTCTATTTGTGTCTCAAAGGTCTCACCCATGTTGTAGGATATAGCAGATGCCGATTGGAGCTCACCACTCTGCCTCATGGACCTACAAATATTAAAGGTCACTTCCTCACTGTTCAACCAAAATTTCATCTGCCCCTTTTCCATGTCTACTAAGGCTCTTCCCGTGGCTAGGAATGGCCTCCCAAGGATAATAGGCACTTCAAAATCAACCTCACAATCAAGAATAAGAAAATCGGCTGGAAAGATGAATGACTCCACTTTTACTAGCACATCGTGGAGTATTCCTATAGGTCATTTTACTGTTCGATCAGCCATCAGTAGCCGCATAGCCGAGGGTTTTGGGTCACCCAAACCCAACTTCTTGTAAATCGAGAGGGGCATGAGATTTATGCTTGCCCCCAGATCACATAATGCTTTCGCAAAATGTAATAGCCCGATTGTACAAGGAATAGTAAATGCACCCGGATCTTCTTTCTTTTGGACCAGAGATCTTGTAGCAATAGCACTACAATGCTGCATTCTATCATCATCCTCAAAAGTGACCGATCTTTTCTTTGTAACCAGATCTTTCATAAATTTGGCGTAACCGGGCATTTGTTCCAAAGCTTCTACCAAAGGGACATTGATAGAGAGTTGCTTCAACATTGTTATAAAACGCCGATATTTACCATCCTCGGTCTTTTTCACTAATCTCTGAGGAAATGGGGGTGGTGGCCTAGGCATAGGAGTTACCTTTTTAGGCACGTCAGCATCTTTTGCAGTGTTATCCTCTAATTCAGCATCAACTTCTACCACTTTATCAGATTCTGTTGTCACCTTATTCTCATCAGATGGCATAGGTGGATCAATGGTTTGCTTGCCACCGCGAGTAGTAATTGCCATACAATGTCCATCATTTTTCGGATTTGGATAGTGTTGCTAGGAAGAGTGCCCGGTTGCCGTGTGTTCACAGTTGCAGATAGTTGGGCCAATTTTAACTCAAGTTGCTTAATTGATATTGCATGGGTATCAACTTTTTGCCCAATACCCGCTAGATCATTCCTCAACTCTTTATTTTGCTCATCACTAGCATCGAACCTCCTCATCATTTTATGCAACATATACTCAACTCGCGACATACTACCTCCACCATCCCTAGGAGTAACTTCACGATTTTGAGGAGGAACATAAGGTCCATTTCTGTCGTTTCTGTTACCATAGCTACCCCTGTTGAAGTTGTTGTCGCGATTGTAGTTTCCATCTCGGACATAATGACCCTCACGGTTGTAGTTACCATAGTTCCGACCTTGGTTCCCTTGACCTTGGCGCCAATTTTCCTGATTAGAGCCTTGGGCACTTGGTCGGAAACCCCCCATATGTTCATTTACTGCATAGGAATCCTCCTCATAATAACACTCATTAATTGGAGGTGGTGGTTTAGCCAAGTAGTTGACTGCATTAACCTTTTCTGCACCCCCAGTGACATGTTTTAGTACCAACCCAAGCTCAGTTCTCATCTGAGCCATTTCTTCCCGAATATCATTTGTGGCTGGGTTGTGAGTGGACTGCACTGCAAAGGTGTTTCTCCCTGTATCAGACTTCCTAGTACTCCAAGCTTTGTTGGTACGGGAGATTTTCTCTAATTTCTCAGCAATCTCAGCATAAGGGCATTCTCCATAAGATCCACCTGCTATAGTGTCCAACACCGCTTTATTGTTATCATCCTGTCCCCTATAGAAGTATTCCTTTAGTGACTCATCATCAATACGGTGATTTGGGACACTTCTCAAGAATGAGGTGAATCTATCCCAAGAACTACTAACTGACTCTCCTGGTAGTGCCACAAAGTTATTCACCCTGTCTTTGTGGTTTAATTTCTTGGAGACCGGATAGTAGCGTGCTAAGAAGACATCCCGTAATTGGTTCCAGGTGAAAATAGAGTTGTATGGGAGCTCAGTAAACCACATAGCAGCCTCTCCCGTCAGTGAGAGAGGAAACACTCTGAGACCTATTACATCTAGATCAAAATCAGGCCTCCCCACACAACTTTTACACACTGCCCTTACCTTAGCTATATGGGCATGTGGATCCTCAGAAGGTAGCCCTGAAAACAAACCTCTGGCAGTGAGCATTTGCATCAGACTACTAGTTACCACAAAAGTGTGGCCTGTGGGTAGAGGAGGCAAAACCAGTGGCCCATCCGAATCTGCTATGTTATCATAGCCTCTGTAGTATGCTTGGGGCCGTGGAGCGGGATTCTGTCCCCTCTGTTGATGTTCACCCGGAGCATCGGGTAACATCTGACCATGAACATCAGCCGGAGCTGGGATGTTCTGGTTTGGATCCTCATCATTGATTCCCAAGTTACGATTCATGTTTCGCAGTGTACGTTCTAGCTCGAGATCGTAGGGGAACAACGGTTCTCTTCCTCTCCGTGTATTTGGCATACAAGGAGGATAATTCTGAAAAGGAATCAAAAACAATAAAACAAAGTAAAATCAAGAAAATATCAACTAAACTATAGTAAGAAGTTCAAGTTAATCTAAAAGCTAATTTCCCCGGCAGCGGCGCCAAAATTTGATACGCTCATACTTACTTCTCAAATGAGAAGTAAAGCGGTCGCGTCAAGTAAATAACCCAACTAGTGAGGTTGGGATCGTTCCCACGAGGAAAATAGTCTAGACTTAACTGCAACTTGTTATTACTATTGTTCGGTTGATGACTTCCTTAAAAAGTAAAAGCATAAAAGGGGGGTTTTGTACTTCCTAATAAAATAAAAATAACTAACGAACTTGACAGAGACACTTAACAGCTTTTAATGTTGAGTTTTAATCAAGTAATCAAAGTAACTAGGGTTTACGTGTTCCCCACAGGTTCATAACTTGATAATTCTAGCTATAACAATTCTTTCCTTGTATCTTGCATGTAAAGTGATAAGTTATGTATTTCTAAATCCTTGGTCCGGCATCTAGAAAATCTCACTCCGCACCTTGGTCCGGCTACGTGTGTTGCTTTCCTAACCCTTATCCTTACCTCATATTAAGCATCGTATTCGATATTTGACTAAGTTATTACCTCGTACCAATCAATACTAGCCTATTAGATAGTATACACTAAATCTATGTTAATAATTCTTTTCCTATTATCTACCTCCTTGGTCCGGCAAGTAGCATTAAGGCGAGTTCTAACGTTGATCATCCGTTAAAAAGACTTCTAAGCGAAAGAATTATTAATACATGCAAGACACGATTCTAGAGTTGTTATTTTAGCTAGGGTTTATCTCATTATTTGCCTATGGTTCCCACAACCCTAGTTATAGAGTTTAGTTCCTCATAGCCATAAACACAATATTCAAATATATTAAACAAGAATTCATGTACTTACTTTAATGAGAAAGAATAAAGTCTGAAAATTTGCTTGATTAATCAACAAGAGTTACTTGTAAGAATCTCCAACAATCAAACACTCAGAAAAACAAAGTCTAATAATATGATGTTTAATCTCCAAGAGTCTAACCCCAAAAATGAGGTTTTTCGAACTATTTATAAAAAATTAAAACCTAATTAAACAAGGATTCTAATTACTGGAAATCTACCAAAACGCGACTGGGTCGACAGACCACGCGACGGAACGTCGTGGTCATGACGGACCGTCGTGGGCTCCGTCGCCCCATACTTGGTGCAATTCTTCTGCTGCTTTCTTCATTCCCCTCGACGGCAAGTGTGACGGACCGTCATAGGCACGACGGCCCGTCGAGGGTCTTCGTTACAAAATACTTCAACTCTTGGAATCTGGGTACTGGGATCACTTCTCTGATCTTCGCGACGAACCTGCAGGACGGACCGTCATATCCATGACGGACCGTCACAAGCTTCGTAATCCCACACTTGGTCAGACTTCCCCATCTTCCTTCAGCAGCTTCTCTACGCTGCCACCTACGGACCGTCACAAGCACAACAGACCGTCATAAGCTCCGTAGGTGGTCTCTTCTGCATTTTTCGCTCAAAATCTCCGCATTCAGCTTTAGACGGATTTCCTGCAAAACAAAGAAAAACTTATATCAAAATTAGCACAAAAAGGCTTTCGGACACACTAAACTTAAGGAAAAAGTATTAATTATACCGTGAAACCACGGTATATCAACGACTCCTGCCCCCTTCCATGCTACACTTTGTAAATGAGTTAGGGGCTGGTCCAAATGTACAGTTATCCAAAATTTATGTGTGTTGGTGTACGAATTACATTGATTCCCCTTCGATACACACACGTCCCGTCGACTTCTCAAGTTCCGTTGGTTGGTCCTTGGGGAGTCGTACCTAGAAGTTTCAACCATGAATTAACCTTAAGACACGCTTCAACTAAATTTCATGAATTTCCGACTCCTAAAAGCTAGTCAAATAGGCTAAGGTACTGTAATACCTCCTTTAACTAGTTTCCGGACGTTCTTGGACGTTTTGGTTTCTAGACTTACAAAATGACTTAAATAAAATAAAATTATAACAACCCTAAAATTTGATATGCTAATTTATGCCTTCTATTAGACCGGTTTCACACGGATTGATGCGCATAGAACCGGACCTCTGAACCCCTGCGAAATCCAAGCCAACTAACTTGGGGAGCTAGTTAATCTAGGAAAGGTTGGATGCAGACATGTAGGGCTCCCGAATATGAAGATTTACTCGGAATAGTCTTTACCGAATTTAAAAAGGGGAAATCCTAAGTTTGGAGGGTCTAGGGGTAAAAAGGTCTTTTTTCCAGGGTAAGGGTAGCATCATAAATACCCTAAATATGTAATTATTTTTTTAATTAATAATGGATGGGAATTTTTGGGTATAAAGGGTTGAAATTACCCATTTATCAAATTCTTTCTCCACCTCTAATCGAGGTGGGAGCAATGATTTAACTTCATTATTTATATTGTTGAATTAATTTAATTAATTAATATTTAAATACTGATTTAAGAAAAAGTAAAATCAGATTATTATTATTAACTAATTAATTAATGGGGCGGTTTGGGTCGGGTTGACCCGGAGGGACCCGTTTTCGCGATGGGGACAACACGGGTTCGAACCCGACGGAAGAAACATTCAAGTGGATTAAATTGAGGTTTATAATCTAATTTTTGTAAGGGAATTATGGTCATTTCACTAAACTATTTAAATCGGATTTTCAAAGTTTGAAATGGTCCTAATTGACTATGTCTAAACTGCTTCACCTAATCCTAATCCACGATAATCACTAATGAAGTATTCTGTTCTTTGAACATTCACGTTCATTGAATAAAGAATAAAAATAAGGAGGGGCATTAATGTAACTTAATACTTTGTATATATATATATATATATATATATATATATATATATTATAATCTGATTTTGTCATTTAAATTGTGTTGAATAAGTAAACAACAAACTCCCAAGGAAAGAGGTACACGACCTCCACTAGGTATGTACTCAATGTGCACTCTTAATTCATTATCTCTTCAAAAAACGTTTTTCAGCTTTATTTTTCAATTCAAAAACAGAAAAATAAAATAAGCTCACTGATTCTAAATATTTCTTGGCAGCATTCATAAAAAAAAAGAAAAAAATTATACGTCTATGTTCTATAAGAAATCACATAAAGAACTTAACCTCCGAACAAGAATTAAAGCTCGGAAGAAAGGTTTGTGTGCGGGTGGAAACGTGTGGTTGTGGCTGGTTATAAAAGGATGAAAAGGTATGGGTTTTCTTATCTCTTTGTGCCTTTCCCAACAGTTAGCGAAGGTTCAGTGCGTATTCGAATCGAAAAACTAAGGTTGTCCCTGTTGCATGCCCCTGTCATTGGATCCTCTGAAAAGTGATGCATGCGTTGGTATGTTTGCTGGTAGACAACCTTATGAACGTTTTTAATTGTGTGTAATGTGATGTTTTCAGACAGAGTCTGATCAATTTATGTGTGTCAGACTTTATATATGTTTTATGCACACAATAATGCTAATTATCATTAGAAGCATATTACAGATTGTTTTCCAGCGTTAGGTTTTATGAATTTGTTGTGTTATTAATATATGATGATGAAATTGTGATGTTCATGAATAGGAAAATAAAAGTAAATTCCTTAATGAATTGGTTAAAAGATTATGTAAAACTATAAGATAAAACGCCTAAGCTAAATGCAAAGAATGTGAATTAAAGGCATATTTTAATGGAGTATAGTTTCGGCTCTTCTATATTAAAAATAAAGAAAACTATATGCTGCCATTGGGGGTGGAACTCGAGACCTTAAGGTCCTAATACATAGAGTTTAAGCCTTAAAATCAAATAAAAGAAAATGGGGTGAGAGAGGGGATTCTAACTTGGACAGGTTGAAAGAAGCTTGGAAGTAAAATAAAAAGAAAATAGTGAGGGAAGGGGGATTCAAACTCGTCTACTTGGACAAGGGTGTGAGATAAATAAATCACACACCAAACTAATATAATAAAAATTGAGGCCACTGGTATTTGATCCTAGATCCTCTTGGCCGAATGAGTAAAGCCATCTAACACTCCAAATAATTAAAAATAAGGTGCTGCCTAAGATATTCGAACTTGGTTCCCTTGACCGAAATTGTGAGACACATTAAAATGAAATAAAATGCAGCCACTATGTATTGAACTTGGGTCCTTTGGCTGCATGTGTAAAATGCATAAGTCTTACATAACATATACTTAGATTGTCATGATACACTTAGTCAATTATGAGTAATCTTAATTGGGTAAGAACATGAATAAATGATAAGATTATTCAATGACCATACAGGTACTGAGGTGAGCAATTACATTATTTTATGATGATAATGAAAATAGTGACATAATGACAAGAGGCTTAGATGAATGGATGAGAGAGTTAGGAAAAAAATAAAGGAGAAAAATATATATGGTGACGTGGGATTGAATGCACAACCTCTTGAATAGATGAGAGAGTTAGGAGAAAAAAATAAAGGAGAAAAATAAATGTGGTGAGTGGAGATACACACAACCTCTTGAATGGATAAGAGAGTTAGGAGAAAAATAAAGGAGAAAAATAAATGTGGTGAGTTGGGATTGAACCAACAACCACTTATATAGATGAGACAGTTACGAGAAAAATAAAGGACAAAATAAATGTGGTTGGTGGGGATTGAACCCACAACCTCTTGGATAGGTGAGAAAGTTAAGAGATAAATTAAAAGAAAAATAATGAGCTTGTGGGGTATTGATCCCACAACCTCCTTTCCTTAGAATGAACAAGGAGAGCAGAAGAAGAAAGAAATATTATGGGGTTGACGGGAATCGAACTAGGGTATCTCAAATCTTAAAAGTGCAATTATCAAGTTTAAAATAAGATTGAGTGTTTTTCAAGGGATTCGATCGGGTTCCCTTGCCCAATTCTGTATTGATACATAAATCATACATAAGTAAATATTTAATGAATGCTACCTCTAAAGATCAAAATCAATATCTTGGTATATCTACAAGATGCATAAGTGTTGTACAACATAATCTTTGGTAAACATAAATCACTTAGACAAATTATGATGAAGCCTGATGGCTTGTATGTGTGGACTCATAAGTATAGCACACATTTAATCTAAGTGAGCCTAAAATGTATGTGATAAAATGATGTAACCCTAGTAGGGTTAAGTAAGAGTGTGAAACACACTAAATGGCCAAGTGCATTGGCATATGATTAAATGAACATTCACATGAAGGGGTGAGTAATTATGAAAGGTAAATGTGTTAAAGTTAATGAATGAGGTGACAATATGATAAGAGGCTAATGTTAAAGACTAGAGAAATCTCAAAAGAGCCTGAGTAAATGTTACCAAAATGTACTCACCTATGAGAGTGTAAAGTTAATCAAGAGACCAGTCTCTATGAACACTCTAATGAAAATATTGAAGTTAATGCATACTTAACACTAAGGATGAGATGAGAAATCATCTTTGAGCTATGATGTCCTCATGCTAGAAGGCAAATTCCATGATGTATTAGTTGAATGGAATGGAACTTTATACAAAGTACCTATGGGCTAGCTATGAGTTGTGATGACTTCCTTCGCAAAGAGCAGATGGTCACATAACTCTCATGAGATGAGACTGTTCGGCATGCCGGGTATTAGTGTAATTATCTCCTTGTCTTAGAACATATACTGCGAATATAAACATCCAGTAGGGTTTGACTCCCTATATACACTAGGATATTCGGGTAACTTTTGTCGGTGATTCCACCTCTTTTTGGTATGGGTTTTAACACTGGATTTCATGATGCTCACATGATCTGTGTCGGTTAAGGTTAAAGTTAACAAAGAAAGAATGAGTCCTGCCTCAAAGAATACCCATAATGAAATGAACAATACCATAGGTGATAGGATAGGATAATCAATAGGTGAGCTAGACTATGAGTAAATACACTAGGTTATTCTTGGTCATTGCACAACAAACCAGATGATATTCTTATATTACATCCTAGGTATGACTGGTGTTTACACTAGTATATTAATGAATGAAAATGAAGTATGTATGAATGAATGGATCAGACTTTGTGTTTGCTAAAGAAGGCTCCCCAGTTGAGGTCCCATATGTTGAGTTCTCATTTTGAGAAGTCCTAATGTCAAGTCCATGATTTCAAGGTCCATCGAATATGAAAGAATGATATGAACAATGTGATATGATATGTGCAGTATGTTCTGTGTTGTTTGCAAAATGATAAGTATAATGATGCATGTTACTTTCATGGCATGACTTTCTAGTCCAAATTTAGCTAGTCCACTGACTTGACTTTCCATAATTCATATCGATAGGAGAGAGCTCCTCTTAATCATGCATGTAGTTGGTGTGTGCTTTCATATACACATAGTTAGTACTAGTGTGTACTAATTCCATACATATGAATACTCTTACGTGTAGGCACTGGTGGACGCTAGAGCTTACAATACGACGCTGTAGCTATCCGGATGTGGAGTATTCATATGGACATGACAGGACCTCATGCTTTTGAGGATGCGTGCCTATTATATTCGAGGTTAAATATAGATTTGAGTTAGTGGAGTATGTTCCACTAGCATTTCTTTACCATTTTATTTAAGACATTGTATTGGTTCCATTTTTGCAAGAATAAACTTAATAGAGTATTGAACTAATTCTTTCATTTGATGATCTTATTATTAGATTGTTTATTGTGAATGTTTATGAGTTTAGGTAGAATTTCTTATATGAATGTTAAGTAACAAAAGTTCAAATTTTACGCTAAAATTAACCTAGATGAACTAAAGATGACGTCTGTAGGCTTGTGTGCGACCTTTGAGAGATCAATAACTCCAGTCTCGTCTAGGGTCTAGACTCTGGTCTTGACAAAAATGGAGCTTAAAACAGTGTCTACACCTTCTTAAACATACGTCAGGATCTAGAACATATCTTTGATTCTCCAAGTGTTACAACAATATTGTGCAGATGTATAATAAGTGGTTCATTACTTGTAGTCATGTTTATGTCCCAATTGAGTAACTTGTTTCGTTTTTTTTTGTAGATTTATCTTATAATGATACTGGTTTTATTATATAGAGATAGGTAATTAAATAGTAAGTGAATTTATTATTTTAATATTATTCAAATTTTATTGTTTGAAGAAATTAATTTTTAACATTAGGATTGATATTTAGAAAATTAATTATAGAGTTGAGTGAGTATTTGGGATCAATGATAGGAATACATAAGTAAATATAGACTCGTTAATTTCCATTGGACAAGTAGGTTTCCTGACATTAGTTCTTCGGTGGAGATAAGATATGGTTAATTTTATGTTATAGATAGACTATTAATAGCGATTAATATTCATTGAATGATATTGCGAAGTTCTCTATGTACTTGATTGTGTGGTTTGTGATTGGTATCAAATCACAAAACCGTGAAATTTATAATCTTGAAATCTCTTTATCAAAGTGATGCCTTTAATGAAAAAGGATTGAATGAAATATTGTTGAGGAAATGGCATGATATGATAAGAATAACAATTGAATTAAGTATATGGGTGGAGTGCGGTACAATATTTTGACATAGTATTATTTGATCAAGTGTCACGTTCGAATACAACATAATTGGATCCGGGTGTCACGTTCTTATATGGTATTATTGGATTGAGTTTCACATACCAGCATAATAACATTAAAGGAAAGATATTGGATCGTGTACTTGCTTTTTTTAGCAATTATTCATGTTCTTTCTTGTTTATCACCTGCTATGTGTTATAGTTAATTTTATACTATTACTTATGCATAGTAGTAAAAAATTTAAGTCGGCCAATGATATCAACATAGTACATGTTTCCCTGTACTAAGCTCTACTTGTGTTTTTTTTGTTTTCCATTTGTGGAGTTCAATGAGTGTATTGATCACTTTTACATGCCCACAACGCAAGATAATATCAAATACATCAAATTCTAGATGAGCTTTTCCTTTGAAATCGTGTTGGATTCTATTTTTCATGACAAGATGTCATTTGATTTTAGACATAGACAATTCTAAATATTTATTTCGATTTATTTAGTACTCTTAGACTTAGTATTTTTAGAATAGATGTCCTTGTTGTGATGACTTACAGGTTTGGAGAATAATATGTAATAGAGATTAAAAGATTATTTTTGGTTACATTACTAAGTTTTGCACTTTTGCATTATAGTTTGTATCCATGATTTAATAATTGATATGAGTAAGGGTTGGATTCATTTCTTCGCCCACCTAGGAGGTTATGTGTAGGTGGAAGACATGAATTGTTTTGGGTCATGATAGATATCATTATAAGCATGGATTAGTTACATTCCTATTATGCCTCAGTTTATTGTACAACTAGAATCTTTCAATTTAAGTTTCCAAGAGAGTCATTCTTCAAATGAAATGGTAGCATCTCAACACCTATGGGTTGATTTATTGCTTACCTTAAGGATAGAAAAATCATCTCTAAAGAGTGTAACCATTATCTTGTCCGGTTTAAGGATTATTGCTCCAAAACCCCAACTCTTGTGCCAGTTCCACTAGTAAATGAGTTTCAAGAAGTATTTAAAGAATATTTTCAAGGAGTTCCTCCCCAAAGGGGGTTCAACTTTAGAATAGATCTCCTTCTAGATACCCAATTTATTTAAATTTTCCTTACAAAATTTCTCTGGTAGTTCTCAAGGAATTGAAAGGAAATTTGAATGAATTTCTAGACAAGGGCTTGATCACACCAACTATATCTACATGGGGTCCTCCAATGAGATTCGTGAAAAATAAAATCTTTTTTTCTTAGCATGTGCATTGACTATCGGATGTTGATCAAAGTTAAAATAAAGAATAAGTGCCGTATGTCAAGGATTGGCAACTTTTTGGACCAACTTCAGGGTGTTAGTCATTTTTTCAAAGATCGAACTCAAATTGTATTATCACCGACATAGAGTAAGACGTAGTGATCTCCCGAGAACATATTTCAGGACTCGGTATGGTCATTATGAATTTTTCGTTATGTTATTAGGAGTAAAAAATGCTCAAAAAACATTATGGACATAAATAATAGTGTAATTTATCAATATTTTACTTGTTATTAATAGTATTTAATGATGATATCTTCATTTAATCGGGGAATGATGATGATGATGAGACTCATTTGAGATTTGTTGTTTAGACTCTAAAAGATTGCCAGTTATTCATTATTTAGTAACTTTAGCAAATGTGAGTTTTGTTTACAATGAATGTTTTCCTTTGTCATATGATGTCTAGTGAAGGGATCGGAGTGGATTCTCATAAAATAGATGCAGTGAAATAATGCCCTAAACACACCTCTCCTAAAAATGTCTAAATTTTTTTTAGGTTTGGTTGTTTATTACAAGAGATTCATTGAATTTTTTCATACATACCTTCCATATTGACCATATTAACTAAGAAAAAGATTATGTTTAAGTGGTCTAATGACTTTGAGAAGACCTTTCCATAACTGCTAGGTTTACTACATCTCATGTGTTCACTCTACAAGAGTGTTAAGACAATTATGTGATCTATTGTGAGGCATCCAAAGTAGGCCTAAGTTTTGTGTTGATGCATCGAGGTAAGGTTCTAGCTTATGATTATAGACATCACAAGGATCATCAACCTAACTCATTACTCGAGCATGCAACAATAGTATTTTCTGTTAATAGCTTCACACAATAGGTGCATAGTATTCACGTAGATGTGTTCATACATCATAAGATAATCCAATATGTATTCACTAAGAAAGTGTTGAATCTTATGTAGAGGATATGGCTTGAAATTTTAAAGGAGTATGATATGAATGTGCTTTACCATCCCAGTGAGGAAAATGGAGTAGTTGATGCTCTTAGTGTAGCACATGATGAGGAATAAAGGAAAGAATTAGAAAAATATGTTCACCGGCTTAACTTTATCTTGGAGTTTGTCTTATGGACATGTTATATGGTTGTGTTATAGTTTATAATAGATCGGAATCATCATATATGGTGGAGGTAAGGTAAAAACAAGTTAGTTATCCTATATTGTAACAATTAAAAGGTGCAATTCATCAGTAGAAAGTAGATGTTTTCTCCCAAGGGGGAGATGGTGTTCTACATTACCGGGGTCATTTATGTGTTCCAAGGTGGGTAAGTTAAGGCAGTAGATACTTACAGAAGCTTATAAATCCAGCTATTTTATCCATCCAAGTGCCACCATGATATATCGTAATCTGTGGGAATGTTTTTGGTTGAATGTCATGAAAAGGAATATAAATAATTTTGTGGCTAAGTTCCCAAATTGTCAATAGATGAAGGTAAAGCATCAAAAACTAGGAGGTATGACTCAAGAGATTTACATTCCAACATTAAAGTGGGAAGTGATAAATATGGAATTCATTGCGAGTCTATATCGGACACTTAGACAACATGATTCTATTTGGGTGATAGTTCACGGACTTACTATGTACACTCACTTTTTGGATGTCAAGTCTACACATTTAGTGAAGGACTACACTAAACTCTAAATTAGTGGGATAGTCTGGTTACATGGTGTTCATTTTCTATCATATCTTAGGGAGATCCTCAGTTTATCTCTCATTTTCCGAAAATGTTTCAGAAAAGTCTTGGTACTCATGTTAATTTCAAGAAAACTTTTCATCCATAAATGGATTATAACGCAAAGTGTACATTCAGACCATCGAGGAAATGTTGAGAGCTTGCATTTTCGAGTTTAAGGGCAGTAGGGATGATAACCTACCTCTTATAGAGTTCTCTTACAATAACAATTATCATTATAGTATTTAGAACGCCCCTTATGAGGCATTATATGGTTATAGATGCATTTCAAGTTTGCTGGTTTGAAGTAGGTGAAGTAGACTTTATTGGGCAAGACTCAATTCATGAGGCTATGGAAAAAGTTCAACTCATCCAAGATAGACTAAAGACATCCAGAGTTCTTAGATTTTCTATTAGATGTGCAGAGAAGGGATTTAATATTTGAAATTGATGATTGGGTTTTCCTAAAGGTCACCTATGATGTGGGTGATGATATTTTGAAATAAATGTATGATAAGCCCTAGATATGTAGGTATTTACCGAATCATAAAAAGGGGTTGGTAAAGTGGCTTATGAGTTAGATCCGGTCTTTCACATTTATTGTTGAAGAAGTGTGTGGATGACCTGATATCTATAGTACCATTATAAAACATGGAATTGAAGAATTTTCTCACTTATGAGGATGTGAATGTTCAAATTCTAGACTCTCAGTTTCATAGGCTAAGAAAAAAGGAACTCGTTTTAGTTAATGTTGTTAGGAATGGTAATCTGGAGAGGGACCTGCTTAGGAAGCAGAAGAATCCATGAAAGACTAGTATTCTCATATGTTTCCATCAAATTAATTTCGTCTTAATGTAATAAATTCCTCTCAAATCTCTTATATTACTCTTGGATAAGTTCAGTCTTAGGATAATGTTCCCTCATAGATACTTGCAGTTTCATCGATTTGCATGTTCAACGAACTCGGTTTAGTTAGATATTAGTTTTAGTACTTATCGGCTCCTTCTCTCCATATTCAGCTATCTTAGACTTCATCAGAGGAAGAATTATCCCAAGGGGGAGATAATGTAACATCCTATGTTCGAAGACCAAAAATGCAGAAATTCAGAACTTGTAGGTGCCACTGACGAGACCCACCCACAGCTCGTGATCTGAACAACTAATTGTATGAAGGGTCAAAGGTTGGCAACCCTAATACACTAAGAAAGTCATAGACCAATGACAGGACCTAAAAACCATAGGTGGGACTACGGTTCAGGGTACATGGCTCGTATAAACAAACTTTTAACCCCAAATGATTGATTTGAAGGACGAACTGTTGGTTAGTCCGTCGGTCATGCCTTTTGGTGGCCTCATAAGATTTTATGTTTGGCTGATTTTAGTATTTACTCCGTAAGCGTTGGACATCTAAACTACGTTGTTTAAAGCTACACTATGTACTTTTGGAATGTTTGAGCCTAGGAACTAAATATAACTTACCCTAAGAGATTCATTCACAAAATTGATCAAACAAGTGCAAAAAGATAAGAAAATGTCAATCCAAACTCTCAAAGAATGCAACAAGTTTTATTCCGTTTAAGCCACGTAATCAAAAGATTTCTCCATGGAATTCGTCACCATGTATGTGGTATTTAACTAGTGGGTTCCTTTCATCTACTAGGTCTCTAGTATTCTTGATTTCCTATATCATCATTAGACGTCGGGTTTCTAGAACATAAGATACTTTTTGCGATTTAGTCTTTATAGTGTACTTGATCAGATTTTCAAAGTTTCATAACATTGTTACTTAATCATTGCATGAAATCCAGAACCTTAGTTGTGTAGATTATTTTATTAATGAATTACACTTTCTAGGTTATTTTTGATAAATATAGATGTTTCATTTAAGAATGTTGCATTGCCAATATTTAGATATTGCATTCTCAAATTTGGATGTTAGAACATTGAGCTATCTTGTTTTTTGTTATGTTGTTTACATACTCTTAGACCGAGTTGGACAATGGTTTAACTTACCCTCATAATCGCAAAACTATGTCTACCCAATAGATTTATAATTCCCGTTTTTGGGTATCAGATTTAGGGATTGTTTCAATCATTCCTTTATACCCATGAGAAGGTATATTTTGTCTTCTTAATAAGGGGTATACATCAGTATTAATGTTTAGCTCACGTGGTTTTACATAGGTTAATAGTATCTCACATGGTAAAACTCTAGTTCATTTGACTAGGTTTTTAGTTATAGCAATACTTCGTCATTGTATTAACTTTAGTTCATTTACATATATTTGAGTATATTCATCATGTTCAATTTATATCATTGGTGAGTATGCTTTGTTAAGCTCTATATTTGTTCATCTTTATCCTATCATGCATGCTCAGTACATTCCATATACTCACACATACTCTTTGCTAAATCTTTTTGTGATTTAGGTTCATGTCTTGAGCATTCACATCATGCATATATTCTTGCTCTATCGAGCTTGATAAGCTTTAGTGTTGTGTCATCATACTACAAAGACGAAAGATATATTCTCGTATTTTAGTCTTTTACTTCAGTTTCATTTTTGCTAGCATTAGCTGGGGCATGTCCTGGCATCTTTAGTAATTATCGTTGAGTTATATCTCTCTCTACAACGTCTGAGTAGGTTTGTATTCATAATTATGAAGCACGCCACACTTATATGTAGAAACCTATATGATGCTTAGGAATCACTCTCTTTCTTGGAAATCTTATATTGTACCAGTAGAGTATTCTTATGGTTAGATTTTGCATCCAATCCTATTGACCGACATATACAACGAGAGCTAGGGATGTATCCTTGTAGTAACGTCTATCAGATGAGGGATCCCCACTTGCCTATGGTTGGGTCGTTCTTGAGACATTAGATGGATTTTCCAATAGATACTCTTATGGGGGCGCATAAATAAGGGTTACGGGGATCGCTTTTGAGTAAATCATTCTCAACTGACGAGGAGTACTCGTCTCAATAGGTATATTCGATACAACTTCTCAACTCACGAAGTGCATGGACCCCTTGTTGAAATCGCCTTTGTTCTAAGCATAACTCCTCACTGATCTTAAACTTTCATTAACTATTGGTTAAAAGATAGCTATTTAACACCACATCTAAACTCATGAAGGGTACATAGCCCTATAGGTTACTTTACAACACAACATCTCAACTCATGGAGGGTGTTCAACCTCCAACCTGTCTTGGGAATAGTGAGGTTACTACTAAACACTTCATGTCAACTCACCAAGAGCGTTAACCAAAAAATTCCCTTTTTTCATATAATAGGAATAGTAGGGATGCTCTAGACACTTCATCTATACTCAAGAAGAGTGACTACCCTACAAATCCCCCATTGCATTAATTAACTTCATTCATTCATTCAAAAGTGTGTATCTATGTTTACATGTGAGGACACCTTTCACATAATCACTACATTCATAAAATTGACTTCTTAATATGAATACACACTCATTCATCATGATTGACACACTATAATGCTTCACACACTATCATGCTCATATATACATATACTTAAATAAGACATGATATACTCAAGTCACACACAAATAACTTCCTAAGAAAACCACATGCATATCATTCAAAATATACACTTCATTTCACATACCATGCCTTCATGGGCATAATCAAAATACACATATTCATACATATCTTCATATTCTTCAAATATGAACCGACACCAAAGTTGGTCCATACCACTCAAGAAAATTTCAGAATAAGAACAAAACGATATAACAAGCTTACCATTCATCAAAGCTTTCACCACCTTCCCTCAATTTCTCCAATAATGCATCATAAAAAAGTATTTAAGGCAGTATCTAATCACTATATATCATAAAGAATAACAACTCCAACATTTTCTAACATAATATAGATATTTACACTAATTGACTTCATAAGCTAAAAGTTAGACATTTGCATGAGCATGGTTTCATTGTGGTTTTGAAAATAAAACCATCAAGTAACACTAAAAACAACATATTTCAATCATTAAAACATTGTCATGCAAAGACTCATGCTTAGCGTCAAAAATAGAAGAAGTAGGAGTTTGAAAACACTTTTTGAATTCTCTTTAAATGGTTCCTTTAATGAAAGAAAGTTCAAGGATGAACTACCACAACCTAATATGAAGAAAACCAAGATATTTGGTGAAGAAACATGAATGATTTGGTGTTCTTCCTTGGATCTTGTACCTTCTCCAATGGAGAATTCAATTAACAAAGAGAACTTACAGAGAAGGGACCACATGAATATATATGGATTCTAACTTAGGGTTGGGTTTTTGTATAACTGTAAAGGGTGTTTTAAGACGTAAAACCAACATATAATATATCCCAAAAATACCCAAAACACCGCCACATCAATTGGATCTTTTTAGACAGTCAAATTTTACTTAAATTTTGAAATTATCGTTGGGAAACAAGTCAGTCATGAAGAGCTTTTCCCAAGAGATTTTTAAATATAAATTGCGAGACGGAAGATTCTTCGTTGTGTCCGCAATGTGCACAATTAATTTGTCCAATGCGGCACCAAATCCGCGACGTAGACTCACTTCAGCAAAGAACAACTTTTTATGCCTTGAGCAGCTTGTTTGTCCAAGGGTTGGTCCTTGGGGATTCCTAACTGGATGTTTTGACCCTAAAAATGTACTTATATGTTTGAGGGTAATCCCCACTTAAGTTTGACTAAAAAAACGCAAAAACACATTCAACATACAAGGACACACAACCACACAGACAAGGTTAATTTTCTAATGTCTTAGTAGTCCCTGGATGCTTGACTTCAAAACTTACCAAAATGACTTCTAATGCTAAAATTAATTATTATTAGTTCAACCTAGTTTATATGTAGGGTCGTTACATTCTCCCCCACTTAGAAAAACATTCATCCTGGAGTGACACTAAACATTTTCAAGGACTCAACTAGAAGCATATAACACATAATATCATGGGCATAACAATCATATTTAATTCATCAAATTTACAAGGAATAAAACTCTATATCATTAAAAAATTTAAGAAACACAAGCCAAATTTTGAACTATTTCCGCAATTCAAAGTATACACTCACTTTTTCATTTCTCATTTTATTTTTGGAGGGATAGCTTTCTCCCGTATTAGACATGATTCTCATACCATTTCACATATAAACATGCAATAACCTTCAAATTAAAAATTGGCACATAATCATAACAAATTGAAGTAGTTAAGCAAATATCATTAGCTACTCATTATCATTGACAAATAGATTGTCAACCAATCTACTATTATAAATATAATAACATTAAGAGCATGCAAAACATCGTATAATTAATGAAACTCATATCATAAGGAGACATCCTACTTATACTCAAATGCAAGACTCTAAAACATAACCAAACTACTAAGGATTTTTGTCTCAAGCTTGAGTTACAATTGAAGGAAACAATAAAGGTATCTAACATCTTACTACTAAAATCACTCTCCCCCACATAGGGTAAACCAATCTAAGATAAACAAATCAAATATAAGGAATTATGACTCCCGGGGCTTCCATTCTGGAAAAGTTCCTTCTTTCGCTCCGAGGGCATACAAACTATTGTTCTTTGGGGCATTACGATCTGCACCACTAAAAGGAGCTTAGTTGACCTCTTTCCCTTTGTATAGAGGTTAGGGAAACCTCTCATTTTATGAACACTATTACCAATCCTAATGCAACTATCCGTTCCGGCAAGACACTTTCCCGAGTGTTTCTTTCAACAAGTATTATGCCTAGACCTTTCGAAACCATGGAAAATTCCTTGGCAATTGTTGTTGGAAATCGTATTCTTATTTCCCATGGCTAAGTCTTGGTTATAGAACTTCTTCTTAGACTTGAGTTTACTTGGGTCATCCAGCATAGGCCTCTTTCCATCCCTATTCATTTTCCTAAGCTTAGACTCCTCAGTTTTTTGAGCATACACCATGAGCCTAATAATACAAATATAAATATGGAGTATTGTCATATGACACTCTTGTTCCACCAAGCTAGAAACTTTTATCACAAACTTACCCATTCTATCCCTACAGTAGGCTATCATGGTTGGGGCATTCTTAGAGAGTAGGGTGAATTTTAGAGTATTCTCCTTCACACTAATCCCACCTTGACGAAGGTTCAAAAAACTCTACTTCAAATCTATACTAAAGAAACTATCAAGAAACCTCATCTTGAACAATTCCAAATCTATAGGAGCTTTCCTTAAGGGTATCTCGTTGCTCCATTCCTTGAACCACACTTGAGCTACTTTCTTTAGTTAATGAGAGGCTAGTTACGCTTTCTCCGTAGGAGTCAAACCCATAGCATCCACCACCTTGGAAACCTCATCTATGAAGCAGTGTTGATTTTAATCTACCATAGTTCCATGGAATTTAGGATGGTTCATCCTTATGTAATCCGAGATTCTAGAAGCGGGAGTACTTGCATTGGGTTAAGGTCCAACTCCTAGGTTAGCTTGGGCAACCACATTTGTTATTATATGAACTTGATTCATCATTAATCGGGTCAAATCCCAAAGGGTAGAAATTATCTACGAATTAGTCATATCCCCTTCAACATAGGGAGCTTAAGGATCTTGAGGAATTTAAGGCATTGGAGGAACTTGAGGTTCTTTAGGTTGAACCACCTCATCGACATCTTCTTGCTCAACTATAAGAATTTGCTCACCGTAGTGAGGAATTCTCTCCTTAGCCTTTCCTCTCTCCTCCCTTCTAGCGGGTGTCCTCCTAGTATTCATGTCATATAAACACAAGAGAAGTTAAACTTCTATAATCTTATAGACTCTAGATCATGGATGTGATGTGACTCACACCAATGAAAAAGAGTCTACAAGATGTGTTTTGTGGTATTTTGTACCCTAAGATATTTCCCAAAACCTTATGCTCTTTTTTCAAAGTTTGCAAGGACTGGCATGTACACCCAGAAATAAAAGAGCACTCTTGAGTCATCACAAGGCGTACTTGACCTTTTGGAGGTCCTATACAAGCCTCTTCCCTATCATTAATTACATAAGATATGAAAAGTAGTGGGAATTAAAAAAATTCCTAACAATAATAATAATAAACTCTTTTATAAAATACTAGGGAATAAGTCTCATAATTACAAGCCAACTTAAAGACACAAACTAAATATCTTAAGGTCATTATAACACCCCGTATCCAAAACATACAAAAGACCAGCTTTTTAGAAAAATCTGTAGGTGCAACCAACGAGGCCGTCGATGGACCGTAGACTGACCAACGGTCCGTCCTGCACATCCATCAATGGGGTCTGAAATCCCTAAAATAACAGCCCCGGAAAATTTGGTTAAGTCATGATCAACGAACAAACCTACGGTCCGTAAGTCATACTATTGTCCGTAGTCCGTGACCGTCGATCGACATCCCACTCAAACACTCCCTAACAAGATCAACGGATGAACATTACGGTCAATAGATGGAGCTACGGACCGTAGGTCTTACCATAGGTGAGAAATAATAGACAATTAGGGGAAAAATGCAGTTGGGTCAAGTTTAAATGTTAATAACTCTCAGCACAAAATGAATTAGGTTTCCCATGACCTAACAAAAGATAGATAATTAAATTAACTTTCAATATCCATCGACCTTGGTAAAATCCGACCTCCGACTAAACCATTATTCCATTTTTTGTAAAGGATTATAGAACAAGCCCAACCTACTGACCAAACGACGGACTGTCGATGGAAAAAACAGACAGTCTGTCCAAGTCGTCGTTTGGTTCGACAACAACTTACACAAGGGTCTTTTGGTCTTTTACCTCTTTGATTAAACGCTAAGATACATCATTTTTTACCCTAAATAATAAGATTTTAGTCAGTTTAAGCCTATAATCATAACTAAAATATATCTAAGTCAAATAATTAAATAAAAAACATAGAAAATTTGAACCAAGAGAGGAGAAAAAGCTCAAGAACACTAGTAAAAAAACACAACAAGTTCCAGTAGTTCCAACCCCAAAACGTAAGTATTTTTCCGTGGATTTCATCACCATGTATGTGGGGTTTCACTAGTGGATTCCTTTCACCTACTGGGTCCCTAGTTTTTTCAGTTAGTTCTTGATTCTCTTATCATGATTAAATCTAGGGTTTTTAGAACTTTTATAGTACATCATTAACCTATTATATATATGTTCCAAATAAGATTATAATGTTATTATTCAGTTTATTGCATGAATTTTAAAGCCCTAGCTATGTATTTCTTTAGTTAATGAATTACACATGCTAGGTAAGATATTTCAATTACTACAGATATACATGCCTCCGTTATAAATGCATAATGACCATATTAGTTGTTGAATTCTTAGTTTGCATGTTCAATATTGATCTATCCAGTATTTAGAGAAATTTCATCATCATGTATTATTCATTTTATTCATTAAAAGTTTCATAATACCGAGTTACACTATGTTAAGCGTACCCAATTAGTCTAGAACTACTAGCCAAGTAGGTTTTAAGTCCCCTATGTGGGCCTCAGTTTAGTGATCACGCCACCATGCCTTTATACCTCTGCCAGGGTATATTGGGTCCTCTCGATGGGGAGTATACATTAACTCCACATTTAGCTCATGTGGTTTCATTATAGGTTATTAGTATCTCCCACAGTTTAATAAAACTCTTTTCATTGACCATTTACAAGTATACTCAATATTCAGTTTTAACATGTTAAAATTTGGTCATTGCATTCAATTATCTTAGGAATTAAGTATATCATGTATACATTATTATACTTTCTTTTGTTCTTGTTCACTTATGTTTTATTTAAGCTTTATTCTTTTCTACATGCTCGGTACCTTTAAAGTAATGACACATACATGCGCTACATCTTCTCATGATGTAGGTTCAGGTTGTTAGCATCCAGTTCATGCATATATCGATATCCGATATTCAGTTCAGCAGATTCAGTGGTGAGTCCTCATTCTCTAGGACAATAGTCATGAGTTCTTTTCAGTATTTAGTATTTTGGTTTCAGTTATTGCTAGATTTTGCTGGGTCTTGTTCTAGTATTTCTAGTCAGTCTGAGGCTTATTTCAGACATAGGTAGATTCAACTTATTGTTTGCATATGGGTATTCCACATCTTTTTACTATAATAAATAATTCTTCTTCCGTATCAGTTATATTCTTTAGAATACCTATGATTAAGCCAACAAGGTTAGCTTGGGATCACTTGTGGTCCTAGGTTCCGTGTGCGAGTCTCGGGGTAGCCTGGGGCGTAACAGTCACGACCCTTTACATTTGAAGAAATATATAATAAGTCTCATATAAATCATATTGATGAACTAAAGAAATATAGACTATGTGCTCGAATATATGAGGACATAACGAGTCTTGAGAGAGTTAACATCCAAAGCTTTGACTTCTAAGAACCTTCACTTTTCTTCAACTTATACTTATAGAGTATCTAAAGTATGGGCTAAGAACAAACATTGTACTAAGTATGGAATTTTTCATAAACAAATGTGAAAAGATATATTTTAGTTCGAATAAAGCTTTCATGTCATACAAGTAAAACCTTCATGAATATAGTACTAAAAAAACATATAAATAATCATTTAAAACATAAGGAGAAACTCCCTTAATTTAAACTCAAGACTATACTTTACAATGAATTTATACAGATCTGTCAGTGAACTTATTTCATTATGAATATTCCTTAACAAAAGTTGTCCTAAGACTCACTAAAGTAAGACCTCAATAAACCACCTATACAATCAATTCAATACATACCTAATTGATCCTTAAGACTACCAATTATAATCATACTTCACCACTCTTAAAAATACAACATTCAATATCCAAGACACTAGAGGAACGTACTTTCATTAAAGGACTTCACATAAGAACCCTTCTGCAATACAACTCCTATGTTACACTTAGTTAAGTGAAAAGTAGCATCCCATACTACTACTCTCAATTTAGTGCTACTTAGGAATTCCATCACACAAGGCACATAACATTCATCATATGCATAGATTTCATTATACAAGACATGAAATTGACATTCTTCTATAACCTAAGACTTAAAGTCACCGTACATCATTTACATCACATATTGACCCATTCATTCATTTATACATAAGGAATGTACAAGGATTCCCTCAAAATGACCAGTTGTGCAATGGATATATAGCATCACATACCGCTACCCATCATCAGTGTTACATCATTTAGATGACTTAGTTCATTCCACATAGTAGTGGGGGCTAGCTTTAATCGATATAGACAATGAGTTTAACAATTCGAAAATCCAAAACGTGTTCTACAGAATAACATAGGTTTCCTAAGATATAAACAATCTTATAATGTCCATTGTAATGATTATAAGTCATTTAGGAAGTCCATAAACTTAAATGTCCAAGATTGTCCATGACGTTCGAAAACTAGTTCAAAGAGGTACTAGCTTGCCTTAGCCTGTTTCACTAGCTTTTTGAAGTCGTAAATTTATAAAAATTGGTTCAATGGTGTATAACACATATTAGAGTTGATTTACAGTCGAAAATTTTGGTCACAACTCCCCAACGACTATCCAAGATCCCTTGAGGAGGACCCTTGGAGTTTTGGGTCAAAGACTGCTTCGATAATGTGAATCCACGAAGCCAGTCGATGAGGAACGTGTGGATCGACAGAGCTCCGTAACCATAAATAAACCAACACTTAGACATTTTGTAAAATTTTCCATTTATAACACTGCCTAATCTCATCGACGAAGTGTATCAAGAAAGGAGGCAAGGCTCGTCGACTTATAGAAGGACAATCGATCGGGGTGTCGTCTGTGAGCGGTCCAATCCTCTTCACGTTTTTAAGTGACTCAAATTAATTAAACAAGTGGTTAATTCATTATTTGGGAATTAAGGTAAGTCTTATTAAGTTAATTAACCCCCTATATAAAGACCCCAATCCCATTAGACTAATAACAACTAAAAAAATAAAATTCTCTTACTTCTCTTTTCTTTCACTCTCTATTGGAAGACACTATTGAAGACCAATCAAGGGGAGGGTTTAAAGGATGAAAAGGGTCAATTTAATCTATAAATATTTATCCATTAGAAGTTATAATATCTAATTCACGTTTGAGACCTCTTTCCTCAAAGGTTCTATGAAATTTACTTAAAAGTTTTAGTTTTCCAGTGGATTTTCATCCAATATGAAACAGATGTTATTAATTGATATTTTTATGATTTATTTTTTATATATGAATATATAAACATATATTTTGACCTTATTATGATATATCTTTATGGTTTGGTTTAGTTTGTAGAAGATGACCCTTAATTCTTAACCCTAAGTTTTTATCATGATATGAATTAGGTTATATTGGTTTAATTGACTTAGTTATTGGTTTAATTACTACTAAATGATGTTGTTACACAAATAGTGAATTAATTAGGGTGATTTGTTGTTTTTCGTGCTGTTTCTTTAGAACATGATTTAGGTTATGAAGCATGTTGTGAATTGACTTATGTATCTTGTCTTAATCTTTGATCTAGTATTGAATTGTTATGTATTTTTTATTATAGCATTATCATCATGATTGGTTATTGTTATATGATGATATATACCCAAATTGGGTTGATTTTAGGGTTGATGAACAAGGAAGGAGACTTTTTAAGTCTTGTAATTCCTATACTTTACTTCAAATTATGGTTAATTGTGATTAAGTCATCATGACGTATTGAAGTATTCCTTCTACTAGGATTGATAGGATGGTATGATGTTGAATTGAAATGTATTACCTATTATTTGTTAGGTGAAAGGCAGGATTCTCTCATCTTTTATTTCCCTGTTATTCTGAGAGAGATGTCGTCCTTCCAGTTCCTTATGAATTGAGTCCGCCATCTATTTCATAGTAATCACGAAAAGCAAGCCCTATGTGTCACAAGCAGGCACCAAGGGTTATTATCTTAAGATGTAACTATTATATGAATGGTGAATTATTTACCAATGTGCCTTAACAATAAGTGATATGTAAATATGCTAACTTCACTATATGAATTGTAATGAACTGATTATACACATGCAATTTTTATTGAGCTATGATAATTATGATGAAGATGTTTACACAAGGGTTAGACACTATGACCTACAATAAGGTATGATAATTAAAAGAGATATTAAAGATATTTCATAAAGGAACTTAGCTTAACAACGAGTGAACTTGACATTAGGAGGTGTTGACTTCTTATAGGGGAAGATTCACCCTATAGTTCAAAATATGGTGTTGACTCCCTTATAAGGAAGACTCGTCTATTAAATTCCCATGAGAGGAGTCCATAGATTATACCTATCTCTTTGTTCTTGAACTATGTTGCACCAACAGGAAGACTAGCTAGTCGATCCACCTAGAAATCTACATTTTTATTTGGTTTTACTTTGGCCAGCAGACCACCTTTCTTCGGTGTATGATTTTAAAACACCGGATTCCACACTTAGATATTATGTTCTAATTTGTGTAAAGAAAGTGCTCCCTAAAGTAAAATGAAGTAATGAAGTATAAGCTAAATATGGTGACTTGGTTTACTTAGCCTAGGTAGGGGTATGGGACTCTGCCTTGCATTAGTTTTTCTTGAAGGGAAGGGAACTTTAGGAGGTTTTTACTATGTATGAATATGCTTATAATAATGCATGATATGTATATGCTGAATTTTCAAATTGTTGATACTATATTTTGAATGGTGTGACTTATGAATATGTGTTGGTCTACATTGTTAAAGAATGGTGGTATGTCATCCTATGTGCTATGCTATGTGAAGTAGGAAGTTAGTCATGATTCTTTTTGGGTTACTTCACTGAGAAAGGTTATGGGGCTTTGTTTGGTCATTGTACAGGTTGACTTGATATGGGTTATAGGTAATTGTTCTTTTGTGGTTATGTCATAATGAACTATTATTCATGATGTTTCTATTATGACTTGATGGTAAAGTTATTTTGATTATTCGTCTGATTTCATGATATATATGTTGACTTGACTAATTTGATGTTGTTGTTTTTGTGATTTACGTTCTTATGACTCCATGAATATACTTTATTGATTTTGTATTGCCTTACTGAATATGCGTAAGTGTTTTCAAAATAAATTGCATATCTTTATGAAATGTCCCTTTTCTTAGCATGATTTTAAGGTATCTGTGCATATAGTATCATACTTCCTACAAGTGGTGTACTAACCGCAGTTCTTTATTTTCCCTAACATTTTGGTTCGGTCGTTAAAGTTCTTTGAGGATGACTTGAAGAAAGCTTGGATCTCTTATTCATCCAAGTAGAGAAGGTCCTCACTTTCGAGGGCGATGCCACTCTCAAGATAATTGAGTTTTTATGAGTTTAAGACTCTTATGTACTTTCCTTTCAATAAAGTACTAAATATATGTATGACCTATATGTGGTCTTATTGAATTCATGTATGGGTGATGCCCAAGTTCTTATACTCTTCTTAGATGGTTATGAGATGAGATTAATATTATGAATATCTTATATTTTATATACTTATGTGCCATAAAAGTAGAAGACTATGTAATCTCTTTATACGAAAGGTCTATGTATACTCGATATGTATATTATGTGTATGTAGAGGTCTATGAAAACCTCCAAGTAGATATAATGAATTTTTTAAAAAATTTTCGCTAAACTTGATCTATGAATGTAATGATGTAAGCTAATAGTCTAGTCTTAGTCCTTAAAGAGGACGACGATGCCAGTTACTTCTAGGGACATTTTCCAGGATGTGACAAACTTTGTACTAGAGCACCAGGCTGAAATATATGCGAGTCTATGTCTCTCTCAACCACGTCTATGTAAGTTCGTATTAATAATTGTGAAGCGCGACACATTGGATATGAACCTACGTGATGTTTATGAAACTCTAACTTTCTTGAAAGTCCAATATCGTGCCTTTGGATGTGTTATCTCTATATGCGTTTGCATCGAATCCTTTTATATTAATTATAGGTAAATGAATACCCGAAGGAATGCAACACGAAGAGTTTAAGAAGAGATTGCCAATAAGCGAGTTCCTCCACGTGGTGATCAAGTTCCTTCTCTCAAGGTAGGTGTGAATGATGACCAAGATAGGGTGAATATTCTTCCTTTGATGGATGAGATAATAAGGACCACTCTTCTCAAATGGCCCAAGACATCAATACCCAAGCACAAGTCACCACTACTCAAGCTCAAGAACTGAAGTCCAAAGCTAACCAAGAGGTTGTACCAAGGGCAAATCAACAAGTTGCCACTATGACCTCTCATATAAGGGACTTAAGTAGGATGAATCCCCCTACTTTCTATGGGTCCAAGGTTGAAGAAGACCCGTATGAGTTTATTGATATGATCTATGATAATCTCGATGCTATGGGCTTGTCTACTATTGAGAAGGCCTAGTTATCAACTTACCGAGTCAAGGATGTGGCTCAAAATTGGTATGTTCAATAGGGGGACAATAGGCCATTAAGGGGTGAGCAGGTGACTTGGGAAGTTTTCAACAAGGCATTTTGTGATAGGTTTTTATCTTGGAAAAAGAGGAAAGCCAAGCTGGTGGAGTTCATCAACCGTCGTCAAGGTGGTATGAGTGTACTGTAATACTCTTTGAAATTCAATAAATTGTCAAAATATGCTCCCTCTTTTGTTTTCGACCATAGATATGAAATGAACCACTTTGTGACGAGAGTGTTAGATGAGTTTCAAGAAGAGTGTCATTTGTCTATGCTACATGAAAGTATGACCATTGCTCGTCTCATGGTTCATCTTCAACAAGTTGAAGATGAAAGGACTAAAAGGAGTATAGATGGCCAAAGGAAAAGATCCTTTGATGGTGGTTTTCCAAAAAGTAGGCTTGAAATTCAAGACAAGCCAAGGTTCAAGAATACGGTGTATAATAAAGTTCCTTCCAAGTTCCCTAAGGCTCATGATGATAGGGTGTCCAACCATAATCCTAAAAAGTTAAAGGGTACTAGTTTATCAACCAAGAAGCATACTTGTGCCAAGTGTGGAAAGGGCCATCTTGGTGAATGCCGAGTTTCTTATGGGAATTTGGTTTGATTGTGGAAAAATTGGCCACAAGGTTAAGGATTTCCCTAATGTGAAGGTTCAACACAAGGGTAGTGTTCAAGCTCAAGCTAGTGGTTCCAATGAGGTGACCGGTATGTTGCTTATACGCTCTCCGCTCTAGGGGTGAGCAAGAGACTTCTCCCGACATGGTGACCGGTATGTTTAAAGTCTTTAATATTGATGTATGTGTTTTACCTGATCCGGGCACTAAATTATATTTTGTTACTCCCTTTATATCTAATAAGTTTGAATCTTACCCGACATTCTAAATGAACCTTCTGTCATATCTACTCTGTGGGTTAGTCGGTTTTTTAAAAAAGAGTATATAGGAATTGTCCTATAATCACTAGTAGAAATTTGAATAGCTGTCACGGTTCCCTTACTGTTGCAATAGATATTTCTGCCGTAGAAATATGTCTAAGGCTACGGTTATGTCAACTGCTACGATAAATCATCTAGCAATAGCTCTGTTACTACAGTTTGGTGAGACGGTTTGTATAACCGTAGCAATAGATGGACCTATTGACACGGTTCTCAGTTGACTTAATTGCCAACGGTTATGGTCGTACTGGTACGGCTTTGAACCACAGGATTATAGGTTTATGCATTAACTCTATTGAGGCTATGTCTACAATTTTTCTTTGGATTCAACACACCATTTCATTCTATTGTGACAGTTTCCATAGGGAAATGCAACACTTTTTTTAAAAAATTTGTAGAACTATTTCTTAATGGCTATTGAAATGGTTATTACATGGTATTGCAACAATATTTATGCAATTGTTATTAATAAGCTATATTGATATGTTTGTATAGTATTGGTCCACTTCTACAAATATTATACTATTGAGCTATTGCAGTAATTTTATAACAAAAAGATACATAAATCGGTTCACGAGAATAAATGTTCATTACCAAAATTAGAATTCAAGATCTGTGATGCTAATATCAATAAAACCATATTATACAAAAACTTTTTATAGCATTAAAAAAAGGTACACAATTTTCAATCATAAAAAATATAAGATTTCTAGAACATCAATAAAGTTAGCATTAATACTTTAGCTCCTATGTCAAGTCTTTACTATTTATTTCATCGCTTTCTTTTATTTTATCACCTACATACAATTTGAAAAAGCATAAATAATTTAGAAAAAATTTTGCAAAATCATAATGGATCCACAATAGTGATATAGTACAAAGTTAGTACACTAAATATAATACATACATACATAACCTCAATAAAATCAAATAATATACTATTTGGAGTATGGAATAATCTAATCATGAGTATTGCATGTTTCACTGTAATGAATATGAGATGGGTGACTTTGGAATTAAGTACAGTAACAACCAATAAGGCACCTGAGATACCTAGAAGGTTGCACATTCAAACTAGTTTTAGATAATGAATTTAGGCTACATATAATGAATTTAATCTAGATGTGATTAATGTGTCTTTTTCCTATGAGCCTAGCCTCTTACATTTGTAGTTTTTATTGTTCACTGGAATTTACTTCATAATTGATTTATTAACAAATTTCTAGGGAGGTTATCCGAGCCTATGATGCAGAACTCGGTAAACTAAAAACTCAGTATAGCAGATGATGACCCTGCAGTAAGAACGAAATAGTTGGTTATAGTATGTAACTCATGCAAAACCTTCTATTTTTTTAACAAATTGGATAGTTTTAAATGTTATGCTTTACAATGTTTCTAGACAATAATACGTTGTGACTACAATCTCTTGGTCTCTAGATCTATTTACTAAGTTGGAATCTAGTTCTATTTGCCTGTCTCATTACTTCTTATGGTCTAGTACTATTTGCCTGTCTAATTTCTTCTTATGGTCTAGCTAGATCTATTGTCTAAGTTGTCCTACATGCATGACATGAGCAAAACACTAAAGGCAATAAATTCATGAGTACAAGCAATATCGACCGTACATAACCTTTCGAACATTTAGATTCATTAAATCTCAAACTTTCATGTCAATTCAACACCAAAAGTTTACATTATTAACAGTAGATCTCAATTGATAAGTTAAAGTTATTAGAAGATTCTACCTTTTAAAAAACATAATTCAAATGAATGAAAAAAGACTTGCTAAAAAAAATTTCATAGAAAAAAGGAACGACTATAGTAGAGAAAATAACATATATTATATGGAAGACCCATATTTGAGAAAAGAATGAAATTATATCGTAGCCCTATATTAAAATTATAATATAGATTATACATAGAAATAAGGGAAAGATTAAAAAGATTGCATAAACCTAACAATCTGATTGAAAATATCAGTTGCAGAAAGGATTTGTCATATACAAATTAAAGGTGAATTTAAGGATGGTTCTGTTGTAGCAATGAAGAGAATGACCAAGGTTTCTAAGCAGCCTGAGGATGTGTTTTGCAGAGAAATAGAACTGCTTGCTCAAATGCATCATCATCATCTTGTTTCTCTAAAGAGCTTTTGCCCTGAAAGGTTTAAGAGGTTTGGAAAATAATACTTGCGAGTATGGAAAATGGAAAAGTATTTGAAGAACTAGACAACATTGTTAGAATAAATTAAGAAGAAGCTGAAATGTTCCAAGCACAAACGGATGAAGCTAGGAGATAGGTTGATGCTCTTAAACGTATTGGTAGAACTAAGAGTGAGATAATTGAATAAGAATACACTACACCATTTTAGGCCTATGGCCACCCCACTAAAGTGCAGCCTAAACTAGCAAAAAGTGTGGCCTTTGATAAAAGACCACACTTTTGGACTTTAGGCAACACTTTTTAGGGGGTGGCAAAAAGAAGCGTAACCTTTGACATTAGGTAACACTTATTAAATGTCACCACTTTTGGCTACACTTATAAAGCGTAGCCAAAGAAGTGTAAGGCCACTCTTTGTTTTGATGCATTAGCAACACCTATATTTTATTATACTACACTTAAAAGTGTAAGGCCACTCTTTGTTTTGATGCATTAGCAACACCTATATTTTATTATACTACACTTAAAAGTGTAAGGCCACTCTTTGTTTTGATGCATTAGCAACACCTATATTTTATTATACTACACTTAAAAGTGTTGCCTTTGCGGTTATATTGGTCACACTTTAAAAGTTTTGCCTTATATAGGTCATCTAGCGTAACACTTCAAAAGTGTTGCCTTTTATATCTCATATATAGCAACACTTATAAAGTGTAATTTTATATCTCATATAGAGCAACACTTACAAAGTGTAACTTTATATCTCATCTAGAGCAACACTATTGAATTGAACATATTCAATATATGATCACATAATTAAATTGAAGCTATATATTTCAAATAAACTTCAAGAAACATGTTCAAAAACTCCAAAACTTAGAAAGTAATTTCTTAAAGGTCTCTAATATCAATAAATTCCAAAATACAAAATGCATACTAAATTATATGACAATAGTACAAAAACTCTTCATCGTTCACTATAAAAATAGATCGAGTTTATTTCTTCCACAATTCAAATTCAATTACCGGCATTTTCCTGCACATTGAAAATATATTTGTAAGTAAGTGAAATAAATGTGAAAGTGCATAATTGGAGAGTATTCATTGTAAGCCAACCAATCCAAATCAATATATATACACAAATCATATAGAACATTTATAATCACGTTAATTATGGATTACTGCATGTATTGTAAACACAAAGATATAACAGACACACATCATCTCAAATTCCATTCAGGGCATCTGTAAAATTTCCCTCTATCTTCCCACGATTGCACGAAAAGCTGAGAAAAAGACTGCTGAGAAAAGACCAGCAGCTGAAAAAACTCGCATAGCCGAGAAATCTCATGCAGAACATAATGCACAGGACGAAAACAAGCTAACAAAGAACAACACTGCAGCTGTCGGAGACAGAAAGAAGAAGAGATTGAAGAAGTTCAAACTGTTGTTTGTCTTGTTAATCCTGTTGAATTAGCTAAGCATGTACATAAAAAATCTGCATGTTGAATGAAAATTTTCAATTTTGTACATAAAAAAAGACATCAAGAGACTAGCTCTCCCAGTTCCTGCCTAAGAAGTAACTGGGAGCTGACATTCACAATTTGATATTGTGCAAAGACATGGAGGCTGATAGGAAGAACAAAAACAAAGGGGAACAAGGCAAATATGATTTTAGAAACATGCAAATGCCGTACACAAACAAGTTTTAGTACAAACCAAAAAGCCTTTACAAGTTTAACAAGTTAGGCACTTTTCCAACAATTTCAGAAACCTGCAAATGCAATACAGATTCTTTACATGTTTAACAAGTTGGGCCTTTTCCCAACAATTTAATTTTTAGACATGAAAGCTTAACAAGTTTTGTAAGATTGGCAAATAAACTCAAATCAACATGAGTAACTGAATCCAAGTTATCAAGAACAACTCTTGCAACATTACCACACTCAAAGTTGACAGAATGTAACTATTTTTTCTAATAAAGGTTACAATAAGAGTGCATCAACAGATGAGAAGTACTATAGGGCTGATGTCATGAAGCTAAATGAAAAAACTACATGTCAAATATTGTTAATCCAAAAAACTCCATGGAAGATTCAACACGTCATCAAAATGTGTAGCTCAGGAAAACTGCTGGAAAGTTGAAGTTATAGTGTAAACATGTCTACATTCTGCTAATTTTTTAGTCATATTAAGCCATAAAGCTGACATAACTCAACAGTACTACACAAATAAATAATTGTTTAATCTTGCTAAGGGCAGTTACCAATTGTAGGTGATTGAGATGAACTACTTCATAAGAAAGAATCAAATAACAAGGTTGTGCAGAAGGAGATAAAAAACACATGGCAACAAGTATCCCACGTCTTTTGATTCATAAAATCAGACCTGGTAATGACATGCTATAAACAAAAACAGGAAAACAAATTTTGCCCAACATATTTTTTCAAACCAGAAAAATATAGGTCATGTCTTCTTTTTTTCAATAACAAGCTCATAGATCTTCTGTTACCTTACTGTAATTCCAACTTTATATCAAACTCACACTATTATTTTAAGAAGTGTCATTTATGGATAACCCACTATATCTACAATTATAACACAGAGACCTAAATTAGATCATCAGAATAACTGATCTTTCAATAGAATAAATCAGCCACTCAACAAGTTTCATTAATCTAAAGTAACGATGAGTTAGAATTGTTAGGCATACACAATTCTATTATAACAAGACTTATAATATCACTACAGAGGACAACTATGTAAAAGAAAGAGCCCAGATCCTTTCTCCACAAGAATAGTTCCACAACCATACAAGGAAAAAAAGAAAACCAATAATGCAAGGCATGGCAGTAAAATCAGAAAACATAGTTCCTCGTTCTTACAAAGTGATGCAATATACCTACAAATCTTATACCTTTTATGTCATATACAGTGCAAGTAAACTATCTGAAGAAAGCAAGCAATCAATACCAAAAAACCTCAGAAAATCAGGTGAAGAAAACGAAATGGACAACTTCCCGAAAAACATCAATCAAGTCAACACTGAGAGAAGATACGCAAGCAACAAAATCACAACTACCTTGGATATCGATAACAATATGTAGACTATTAACATAGAATGTGAAATACAAGATACCTTTTGAAGAATAGAATCACGAGCTGATCCTGAAGAATATGGAAGATTTGTGCCTCGTAGAGCTTGTGCGCTACTTGCATCAACGCGGAAGCATGGTTCGATCAAACACACCCTGGTATATCTTGGAAATTAATCAAGGGTTGATTTGCAATAATTGAGTGAATAAACATCCCATTTCTTCTCTCATTTCATCCTTTGGGAAAGTGATTTCATTGGCATGCTTTTGTTTTAGCTTGTTAATTTCTTCTTGTTGTCACTGATCTTCCATTGCACCTAAGTTGACCTGGCTGCTCCTTTCCAAACACTGTCCTAATATATACATTTACAGAATGGGTTTACAATTTAGAAGAATCTACATCCATCAAATAAGAGTTTTTAATATATATGACTTTATATAGTTTCGTAAACTTATAAAGCCTTCAAATGTTAAAGTAATGTCTTTTTAAAATTTGTTATTCTTAGGGTGCACTAAAGCAAATGCAGGTGATGTCTAACTTTTCAACATATCAGAATATGGTATAAAATCCCAACTCCCAAGCAATTTTAAAAGTACGACATTAACACTCATTAAAATCTAGTGTATGCTTCACTTTGCCCAACTTCAACAAGGTCACATGATTCTTCATTTTTTGCATAGTCTTTACACATTAAATAAAATGTAAGTGTCACCCAAAGATGTTAAAGAAAAGGTACTAATATGTCTCTCAAGAAAGCAGCGCCCAAAATTGCATACAAAGCAATGAGTACCTACAGATTTGACAATAACAATAACAATGAATGTAGGAACAAGAAAATTCTCATACACTTAAACAATCCTATTGTACTATTAAATCCCTTCATATAAAGTTTTGGCATCTAGATTGTTAATAGAAGTGATCATACTTCAATAATATTGATATACCAATAACAAAGTACCCACAGACTGTCTCCAATAGACTCTCCGCTCAAGGAATGCAAAAACACATCATTTATAAAAACATAAGCACTAAAAAAAAGAACAGGAGGATACCAAGAACCAAAATTTTCAGAAAATACATAATCATCAAAAAAAAGTAGGAAAGCGCAAACTAAATAGTTGACTACCTCTCCAAATGGAATCACGGACTTGATGTTATTCATCAATACTACACAACAATACACTCTACTAGACTAATATTTAGAGCTAACATATTTACAGAACTCAAGTATGAAAAATCCAGAGACAAAAAATGTCACTCTTGCTAAAAGAAGGAAATAGAGATTAGTAGAACAAGAACATGCTGGAGATCCAAACAGCAAGAGAAAGTTGCCAGTAGTTGAATCTTAAGAGAAATGGCAAGAGAAATATGCCTTTGCGCAGTCATATTCTAAAAGATCTATTTAGGATTTTACTACTCGCATACTACAAGAATGCTATAAGTTGAATCTACTTTATACGGGTACCAAAATGGACACACCATGATCAAAAAGGGGAGAGTCATTTGGGAAGAACAATACAATATGCATGGCAATCGGTATAACTACAACAAGAACATGACATGTAATGAAATTCGAAAGTTACTATCTATTTGCTCATCTTTGGGATCTAGTTCATCAAATAGGAACAGACTTTTGCATCATCCAAAGCTTTCTCTCCATTTAGTTTGCACCGGCTTCTCCTAATTCATACAAATCTTAAATGAAGCAAGCTTCACTTTCAACAATATCCAAAACTCAATTGGTTTTCCATCTTACGTAATCAAATCTTCTATTTCTATTCTATTATCACTAGCAACAGTTAATAGAAAAGGGAGAAAACATAATCATCCAGTTGAAATTAGAAAAAGCAATAAAGCAATTAAATACATAGAAACGATTGTTTTACTAAAGATTTAAGTTATATACTCTAAAATTTAAAGCATGTTACATTATCACTAATATATTGTATTTGTGAGGTCACGAATCAAACTTTGACATATATAATTACTTATTATTGTAAATCATAAAAAAATATGCATTGTCTATTCATAGAAGTTAACTCTATAACTATTAGTTTGTTAATAGATTTCTTATAGGAAGAAATTGCCTATTTGTTCATAATTGTAATGTCTAGCTCTTGCGTAACACGCTTAAAAATTACTGCTCCCTCCCCACCCCTTATGTTTCTGGACAATACTTCATCTTACTTGATCAACATGCATTACTTGACTGATGATATATTAGGATAAAAACAAATATACGAAGTTATATAAAGTGACATAGCATAATGTTCAAGAGGGGAAACAACAAGTGGCAATGAAACTGGTATATATGTAACATTATGTTCTCTCAAGTGCTCCATCATGTTCTATCAATAACAAAAAGAAATTAAAGAAATAAAAAAAAATGTGAAGCATTCAGTATCAATTTTCTGAAATATCACATATTTATGTTCAACGAGAAAAAAATTCGGCTCAGGGCACCCAAAATTCAACTAATACCGCTAAAATACAATCTAGACTCCCAAAAACTGTCTAAAATCACAAGAATATCAAAACCCTAAAGCAAAAATTTTGACTTTCAAAGATAGAATTCTTACCCGATACACCCAATTCACACAAAATCGTGTTATTCAGCAAGAACTATTATGTAAATCTTATTTTTCAAAAAGAGTAACTTCAGCTCTTCAGCCATAAATCTGTCCGAAATCAAGTTCTTCAATGAGAAATATAAGAAAAAAGTATGACGGGAAGACTTAACTTCAGTTCATTTTGCCAACAACCCCAATCAATTCCTTCTAAACAAAAAAAAAAAAAAAAAATCACTCAATACCAAGAAGATTGTTTTTAGTACTTAGCTTGATGAAATCATTGTGGTTAGAAGAAGATTGTACTTACCTTGACGAAATCTTCAGCTAGGAGAAGAGAAAGCTCGTTCAGCTCGGTGAGTTCTTTGGCTCAATTCGATCTTCAGCTCGTCACCGAAAGAGAAATTGTGAGTTCTTCAGTGAAAGAGAAAGCGTGACTTCAAGGAAAGAGCAAGTCATATCTTTTTGTCTTAATGTTTTATTATTAATTAATGTTTATTTTTGGCCAATAAAAATGGGAGGGAGAGTGAAAATTGTTGGAGAGAATGTAAAATTTTTGTGAAAATTTAAGGCCACACTTATAATGTGTTGTTTTTACAATAATAAATATAGGACACTTTAAAAGTTTTGATGTATATGTAAAAAAAAAATTTCAATTATATCATATTATAGCAACACATATAAAGTGTAGCTTATAGCATTAAAGAGTACACTTTTCATGTGTTGCCAATATTATCATTGCTAAAAGTTAAAAAATTTTGCTAAACTTTAAAAGTATTCCCAAAACTACTTTTGGCAACACATAAAAATGAAGTCTATAATTAGTGTGGCTGTAGACCTAAAATGGTGTAGTGATATGTAACTCGAATCACAAAGTTGCTATTGTCTGAAGTTGAGGATATCCTGAAACAAAAGTTGCAAGAGCTGTTGTCTTTAGAAATAGCCTATCAGTAGTACTTCAATATGAAAATGAGAATGGAAAATAACATTAAAGATCTCTTGTTGAAGATGGAATCCACTATAAGGAATCTCAGTTTGTGATTAACTAGTAGCACCTTGTTTTGGACAACAACATGTTTTTTTTTCTTAAGCAACATTTGAAACACCTTAAGTATATTAACTTGTAGGTGTTCTTTGTATTTTGTTAACCAGATTCTATACAGAGAACACCTTATCTCTTTATGTTATAGGTGAAGTCCAGTTATGCACTAGATGTGAAACCTAGGAACATAGAGATTAAGAAATTGATCATCCTGATAAGTTATTTTCCTACTTCAGCAATGTGCCTTTTTTATTGGTTGGTAGTGTTGTGTCATACACTGTGGTGGTACTGATGTCTAGGGGACTTATCTTGTGAACCCAGTAGCCAATGTGCAATGTTCCTATGTTGCAACACATTTCCTGGATTCTGTATATTCTAGGGATTTTCATGCACTAGCCATAAGTTGCTAGAGGGTGATTCTAACTATCTAAACAAAAGTAGAAGAGGAGAAAGTAGTTACCATTACTAAATAACATTAAATAATAATAAAAGTTCATGGAAATATCAGATACAAGAATGAAAAGAAACAATAAAACATAGAAAATTAATTACTTAGTGCATAGAAGGCAATCTTGATTTGTTAGCAGCAGCCAAGTTTACAAGAAACCAATAAGTTCATTGGTTTTAAAAGTCCTACAAATAAACACATTAGTAACTAAATGAAGATTTTACAGGAACACTTGAAATTTTTTAACAGAGCAACAGCAACTAACATCCTCTCTACTCCAAATCATAATCAATATCATCAGAAAGTTAGATAAAATCGATAGATAACTCCTAAAATATATATGACTAAACAATTCAACGAAACTAGTGAGTAAAGCCATATATTTCATGAACAAGATAACAATAAACACAAGACAATAGATTATACCTCCAGCAACTCAGACGCACTAAATTTTAAATCAAACAGTTCACACTAAGCACCAACATTAATTAAAGAATAAAAAATGCATTGGAGCGAATGAGAACAAGCTTCATATTATCAAAAAAATGTCGGCTTAAACAAGTAGAGGTCAAAAGAATTACCTTTTTTGGGTAGCGACACTAAGACGAGAACACAGAAAAGTTTCTAACCGATTCTTCTATGGATCTACTTTACCAAGAGTAGGATTCTTGTATCTTTTCTGACTTCTACAATACAAATAAATAGTTTATAACCATGTCCTCAAAGATTTTACATAAAAGTCATTTCAATAAAGAAAATAAAACTGTTAAACAATAAAGAGGGCATATGAAATTGCAATCTAACTTATCCTAAGGTCATTAGGCATAGTGAGTCATCTTGCATATAGCATAGAAAACAAAAAAGCATTAATTTCTGAATCTAAAACATTACTCAATCCCAAATCCTTTTCAAGTTTAACCCTAAATCCATTTTTGTTTTACCCTATATAATAAACTATAACTTCAAATTCGGAGTGTTTTCTTTTCCTGTTTCACTATATATCACATAATAAAATAGGGGAAGTCTATACACTACTTATATTAGAAGAAATAACATAGATTTGAGACTAACAAATAAATTATTCTCTAAGATTATTCAAAAATAATTCGAATGGGACTTAGGAATCATGAACTAGCACATAAAACATAAACATTGTTCACCTTTAAGACGAATTCATAGTAGAACATAAAATATTGCACATAAAACACGATCTGGTTGTTCTTTGTTGTTTTCCTCTACGAGATTCACCAACAACTTAACTCACTAAAGAGCTTCACCGATACCTTCAGCAATGACCTTCACCAACAGCTTCACCTAGAGATTTCATTTTTTTTTTTGAATGAAATGCTTCAAAAATGCTCTCTTACATTGCTCTTGAATGAAAGGTTCTGCAAATAAGGCCTTTGACTAGATATTTTATAAAGGACTAATATATCATGCAAAATTATATTGGAGGGAAATGTAGTTTTTATGAGGGAAATATATTTAGGTCTAAAAATAAGAATTAATTTTCTAAAATTAATTGTTTCCATAGAGTTATCTATCACAACATTTCGAAAACTTGTTCCTATGGATTCTCTATAGGAACGGTTATAGGGATTATGCAATAGTTTATATTAAGAAATTTTTTGTTAGATTAAAAGATATTTGGCCACAGTTATAACTTTTGTAATAGGAGAACTATTGCTACGATAGTTTAACCTTTGCTACAGAAGCGATGCAGTAAGTCAAATTTCTAGTAGTGAATATTGCCCAATAGAGTTACTTATGTTGAACTAGTGGAACTTGATATGTTAGATTTAGATGTCATTTTGGGTATGGATCGGTTGCATTCTTTTTTTGCCTCTATTGATTGTAGAACGAGGGTAGTGAAGTTTAATTTTCAACATGGTCCCGTTTTAGAGTGAAGGGGGGGATTCTATTTCTAGAGGTCGTAGAATCTCTTGTTTAAAAGCATGCAAAATTATCTTTAAATGATGTTTAAATGATTTTGTAAGAGTCCAAGATTTAAACTATGAAATTCCCCCCATTGAGTCGATCCCCGTAGTTAGGAAATTTCTAAGGGTCTTTCCTACAGATCTTCCCGGTATTCCTCCTTAACAGAAAATTGTGTTTTTCATCGACTAAGTACCAGATACAAATCCCATTTTAATTCCTCTTTATCGTATGGATCCAGCTGAATTGAAAGAGTTGAATCCTCAACTCCAAGATTTACTTAAATAAAGACTTCATTAGACCAAGTATATCTTCATGGGGTGTTACGGTTTTTTTATAAAGAAAAAGTATGGGTCCCTTAGGATGTCCATTGATTACCGCCAACTCAATAAAGTCACTATTAATAACAAGTATAATCTCCCTCAGATTGACGACTTGTTTGATCAACTACATTGGGCAAGCTACTTTTCAAAAATAGACTTGAGATCGAGTTACCACAATCTTAGGGTGAGAGGTAAGAATATACCAAATATGGCATTTCGGACTAAATATGGTCAATATGAGTTCATAGTAATGACCTTTGGTATCACGAATGCCTCGACGACGATTATGGATAACTTGAATAGGGAGTTTCCATGTTACCTAGATTTATTTGTCATTGTTTTAATTGACGACATCTTGGTATATTTGAAAAATAAGGGTAACCACATGAACCATTTGAGGGTGGTATTGCAAGTCCTTAAAGAGAACCCATTATTTACCAAGTATAACAAATGTGAGTTTAAATTAAGGTTGGTAGCATTTCTTGGTCATATTATCTCTAGTTAGGGAGTTGAGGTTGATCCAAGTAAAATGGAGGCGGTCAAGAATTGGCCTAGACCATTAAATCCAACCGACATTAGGAGTTTCTTGGGTCTAGTGTGAGATTGGTACAAAATCGAGGCAAACGCTTACTACGAAATATGACCTCAAATTGAAATGCATCCATTGAATCTCCCTCTACTACTTTGACCCAAAAGAGTAAGAAATTTGAATGGTCGTATTCATGTTAGAAGAGCTTCCAAAAATTAAAGGATATGCTTACTATCGCTCCGCTATTGACCTTACAGGAGGGTACAAAGTGTTTTGTGGTATATTGTGATGCATCCCGAGTGAGGTTGGGGTGTGTTCTCATGCAACTTGGGAAGGTTATATCCTATGCCTCTAGGCAACTCATGGTGCTTGAGAGAAATTATCCGACTCATGACCTTGAATTAGCAGCGGTGGTACTTGCTTTGATGATTTGGAGGCATTACATGTATGGGGTTTATGTGGATGTGTATATGGACCATAAAAGTCTTCAATACGTATTGACACAATTAAAGTTGAATCTTCGCCATATGAGATGGTTAGAGTTGTTAAAAGACAATGACATGAGTGTCCTCTATCATCCCGGTAAGTCTAATGTGGTACCAGATTCTTTGAGTCATTTGTCCATGGGAAGTGTGTCCCATGTTGAGGAAGCCAAGAGAAACCTAGTAAGGGATGTTCATAGGTTTACTCGTTTAGGGGTTCAAATTGATGATTCTACCATAGGTGGTGTGGTAGTAAGTCATAACTCTGAGTCATCTTTAATGGTTGAGGTGATCTCAAAATAACACCTTAATCAAGCATTGATATAATTAAATAAATCGGTACTTGGTAAACTAAATGAGTCATTCTCTTTAGAGGGGTGATGTCTTGAGGTACCAAGAGAGGTTGTGTATTCCCAATATAGATGTTCTAAGGGGTTGGATTCTTCAGGAAGTTCATGGGTCCCGTTACTTCATTCATTCGAGTTCACCGAATATGTACCATGAACAAAGGGAAGTATTTTGGTGGGAAGGTTTGAAAAAGGAAATATTGGAGTTTGTTGCTAAGTGTCAAAATTGCCAATAAGTGAAATTCGTGTCGGGTGGCTTGCTACAAGAAATCCATTTTCATACTTAGAAGTATGAAAAATTAATATGGATTTTGTAGTAGGTTTGCCTTGGACTCAAACAATGTTACTCTTTATGGGTGATTGTGGATAGGTTGACCAAGTCCGCTCATTTTATTCCCTTAAAGTCTACTTATTTGGAAGAAGATTATGTAAGGAACTTCATTGATGAGATTGTATGTTGTCATGGTATTCCGTTATCCATCATACTAAATTGGGGTGCACAATTCAAATCTATGTTCTAGTGGTCAGTCCAAAAAGGGATTGGTACCAAGGTTAAGCTAATTACCGCTTTTCATCCCCAAGCGGACGGCCAAGCAGAGTGTCCTATTCGAACCCTTGAGGATATGCTTAGAGAATTTATTATTGATTCCACGGTAAATTGGGATAAGCATTTTCCATTGTTGAGGTTTGCTTATAACAGTAGTGTTCGTTTATCCATATATCCATTGATCCTCATGAAGCTTTGTTTGGTAGGAGGTGTAGGTCTCTCATTAGATAGTTTGAAGTGGGTGAACCTTCACTTCTTTGCCCCGAATTGATTTATAAGACTTTGGACAAAGTCCATATTATTTGGAATAGTTTTAAAATAGCCTATAGTCGGCAAAGGTCTTAATCCGATCATAAGAGAAGAGATTTAGAGTTTAAATAAGGTGATTAAGTGTATTTGAAAATTTAACCTATGAAGGGGGTGATTATATTTGGAAAGAAATGGAAGATGAGTCCTCATTATTTGGTTCCCTATGAAATCTTGCAAACGGTAGGGGAAGTTGCCTATGAGTTGAAACGACATAATGAATTTTGTTCGGTTCATCCGGTTATCCATGTTTCCATGAATAAGAAGTGTATCGGTGATCTCGAGTCTACTCTTCCTATTGAGGGTCTCTATGTGAAGGATAACCTCTCTTATGAGGAAGTTCCTATTCAAATTATTGATAGGCAAGTTAAGCAATTAAGTAATGAAGAGGTGGCTTTCGTAAAGGTGTAATGGAATTATCACCTAGTTGAGGGTGCAACATGGGAGGCCGAGGCCGATATGAAGTCCCGTTACCCTCATCTATTGGATAACTGAGGTTAGTAGTTCTTAGTAATAATGAAAATAATGACAAAAAAATTGAAGTTTCTTGATTTTTGTGAAGTTTTGCAAAAAGGTGCATTTTTAATGTCATTATAGTGAACTATCCTATAAATTGCAATTTTTCTTGTATGAGTCCTGTTGTATATTTTGATATGATGAATCTTTATAAAATACTATGCGGCATGTTGATAAGTTGAACTTTTGCATAATTAATACATAAATTCTATGTAGAGCTTATAGTTTCAGAAGGATATTCCTCATAATGTAATGTTGAGCATTATGAGTGGTAATTCATATTTTAAAATTTACCTTGTGTAAGTGATATGATAGAAGTTTTAACTTATGCTATTATGAATTGTTTTTGGTTGGACTGCCAGTCTTGAGTCTATTCCTTCATTCAAATGATTTTTAGTGTCATTTGTGGACGAATGTTTCTGAGGAGAGGATAATGTAACACTTCAAAAATCCAAGATGTATTCTAGAGACTAACATACGTGTCCTAATGTCTAATCCAAGATGTATTCTAGAGCCTAATGTAGACACCAAAACGTCAAAGAATGTCCATTACGTCCGGAAACTAGTTCAAAGAGGTACTAGCGTGCCTTAGCCTATTTGAGTAGCTTTTTAGAAGTCAAAAATTCATGAAAATTGATGGAAGGGTGTCTAGAACGTATTATATTGTAATCATAGTAAAAATGTCCGTGCACGACTCCCCAACGACAAAGCAAGGGACCTTGAGGAGGACCCTTGCATTTAAGGGTCAAAGACTGCCTGGGTAGTATGAATCGACCAAGCTAGTTGATGAAGCGTGTGTGGATCGATGGGGCGTTGATTCCATCTAGATACAACAACTTAGAAATTTATCTAATGGTCCATTTGGACCTCTATCTGAACTAATCGATGAAATGTAGCACGAAAGAAGGCAGGGCTCGTCGACTCACAGATGGACCGTCGATTGGGGCCTCGTCTGTGAGGTGTTCAATTTTTGGCAAGTTATTAAGTGAGTCAAATTAATTAATTAAGGGGTTAAGTAATTAGTTTGGGGTTAGTAAAGTCTAATTATTTTAATTAACCCCCCATATAAAAACACCAACCCTATCAGAATAATCACAACTCACAAACAAAAACTCACTTCGTTCTTTCTTCTTTCTTTCTCTCTCTATTGGAAGACACCATTGAAGAGCAAGGTAGTGGAGGGTTTAAGGGCTGCAAAGGGTAAATTTCTTCCATTAATATTGATCAATAAACAATGTATAGGATCTAATTTACCATTGAGACCACTTTCCTCAAAGGGTTCAATCAAATTGATTTCAAAAATTGTGTTTTCAAGTGGGTTTTCATTTAATACGAAATTGATATTATTATTTCATTTTTTTATGATTTATTTTGGATTTTATGAATATATAACATGTATTCTAACATAATTATGATTTATATTGATTGTTCGGTTTAGTTTGTAGAAGATGCCCCTTAATCCTTAACCGTTTATTTCGATCATGATATGAATTAGTTTGTATTGGTATAATTCACTTTATTATTGTTTGAATTAATACTAAATGATTTTTTCACTCAAATAACAAACTCTCAATAAAGGAATCTAGACCCCAGACAAGACCGGTGTTGTTGACCTCTCAGATGTCACAGATAAGCCTACAAACGTCATATAACTTCATCTAGATTAATTTTAGCAGAAAATTTGAAACTTTTTCTTGGTGACATGATTACTAAACATTCTACTATATAAGTAATTGTTCACCATAAGCCATCTAACATTAAGATCATCAAATGAAAGAAACATTTTATTATAACGATAAACATGTACTTGCCAAAATGGAACCAATACAACGTCTGAACAAAATCAGGAAAGAAACGCTAGTGGAACATACTCCACTATATCAATACTACAACTAAAATAGAATGCAAATGGGAAAGAATCCTCAAAAGCATGAGAGCCTACCAAGTCCGGATGAATGCTCGACGTCCGGATAACTACAGCATTGATTCTGTAGCTCTAGCGTCCACCTGTGCCTGCACCAAAGAGTTTAGAGTTGTGTAGGGTCAGTACAGACTTGTACTAAGTATGGGAATATGCAAGTACACACCAAGGACATTTTTTAGTAAGAAAAGCTCTTTACTAACAACATGAGTATGGAAAGTCAAGTCAGTGGACTTGCCAAATTGGGATTAGGAAAGTTAGTGAGCTTTCCAAATTTCAATTAGGAAAGTGAGTGAACCTTCAATAGTTGTATTAGGAAAATAATTCCTTCAGAGTAACATACATCATCATAATTGTCATATTGCACACATCACATACTATGTTACACATAGCACATAACATATTGCATATAATAGCATTTTGCGTATCACTTGTTCATATTCCATGAGACCTTTGAAACATGGACATGACATCAAGACTTACCTAAAATGAGGGCTCAACATATGGGACCTCAAACAGGGAGCCTTATTTGGCAAACAAAGAGTCTTCTTCATTCATTCATACGTACTTCATTCAATTTATTCATAGGCTAGTATAAACACCAGTTATACGTAGGATGTAGTTTAATACTTTCATCGGGTTCGCTGTACAATTATAAAGAATGACCTATAGTCATTAGTGAAGTCTATCTCACCTCTTCATTATCCTATCCTAACACCTTTGGTATCATTCATTTTATTATGTGCATCATTTGAGGCTGACCTCATTCATTCATTTGGGAACTTTAAGTTTAACCGACATATATCATGTGAGCATCATGACATCATGTTTCATGAAACCGCACATCAAAAAGAGGTTGAACCACCGCCTAAAGTGACCCAAAACATGCTAGCGTACATGGGAATTGAACCCCACCACATCCAAATATTGGTAGTATAGGTTTGAAGACTAGAAGATATAAGGAGACCCATACCGTGCATGTCGGACACTATAATCTTATGAGAGTTAAGTGAACCTCCACCCTTCTCGAAATAAGGAATCACCACTCATAGCTAGTCTATCAGTGCTCAATATAAAATTCCATTACATTCAACTCATATGTCATGAAAGTTGGCTTCTAGTATGAGGACATTATAGCTCAATAGATGATTTCTCATCTAATCATTAGTATTAACTGTGTTAATTTCAATATTTTCATTATAGTTTTCATAGAGACTGTTCTCTTCATTAACTTGACACTCTCATAGGTGAATACGTTTTGGTAACATTATTTAGGCTCAATTGTGATTGCTCTCATATTTTACATTACCTCATATCATGTTGTCACCACTTTCATTAACATTAGAACATTTGGTCGTTATAATTACTCACCCCATTTTACGTGAAAGTTCATTTCATCATATGCCAATGCACTTGGCCATTTAGTGTGTTTCACACTCTTACTTAAACCTTCTAGGGTTTCACCATTTCATTGGTCATTTCATTATTTCCTTGTTGATTTCATCGTTTCATTGTTCATTTCATCATATGTCAATGCACTTGCCCATTTAGTGTGTTTCACACTCTCAATTAACCCTTCTAGGGTTACATAATTTCATTGTTCATTTTATTATTTCTTTGTTCATTACATCATTTCATTGCGTACATCTTAGGTTCACTTTTTTTGAGCCGTATACTAGACTTATGGGTCTATTCATACAAGCCATGAGGCTTCGTTCATAGTTCGTTTAAGTGATTCATATCCTCCTAAGATTATGTGGTACAAGACTTATGCAACTTGTATGTATTGACAAGATCTTGATTTCGATATAAATACAAGAATTATTGCTGAATATTTAAACCACGTATGACTTATGTATCAATACGAAATTTGGTTAAGGGAACCCAGTTTAAAATCCCTGCGACAACACTTACATTTTTTACATTAGCTTCATATCATTTGGTCACCACATTCATTTACATTAACACATTTGCTCTTCATTATTACTCACCCCTTTTCAAGTGAATGATCATTTACTCATATGGGACTGGCCATATGTGTGTTTCACACTCTTACTTAACCCATCCAGGGTTTGATAATTTGACTACATAATAATCATTTCATCGTATGCAATGCACTTGGCCATTTAGTGTGTTTTACACTCGTACTTAACCCTTCTAGGGTTACATCATTTCATAACATACATCTTAGGTTAACTTATTTTTAAACGTATGCTAGACTTATGGGTCTATACATACAAGCCATGAGACTTCATTTATAGTTCGTTTAAGTGATTCATATCTTCCTAATATTATGTAGTACAAGACATACGTATCTTGTATATATAGCAAGATCTCGATTTGGATCTAAGTGGGAAACATTATTCTTGAAGATCTAACTCACGTATAACTTTTACATCTATATGGAATTTAGGCAAGTGAACCCGGTAGTCAACTCTTTTGAACAACACTTACATTTTTTTTATTCATTTTTGTTTGATCCATACGGCTTGGGGTCCCAAGTTCGAGACCCTATGCCTTCATTTTATTTTCCCATTAATTGTGTCTCTTCCATTTTTCGCTTAATTGAACTAAGAGGATGTGGGATCGAACCGGATTTACTCTTTAATCTCATTGCCTTTAAATTTCTCTCCTTTTGCCGAACCCTCACAACCCCTATTTAATTTCTATTAATTTTTCTCCTTAAATCTGCCTAGAAGGTCATGTGTTCGATTCCCACACGCCTCCTCCTTTGTTTTTCTTTTATTCACCTCCTTAAATCTGATTGAGAGGTGGTGGGTTCGAATCCCACTCCTCTCATTTCTTATGTTTTTTCTTTTAAGTTACATTTTCTAGAGAATATCATGGTTTGAACCCCCTTCAACACATTTCTTTTTACTTCTTTATTTTCATGGCTTTTATATGGTGAGGTCACGGGTTCAATAATCCATGATCTAACTTGTTTTAATTCATTTTTTTCAACATTTTGAACCCTCTTTGCTGACCGAAATTCATCTCTACAAGCTGGATTTCGTAGTGCATCTAGAACGTTTTAGGTGAGTTTTCATGGATTCGTTTAGACAGAGATTATCCATCAAATCAGCCACATTTCTACTCATATGAACATCAAATTTAAATCAACATGTGTACATGAAATATAGAGAACTATCTTTCCATTTCAAGTCCTAAACCATAAACAATAGCCATGGCAACACACACATACACACGTAGTTACATTTTCGGAAAATATTAACATAAGTCAAATAATTTCAAACATACATATAAACACATAATCTTGAAAAATACACGTTTCATACGTACTTTTCTAACAGCAAACAAAACCATCCAATGATTCACTGGGAGCTAGTGACAGGGACATGCAACGGGGAACAATCCTAGTTTTTGGATTAAATTGGTCTGAACCTTAGGGAGTCTCTTGGAAAAGGGACCAAAACACAAGACAACCTATAAATTTTTGACGTTAATATCTAGACTTGATGCCCAAAAGATTCACCCAAGAACACGTCTAAGTCTCCTCAATATCAACTCCACTCGAATGACAACTTCCCTAACTCTAATGTGCGATTAACGTTTGTTTTCTTCTGATTACTTGTGAGTTCTTCAAGGGTGAAGAAATTGTTTTATTTTTCTACTTTTATATCTTATTTTTTACAGAGAAAAAACGTGAGATAGAATAAGAGAGACTGAGCGTGAGAGTGGAGGGATAAACGTGAGAGAGTGGGAGTTGTAATAGTCTTACGAGTCTAGTCTTAAGACTTAGTCAATAAGGTTTTGGTTATTTAATAAAAATCTGATTTTTATTTTATTTTAAATCATACAATGAATTAAAATTATTAACTAATTAAATCAATTCAATATCTTAAATAAATAAAATTACTTAATTCATTGTTTCCACCTAGGTTAGAACCCGGGTGGAGAAAGTCTTTACTTCAAGAGCACAATTTCGGCCCTCTCTCCAAAAAAATACCCATCTACCTTATTAATTAAATAATTAATTGTATATTTAGGGTAATTAAGATACTAACCTTAGCGTAGAAAAAGACTATTTTACCCATAAAACCTCCACCTTTGATTTTCCCTTTTTAAGTCTGGTAAAGACTCCTTCAAGTAACTCTTCGTATTCGAGAGCTCTACTTGGTTGGAACATACATTTCCAAGATCAAATAACTCCCGAAGTTTGTTGGCTTGGCTGTAGCATGGTTTCTCAGGTCTGGTTCTATGCGCATCAATCCGTGCTAACCCTGGTTTAATCATAGGCATTCTTGAAACATTAAGACTTTCTTATGTTATCCATTTTAGGGTTGCTACACGAATGAATTAAGGTGATTTGTAGTACTTCATTATAGTTCTTGAGAAGTTGATATAGGTTACGAAGCATGTGCTTAATTGACCTAAGTATCCCGTCTTAAGCTTTGATCTACTTGAGGTATAATGTATCTTTTAGCCTTATTATCATGATTGGTTATTGACTTATGATGATGTATACCCAAACTGGGTAGAGTTCAGGGTTGATGGTAAGACCTTGTTGATGAACTATGAAGGAGACTTTGTAAGTCTTGTGATTCCTATCCTTTACTTCAAGTTATGGTTAATTGTGATTAAGTCATGTTTATGTATTGAAGTATGACTTGTATTAGGATTGATAGTATGGTATAATGTTTAATTTAAATGTCTTAACTATGATTTGTGAGGTGTTATATTAATATGTAAATGTTATAAAGATATTGAATGATTTATCAATGTGCCTTAACATGAACGAATATATAAATATGCTAACCTCACCTATGTGTTATTATAATGAAAGGATTACACTCATGCAATTCTTATTGAGCTATGATAATGATAATGATGATATTTATACAAGGGTTAGACCCTATGATGTAAGATAAGATATGATGATTAAAAAAGATATTAAAGACATTTCATAAAGGGATTTAACTTAGCACCGAGTGAACTTTACATTGGGAGGTGTTGATTTCCCATAGAGGAAGACTAACCCTATAGTTCCACATATGGTGTTGACTCCCCTATGAGGGATATTCATCTATTGTATTCCCATGAGAGGAGGACCCAATTTCCAAATGGTATATAGAGGGATTATAACTATGTATTAGTTCTTGTACTATGTTGCCCATAGGAAGACTAGATAGTGGATCAACCCAGAAAGATTCGTGTATGTTTGGTTTTACTTTAGCCGGCACACCACCAACCGACAATATAAGGTTTTTGAACACCGTATTCCACACATAAATCTTGTGGTGTATGTCGGTTAAGGAAAGTGTTTCGTATAATAAAATGAATTAACAAAGTATAAGCTAACTAAGGTGACTGAAGAGGTTGTGTTAGCCTAGGAAGGGGTGTGGGACTCTAACTATGGCTTGAACTAGTTTTCCTTGAATGGAACTTTATGATGTTGTTACTATTTATAAATATGATTATATTGATACATGTTATGCATATGATGAACTTGCACATTGTTGATACTATATGATGATTAGTGTCACTTATGAATATGTGTTAGATATATTGTTTAAGAATGATGGTATGCACTCATAAATGCTATGCTCTGTGAAGTAGGAACTTATTCATGATTCTTGTTGGGTTACTTGATTAAGGTTATGGGGTTTTTCTTGGTCATGGTACTAGTTAAATTGATGGGGGTTATAGGTAATTGTCTTGTTTTGGTTACGTAATAATGAAATCTTATTCATGCTTGTTGCTATTATGACTCGATGGTACAATTTCTTTGACTATACATTTAATTTCATGATATGAAAGTTGACTTGACTAATTTGATGTTGTTGGTCTTGTGATGTACGCGCTTATGAATTCATGAATATGCCTTATTGTTTGGTATGTCTTTGTTTAATATTCATAAGTATTTTCAAAGTAAACTGCATATCTTTAAAAAATGTCCATTTTCTTAGCATGATTTTAAAGTACGTGTGTATATGGTCTCATACTTAGTACAAGTGGTGTACTAATACCATTTCTTCCTTTCTCCTAACATTTTAGGTTACGATCGTTAAAGTACTTTGAAGACCACCTAAGGAAGGCTTGGATATCCTATTCATCCATGTAGGGTAGGTCCTTACTTTCCGAGGGCGATGCCACAATCTAGATAATAGAGATGTTATGAGTTTAAGACTTTTATATTTCATTCCTTTCAATTAAATACTAAACATTTGTATGACCTATATGTGGTTTTATTGAATTGATGTATGGGTTATGCCAAAGTTCGTACACTCTTGTTAGTTGATTATAAGATTAGATGACTATTGTGTCTATGTTATATTTTATGTACTTATCTTTAATAAAGTAGAATACTAAGTAATATTCTTATACGATGGGTCTATGTACACTCGATATGTATACTATGAGTATGTAGAGGTCTATTTAAACTTCCAAGTAGTTTCAATGAACATTTTTTAATGATCCGCTAAATTTGACCTATGAATGTAATGATGTAAGCTAAGAGGGTAGTCTTAGTCCTGAACAGAACGATGAGACAGTCACGTCTAGGTGATTTTTTAAGAATGTGATAATGAGAGATTCATATGGAATCCTTGTACTAACCCCTACCGGATGAGGGATCCCCACTTGCCTAAGGTAGGGTCATTCTCGAGCCTTTACATGGATTTTCCAATAGCAACACCAATGCAGGCGCATAGTTAAGGGATATGAAGATTTATTCTAAGTAAATAATTCACTAATAACGAGGAGTTCTCATATCAATAGGAAAATTAGATACAACTTCTCAACTCATGATTTCTATCCACCAATTTTTCAAATCATATCGATACTAAGCATAATTCCCCTACGGAGTCTTAACATTCATTTACTATAGGTTAAGGGATAGAATTTAGCACCACATCTGATCCCACGAAGGGTCCTTAACCCTATATGTTACTTTTGAACACCACATGTCCACTCACGAAGAATATTTGTCACATCCGGGAAGCACTATGTAGATGTAACCAACGTCCTCATCCTTGGAGAGTATTTAGACAAGCCTCTTAGAATTCGTCATAACATATCAAAGGTTACATTGCGGAAAACTTAAATTTATTAATCTACACCTACAAGTGAGGTGTACATACTCTCTCGCTTACATATCATATATATATATATATATATATATAGGAGTATTACATAGACTCCTCATGTAGGAATCATTACATAGGCTTCTACTTTTTTTTAATATACATAATATAGAAAGATATTCGAATATGAAATTGTGTCACACTTAAGCCATCTAGGTCGAGTACTAAATTCAGTCATAGCCCTTACTTAATTACAATAAAAGACACATATATGCATATAAAATAATAGTCATCAAATGAAAGAGAAGGAACTAAATTATCTTTAATACTAAAACAACAACAATATCTAGATAGTGCCATCATCCTGGATGGTGAGGACCTACCAAACATGGAGAATGAGAGTCCAAGTTATCTTCAATGGCCCTATAAAAGATCAACGACCGAAACCTATATAATTATAGAAACATAGGTATATGTGTTAGTACACACTTGTACTAAGTATGAAAACGTTCACATAAAACATTTGAATCATGCTAATGGGGACAATTGTAAAAAACCATGCTAAGTTACTTTGAAAAGTTTTATGTACAACAAAAAACCCGTATAAAGCAATAATCACATATTATTAATCCAAAGACAAATATAACATAAGACCAACATCATCAAGTATAACCAAGTAAACATACATCATAGCATATTTGAGTACAAATCAACACCAACTTCAACATGATGATATACCAACAACGCATATATAAGAGTTCATAACATTAAAACTTATAGAAGACCCTAACTCAAAACCCAACATCAAAACCAGAAGTGCAATGACCAAGTAAGGCTCCATAATTTTACTGAACCAAGTAAACTCAACAAAGGTTAACATAGCATCAAGAGTATTCATCATCATATTTGGCAATATAGACCAATATCATGGTCATACATGAAACTAAGATCATAAAGAATCATCATCATGTAAAGTCAACATACGAATAACATCACATTATTAAACATAAGAACAACCTTCTAGGACTTCCCTCAAGGCCAAGCAGTGCAATGTATAGGTAGAGTCCCATACCCCTACCTAGACTAAGTCAAAATGTTTTGACTTCATTACTTTATTTTACATCCGAGAACACTTGCCAAAACCGACATAGACCACATGTGCTAAATGTGGAATCCGGTGTCATGAACCCTACACACAAAAAAAGTGGGGAACTTGCCAAGGTTTTACGAAAACTTGAACATAGCTTTCTAGGTGTGTCCACTAGCTAGTATTCGTATGGGGGCAACATAGTTCAAATTTTGGAGAAATAATTGGTACCCTCTATATGCATATTGAATTATAGTCTCGAATCTCATGAGTAAAATAGTAACCTACCTTCCCACTTTTGCAAGGGACACTCCTCACTACTAGTTCACTAGGTGCCAAGCTATAGTCCCTTTTTGAAAAATCTTTAGATCATCTTTGAACTATCACAACTTAGATTAGGCCATAGGATAATAACCCCTTGTATATTTATAACTATTATCTCATTAGGAATTGCATGAGAATATCCTCTAATTACCATCCTTATATGTGAGATCAAGACATTATAATCAATATGTCTTGAAAAGGCACATAGGCAATTCATAACATACATCATAACATGATAAAGACTTTTAAATTTTCTTATAATAGCAAGACTTGATTAATACAATAACAATATATAATTCGATTGAACTTCATCACCAAGTACAAGCCCTCATAATTAAAGTAAATGTTCAAAATCACAAAGACTTACCAATTCTCCTTTAAAAGCAATCGTCATTGGTCTTACCCTAAAAAATAAAATTTCATCCATCAATAATTGTAATAACGTCATTAAATAGTAATAAAAACAAAAACTAAGTCAATTGCATCAATCCTAATCAATTCAACATGAATTCATAACATAGGGTTAGGGAATTTGGGTCGATTCATGATCTATTTCACATAATAGGTTAACTCATAAAAACTAGCATAATTGAAAAATAAAAAATCTTAATATAATGATAAAAAAAAATAATACAATTTATCAGATCAAATTCAGATTAACAGAAACCCATGTGAAATCATCTTTTGAAACCATTTTTGGAAGAACCATTTGGGAAAGGAATCCCAAAGGTTAAAGGTTCGCATACCTTTAATATTCTTTGAATATTTATTGTAAAAAGATATATTATTGAATTCCTAAAACCCTTAGACATTTGTCTTCTATGGAGTCTTCTTTGGGTGAGAGATAGTATAAAAAAGGGAGAGCAATTTGTGTTTGGGAATGGTAGGGTGTTATGTTGAGTTTGGCAATTCGCTTAAACAAATAAATAAGCCACCAATTAACACCTATTTAAACCTCTACTAATTATCTAATTTAATGAACTAAGATTAACGAGATAGTGAAAAGCAGGCCTTACGAACGAGACCCCGACCTAACGGCCATATGTTAGTCAACGACCTTTTTCCCTAAATCCTGCACCTCCTTAGTACAGTTTAGAGAGTTATATTTTGGAAACTTATGGAAAAGTTGTTAAGTTTTTGTAGACAGAGGCATCGACGCCCAAACGTTCAGGCGACACCCCGTCATTTGGCATGTGTAGGTAATGTCTTTTTTGATAGCTTTTAACAAAAATGGAAGGTCCTCCTCATGAACCCTTTTGGTGGTCCTTGTGGAGTCGTTTCTACGCTAAACATTTCATAATACGTGTTTGACACCTTGCCATCAATTTTTATTGAAATCCGATACCTAAAACATCGTGAAATAGGCTAAGACACACTAGAACCTCCTTCACTTGTCTAGGGACGTCATGGACGTTTCTTGACTCATTAACACAAAAACATCCTAAATTACTTATCACAATTATTTTTTACATTACACAATTTTAGAAACCTTATATACTCATGTGTGTCTCTTGATTATGTCTTGGACTTTTGGAGTGTTACATTATCCCTCCCCCCTCCCCGTAGAAACATTCGTCCCTGAAAAACACTAAAATCTTATAGAGGGAAAGTACTCCGGCTACATGACCCCCGAAATCAGATTGGATTTTTTCTTCAGGAAGGTCCCTCCGCTTTTGTTTTCTAATAACACTATGTCATGAGCGAGGGTCTATTTGTGGTGGTATTTCACCATCTTCCCTTTGTTTATCTTTGAATTCGGTCTATCGCTATTCCAACAGTCCCTTAGTCCCGTATTGGCTGTCGGTCTATCTCATATTAGCAGAAAAAGGAACTTGCCTAATGCCTTGCCGTAAGTATAATTAAGAGTCAATACTAGTAGCACAATAACAACAAGATAATAAAAACATGAGATACAACTCAAATCAACATAACTACATGTCATTTACATATAGCAACTCAAAACATTATTTACTAACTATAAGAGATCCATATCAGAACATGAGGAATTTCTTTGTCAACTTCATCATGAGCTGAAGAATATATAAATAATGACTTGTACAAAAAAATCATTTCAAAACACATTAACATTCTCAACATCATTGCACCAAGGCAACAACATATAAAATACACAATTAAATGAAAATCAAGACAAGGATGTTTTCCATGAAAATTAATTTTAGCAAAAACTTTTACCATATCATTGCAAAACAAGTCAAAGTAAATTTCACTAATTATTTTAGTTATTTATAGGAACAACTAACTTATTAGCGAAAAGATAAGGATAACATGACATCATGTCAGCCTCAGCCTCCTATGTTTCTCCCCCAACAAGGTAGTTCGTCCATAAAACCTTTACGATTTCCTCTGAAATCTCTTAATAGAAGATATTCTCATCCATATCTAGAACTTCAATAGGAATAATGCACTCGGTGTTACCGATGCACTTCTTATGCATGGATACATAGAATACCAGATGAACCGAAGCTAGCTAACTTACAAATCTCAACTAGTATGCAACCTCTCTAACCCTTTGAAAATTTCATAGGGACCCAAATAAAGAGGACTTAACTTCCATTTCTTTCAAATCTCATCACCCATTTCATAGGTGAAATTTTCTAATACACTTTATCACATTCTTTAAAATCTAACTCTCTTCTCCTATTTTCGGCATAAGACTTTTGGTTGAAATAGACTATTTTAACCGGTTCCTTATCATAAGAATTTTATCCAAATTCTTATAGATCAACTCGGCACAAAAAAGGGAAGACTCACCAACTTCAAACCAACAAACCAGAGATCTACATCTCTTACCATACAAAGCTTCGAAAGGAACCATGGATATATTCTCCTGGTAACTTTTGTCATAAGACAACTCAACCAAAAGGAAGTGTTCATCCCATCCATAAGAATATCATTAAGGGTTTCATATTATACTCCGCTTGAAAATCCTGGTAACATGCAGTGCTTAATTTCACTTGAGTACCTAGCATTATTTGGAACGACCTCCAAAATCAAGACGTAAATTGATCACCTCTATGGAAAAATTTTACTCGGTATTTCATGGCCTCTTAAACATTTGACACTATTCCCATGGTCATACGACTTAGAGAATCCGCAACCATATTGGCCTTGTTGGGGTTGCAGAGAACACTCATGTTGTAATATGTCAACAATTCCAACCACCTTCGTTGTTTGAGATTTAACTCTTTTGGAGTAAACATATATTGAAGACTCTTGTGGTGCGTATAAACATCAACACGAACACTATATAGGAAATGCCTCCATATATTAATGCAAACACCACGACCACTAACTAAAAATCATGAGTTGGGTAGTTCTTCTCATGAACCATAAGTTGTCTAGATGCATAGGTTAGAACCTTCTCGTGTTTTATAAGAACATAACCCAATGTATCATTGGATGAATTACAATATAACATAAAACCCTTGGTACGCTAGTAAATTCAACACTACAGTGGTCGTAAGCCTATCTTTCAAGATTTGGGAACTTCTTTCTCTTCCATCGATGACTCAAATTTCACATACTTTTGGGTCAAGGTAGTCAAGGGAGATTCATTGGACATAAAAAAATGTACAAACCTCCAATAGTACACGGCTAGACCAAAGAAACTTCTTATATCAGCTGGATACAAAGGTCTAGGCCAATATCAAAGAACCACGATCTCCTTTTGATCAACCTATACACAGTCACTAGAGATGAAATTAATAAGAAACGCCACCGATCTTAACCAAAACTCACACTCCCTATCCTTTGAAAATGGTTTGTATTCCTATAAGTCTTTTAACGCCACTCTCAAATGGTCCACATGATCACCTCATTCTTCGAATATACCAAGATGCCATCTATGAAGACAATAACAAAGGCATCTACGTAGTTTCGGAACACCCTATTCATTATGTCCATAAATTCCGCAAGGGCATTAGTCAATCTGAAAGACATTACTCTAAACACATAGTGACCATATCTTTTTCTAAAGGAAGATTTGGGAATATCTTCATCAATCAATCTATGTTGGTGATACCCCGACCTCAAGTAAATTTTGAAATAGTAGTTTGTGCCCTGAAGTGGATCATACATTTTGTCAATTCGAGGGAGAGGATATTTACTCTTAATGGTCACCTTATTGAGTTTCTGGTAATCAATACACATCCTAAGAGACCCATCCTTCTTCTTCACAAATATAACTGAAGAACCCCATGGTGAAATACTATGTTTGACGAAGCCTATGTTTAGTAAATCCTTAAGTGCAGCCTTCAACTCTTTCAGTTCGGCTGGAGCCATCCAATAATGAGAAATTTAAATGGGATTTTTATACTGTAACAAGTCAATACAAAAATTTGTTTCCGGTTCTTTAGGATTTTAGAGAAGATCATTAGGAAAAATCAATGGAAATTCCCCCATTATAGGGACTAACTCAATGGGAGGAGTTCCGGAGTCTAAATATTTGACTTTCACAATATTGTATAAACACCCTTAAGATATCATTTTACAATTCTTTAGACAACAAACTATATGACCTCTAGGAATAAAAATCCCCCTTTCCACTCTTAAACGAGTTCATTTGGAAAATTAAAATTGAACACTCTTGTTCTACAATCAATGAAAGAAAAATAAGCATGCAATTAGTACATTCCCAAAATGACATAAGAGTCCACCATGTGAATTTCTACTAATTAAACATGGGTAACTATATTCGGAAACATTAAAGAACAATTTCTAGATACCTTTTTTCCGACAATCGAATCACATACCGTGGTAGTCTTCATAAAAGTTTCATTCAAGATATTTGGAAAAATATCAAACTTTTTAGCTACCAAAGGAGTACTGTAATGACCGGGGAGCACCCCCTATAAGTAACATGGTATACTTGACCTCCCAAAGGTCTTATACAAGCACATACTTATCATTCGGAGCAGTTTCATAAGTAAGTTTGTAAAATTCAAAACATTCATAGCACATCATATTCTAGAACATCACTTCCAATATATCTTTAAAATATGATAATACATAGTTAAAGACTCTAAGTCTCATTTCCATCATAGACTGAACATAATTAGGCTCGAATAGGGACACGACCCTTTCAACATAAATCATAACTAATATCCTTAAAATAATGACATTAGAAATCCTTGAACTTAACGATCCGTTTCTTTTATCCACGGGATCACGTATCAAGATCTTCAGCTTACAAACATCCTTTAAGCATCTATGACCTACACTCTGTGTAAAAAGGTAAATAAGAAGGTGTTAAATCAAAAATGCTCTAAGTATGACAACTATGGAAAAACATGCATCTATAAGGGGACATTTTTGTTTGAGACCACAAATCATTCCTTTTTGTAAAAACATCATAAAATTAGATAATATAGGCATCATACGATTCAATACCTCATTTAGGCATATACATTAGCCACAACATTCCATAAAATCACACATTACATTTAAAACACATATTCAATCACATTACAATAACTAGTCTTCCTTTATGTTAACTTTTTTTCTCTTTGTTGTGAACTCCTTTTACATTAACTCCCTTACTTCTCCAAGTTACCCCCTAGTGATGCTTGGTGCAATGTATACATAATGTCCTATTATACTATATCCACACTCAACCATTTCATTAAGTCCACAAGGAAACCATGCATGCAGTTTTCATTAATCATCAAACATATAATACATAGAGGCATACCATATCATAAAGTATAAACTTCACATACGACTCAACATAATGTAGTAAACTCATATAAAACTTCACCAAAGACTACATGTAAGTCAACATTATCAATACCAGCAATCTAGGAAATAGTCAATAACACATACTTAGACTTCATCTCATATAACATCATAGAACTCTACTCATAATACCATCTTAATCCTACTAGTTCTATGTACTTGTGAAGTTTCATTACTTCACACATACTAATTAAACCTAAAAAGATACTACAAGCCTTAACATATAATTCATAAATCAACAAGATAAGTGTAGACAAATTCATACATGCCAAGCAAGACCTTCACTTTATAGTCAATAAGACCCATTTTATGCATATAAGGTAAGAGCATACCATATAGACTCATTAGGACTCATACCATGCATTTCATCACAACAAGTAGAGGATACTAAAATCTCATGCATAAGAAAAATAAACATAAACATATATATTAGAACACCTTCCTAGAACTCCCTTCAAGACTTACTTGTGCAATTCATAGGTAGAGTCCTATACCCTCACCTGCAATAAGAAAATTCCCTTTGATTAACCTAGATAGGTCCTTAATTTACATCCATCGTCCATTTTACTTTAGGGAAACTGTAGGCTTAACCTAGAATAAGAGCATGGTTGCTAAACATGGAATTTGGTTTTGTAGAACCATATACAAAGGAAAGTTGCTCTACCTTGCCAAAGTAGAACATTAACATCATGCTAGCATCTTAGGTTATATCACTTGTTAGATACTATGGGCAAGCATAGTTTATGGAACTTGGAGGCGTACAAGGAAATATCACTCTATTGCCTTAAGGATATGACGCTATCCACCTCGTGAGGACTATCGTGAACCTACCTTCCTACATTGGGAATGGACACCCCTCATCTTCAAGTTCAGTTGGTGTTAAACTAAGTTCCCTTTATTGAAAATCCATTCTTATTTATTATTTATTAAAATAGGCTTTAGGAGATTGACTCCCATATGCTTAGCTCAGATGTCATTGATGAGAGTTCATCAACCTAAATCATGTCAGAAGACCTTTAATAGGAACATAACATATTCACTCACCATCTAGTTTAGGATAGCTTTTATAACACCTTTCAAGAGCCCCTCTATTGACGATATTATCGTACATACATAATGGACATGTTTTATGTCTGTGAATACACATATATTTTTGCAAACTTTCCCGATAAACACCATTAGACAACACATGTTCATACTTCATTACGTTCATGCATTAGACATGTTCATATCTTAATCATGCAGTCATATTCATGTACATATAGAACAATCCTAGGAGCTATCCTATCAAGGAACACATGTGCAATGCATAGAAAAGGTCTCATACCCTTATAAATACTAGTACACATATCAAGTAATCCGAGTATTGATGTTCATATCATACTTCACGGAGATATATTTTACATGTTTAGTAGTAGACAGAAGTGCATATAAGAATATCCATTTATTAGACACCACGTACCTATACTACTTGAAAGCGTGCATGAAAGGTGAGTGTGTGTACATTTGTATACATGATCACATAATGTATATTAGCATCACATTTAGCAAGACACCCTCTTAAGACCATATTTCACATTCAAAACATAGCCTAAAAACCAGGATTTAGCATAGGAGACAAGATAACTTTACATTGCGTCTAAGACTCTTAACCTTGACTAAGAACACATATCGATATAGGAGTACATAGGTAAGGGTCATTAACAACTATTACATCATCAAAAACAACAACTAAAGCAACCCTATCATAGTAATTTGCATGCTTATAACATTATAAACATAACCTAGACCATAAATGTAACACCTCTAAAATGAGTTAGGCGAATGTAGAGCCTAACAATATTGTTTTAATCTTTGGAAGTTATAAAAAGATTTAAAATGATATAAAGAGTCATTGTCTAGAGGTTGTCAAAGTTTTGACGTCAAACTTCCAAGAACGTCGAGGACATGTCAAACCCAAATTATGGTGTCCGAATGCAACTGGCATTGTTAACCTCTCAGAGGTCGCAGACAAGCCTGTTCTTAGATTTTATCACATACATATTGTACAATTTGCGGAAAATTTAAAACTTTTAAAAATATTAAAGTGTATATAGACTTCATATACTTTTTCCATAAGTTAATATTATACTAAGATATCAAATTAAAGACAACCATCTATCATTGAGGAATAAATTCAAATCAAATATCAAAATAGCATAATAGTTTGTTAAAAATGGACTTAATAAAATGTTTCAAAATGAACATCTAAAACAAATGCTAGGGACAACATCCACTAGCTATGTCTAAAGAAGTAGGCTACATTTATAGGGGTATCATCCTCGCACATGTAGAGGACCCACCAATGTCTGGAAATCATCAATCCAAATAGCTTCAATGAGTCCTTAACCTTCTCTGTGACCTGCACTTTAAAATATAATAATTTCATAGGGTTAGTACACACTTACACTAAGTATGGGTGTATGCACTCATACACATAAGTCTATGCATGATAAAAGAAAGCTCGTCCTAAACAACATTTCAGTTCTGGAAAGTGACATCATTTTACTTTCCTAAATAGTTAGTTGTGAATTGTGGTATGAATATGACATATTTTAACGCATTCAAAGCAGACAAATCATTTTCTATATAAATACAAGACCATAGAATCATCAACGTAATTTTTGAAAACTCGAGAGATTTTTTTTTTATCATGACAAATCGGAGAGCCACTTCCCCATATTTAGTTTTTTCAGTCTTTTTCTTCTTATTGTTGTCTAGTTAAAAAATCTCCTTTATTCTAATGTTTTACTTACAAGTGAAATGATTCATTATAGTACCATACCTATAATGAATCATGTAATAAATTCAAGAGATCAAGGAATTGATTTAAATACAATTTGGGGCATGGAATCTTCATCAACCAATCTTCGGTGACTATTCCTATTATTGTATTATTAGTCTAATATAAGAAGTCATTATAAGACAGTCTTTTTTTACTATGATCTTTTGCTAATTATTTAAAGTCATTATAATACAATATTCTTTGGCATGATCTTTTTCATAGCATGAGGATTCATTATTAGCTATGCACCTTACTTATTGGAAACTTCATTCTTGTCAACATTGGCATTCATAACTCTTACTTCTTAGTTAGCCTTGAACTTACATCTCTTCTTTCTTGTTATTTTCTTAAAGAAGTCTATAGCATTAAGATCATGTGAAGCTACACGAAATCTAGTTTCTTTCCCATACCGAGAAGAGGTGATTCTGAGATCAAAGTAAATCCTATATCATGAGAGTTAAAATGAAATCCAGCTTCCATCCTACACCGAAAAGGGATGATTCACCGGCTAAAGTGAATCCATGTCTTCTATTTACCCCACACTAAAAAGGGGTGGCTCACAGATAAAAATTAACCAAGAACATTCTTTTGAGTATTAACCGACATAGATCATGTGAGGTAAATATTAAATCCGGTGTTTTCCCCACACTAAAAAGAGGTGATCTCACTTCCTAAGGTTAGATCAAAACATACCTAGCTCTCTTAGGTGGAATCCATAGGCTAGTGCCCATGTTGGCTAGATATAGTTCGAAGACTAGGAGATATTTTAAGACTCTTATCCACCGTGGTGGAGCCTCATATAATGAGAATTACATGTAAAAGTACAATCTCAAAGCTAGTCTATTAGTGCTTTGCTCACTTTCGTGTATTTTCATATCTTTTAGAGCTGACTCAAACATTATTGAAGCTTTCTTTTTGATTGAGTTTTAATTACTCTAATGATGAATTGTCATCCCTTTATTTACATTGATGAAATGTGAATTTATCCTTACGTAACATCCTTGGTGTTAATAAGACTTGTCTCACACGTTATAACACCCTTTTTCGTGAGTATCTTGACATAGTATCATAAGTGTAAGTCAGACTTGTCTAACTTCCTTTAACACCTCATTCGAGTCAGTTTCTTAACCAACACTTTTAATTATGTTAATACTCACTTTACCTGCTTATGTTCATTTGGTAACTACATATCACCGTTTATGGATGATGAGAACTTCATTCAATGACATACTTATAGTCATAGTTCATTCGGATAGGGAATGCTGGGACTTTTCCCATGATTGGCATACCCTTGAATAGGGATTCATGGAATTATCTTAGATGTGCTTAAGTTGTCATTCCAATATTTTTTTATTTATATGTGATTGGCATAAATGTGTATTGGCCTAGAAACTTTGAAAATGTTGTCATAGCTAATTAATTGGCACAAGCCAAAGTTAAATTCATTCATGTTTAATTTGGTATACATTAGACATTATCCAATCATTTAATTATTTAAATATAAAATTATAAGCCAATTCCCTTCAACTTATTGGATAAGTTATTGTTAAACATTCATTCAAGTATAATTTCATTAAATAATTATTAGTCAATCTTATATCATAGCTTAGGCATAACATTATTAGCCATTCCGGATAGCCTCATATGAATATTTTAATGCACATATCATCCTCATCAAGTCAGGCTTAACAGTAGAAATATTCACCATGACCTTAACACATCAAGACTATCACTTTTGGACACAAGTTAATGTAGCATCAATCTTTATTTTACGTAAGGAACAGTTAAAATCATACAAGTATAACTTATCGGTTCATTCGACATTTAAAAATTAATATCCTTACACATTAAGATCGGCCAGCACCACATAACAAAAACATGGTCAATACTACATCTATATACTCATTGGAATCGAAACAAGGATACTATGGAGGATGGATGTGCAACAAGAACATTGGGAAACAACCCCACTTTTGAGATTTTATATATTCAAAGAAGATGGAAAATACTATTAGAGAAAGTCTTCAAGTACAGAAACCCATACCTTATGTAGAACATAAACTACAAAGACCACCTTGCATGGAACCTTGAATAACACCTTGAATTTGCATAAGAGAGTCGATAAAACTTTATGTCATTTGCTTACTGTTTAAGTGTAATGTTTCTAAATTTATGATCGTGAGTTTTTGGGTCTTATGAACTGATCATGACTCATTCATCTTATGTTTAATAAATTAATTAAATAAATAAGTTCATTAATTATTAAAAAGGGCCCTGGTAGATTGACTAGAATAAGAAAACCTAACATTTAGTCAAATCTGAAATTTTTTCTAAGGATTTCATTTTGACCATTTAAATTAACTAATTAGGTTAATTACTAGAGTACCCTCAAGTCGTTAGGACCATAACCAATCCTTTGACCCATCCTAGGTTAAGTACTAGGATATTTCTTTAACTAGATACTAGGTTAGTGTAAGGATTTCATATTGACCATTTAAATTAATTAATTAAGTTTCTAATTTAATTAACTAGGTGTAATAGGTTAATTACAAAAGTACCCTTAATTCGTTAGGACCATAACTAACCCCTTGAACCATCCTAGGTTACGTACTAGGTTGTCTCTTTAACTAGTTACTATGTAAGTGGAAGGATTTCGGTTTGACCATTTAATTTAATTAATTAAATTTCTACTTTAATTAATTAGGTGACCTAGGGTAATTACTAAAGTACCCTTAAGTCGTTATGACCATAACTATCCCTTTGGACAATCCTAGGTTGTGTCTTTAAGTAGTTACTACGTTAATGTCCCCCGGTTAAGTCTTATGTTGTTGGTTGCCCTAATTAGTTTATTTAGGTTATTCATAGGATATTTACCTTTTTAGGTCAGTTATTTGGATCCTAGAGTTTGTTAGGATGCTCAGGCCCACATTGCTTGACCCTCACATTTGTGCCTGCCTCTAACCATTCTAACGACCCTAACCTAATTCTTGCACATGTGCTTGGACATGTGTTTTTGCTCATTTTTTACTGTCCAAAGTATCCTTATTAATCCTTGGCACTGCTTAATCTACACATCCATTTTAAGTGGTCATGTGGTATTGTGCCTAGTCTTGACACATGAATGCCTAGCACCTATTGTGTATATGATAAAATTATTGAATTTTAGCATGGGGTCTTCATTGCAAGTACATATCTTAAACAAGGTCATTAATACTTAGAAAAATTATCTAACACCTTTTAAAAGAATATTTTTAATATGCCCAATATTTTGCTTATTTGGGCATTTCATAGAAATTGGCTAATGCCCCTTACCAATTTTCTATACTATGCCCAATATTCTCAATATTGGGCATTGAAAGGCCTATGTATCTCCAATACATATTCTTAAAAACTTATTTGGAACTTGACTGGACATATAATTTTCCTAAATCTACACATCATTTTAAAAATAAAAAGGGTGATTTTCGAAAACACTTTAACATGCTCGGAACTTTACTCTTTGTGAATTTTTGTTTCACACTTACTATGGATGATGCATATTACTCAACCTTATCTAAATCTTCATATTTCAGATTGAGGAAATTTCTTCTCAATCACACCTAACTTAATATACACCAAAACTCATGCAACAAAAAACCATGTCTATGCTGTACAAAAATAACAATATGAATGCAAGAAAGAACTCATTTTAATTCATATAGTGCAAGCATAAAACACACAATTATGGACTTACAATATCAAATAGGCTAATGCACTAATAACTTAGAGTTTCTCAAACAACAACCAAACATAGGAAGAGTATATCTACCCGCAAGAACTAAATAAATGTGGGTAACAAGATCTCATATCTGCCTCGGTCTACCATGTTTCTCCCTCAACAAAGTGGTTCCTCCATAACACCTTAACGATGAACAAAGTGGTTCCTCCATAACACCTTAACGCTGTCAAACTCGTTGTTCCTCAACCGTTTTACTTGGCGATCTAAAATTTCAATGGAACTCTCTTTGTAAGAAAGGTTCTCATCAACTCCTAACCCATTAGATACCATATTGTTGGCTTTATGATTGGAAACTATTTGGCTTGTTGGGTTTGAACCACCCCCTTCCTATTTATACTTTACCTTATTTGGTAACTGAAACTACCCTATTTTGATAGTCTATGGTAGCATAACACATATGGAGCCAATCTATACCAAAAATTATATCAAAGTCAAGCATGGTTAATTCTATTAGGTCATCATAGGTGACTCTAACAAGAGTAGTTATTGGGTAATCTATATATACTCTTTCAGCTCTAATGTTATCTCCTGTTCCAATGACTAGAACTTCTGTATTGCTTCTTAGACCACTTGAAATCTTGACCTATATCTTTTACCATAACTGAGCTTCATCCTTGAGCTAGTATAAAGCAAACTCAGCCTTCTCCTCTTTATTAACATCCGTAGAAGGCATTAGAACCTACCATGCACTGACCTCCATGCAAATGTCCACACTTACCGCACACTCCAATAGTTGGGGATTGAGAAGGAGATTAGTTTCCCCCAACAACATCTTCTCCAACTGTCTTGTAAAATATCTAAAAATGGTATGCTACGTAATACTTAATGTGCCTAAAATGCCAATGATTAGACAGGGTTCACGCGGATTGATGCATGTAGAACAAGACCTCAAAACCCTTGATGCATCCAAGTCAACTAATTTGGGGAGTTAGTTGAGCTAGGAATGGTTGGGTCCAACCATGTAGGGCTCTCGATTACGAAGATTTTCTCTAAGGAGTCCTTACAGGACTTAAAAAGAGGAAATCTTAGGTTTGGAGGGTCTAGGGGTAAAATTGACTTTTTCTAGGCTTAGGATAGTATCAGCATTATCCTAAATATATGATTAATTATTTAATTAATAAGGTCGAGGGTTATTTTGGCGAGAGAGGGACAAAATTGGGCTCTTGAAGTGAAGTCTTGCTCCACACGGGTTCGCACCTATGTGGAAGCAATGAATTAAAGTGATTTTTTATTTCAGCTATTGAATTAATGTAATTAATCAATAATTATTATTCATTATCTGATTTAAAATAAAATAAAAATAAGATTTTTATTAAATAAACAAAACCTTATTGACTACGTCCTAAAACTAGACTTCTAAGCCTCCTACAACTCCCACTCTCTCACTTTTATCTCCCCACTCTCATGCTCAATCTCTATTATTCTTTCTCACATTTTTTCTCTGCAAAAATTAGATACAAAATCATCAAAAAATACCAATTTCTTCAACATTGAATAACACAGACGAAATCACAAGAAAACAAACGTTAATCGTACACTAGGCTAAGTGATGTTGTCATTCGAGTGGAGTTTATGTTGAGGAGGCCTACACTTGTTATTTAGTGAAGTGTTTTTCAGAAAGTCATGATTTTAACATCAAAAAGGTATGGGTTCTCTTCTCTCTTGGATATTTTTTCCATGAGACCCCTTTAGGTTCAGAATATGCATTACGAAAACTAGGATTGTTCCCTGTTGTATATCCCTTTCACTAACTCTAGTTGAATCCTAGGTTTGTTATGTTAGATGGTACAAAACTAGGGATGAAACATGTTTTTGTGATGAATATGTGTTTATATGTATGTTTTGAGCTATCTGGCTTATGTTGATGTTTTCAAAAATGTGATTGTGTGTATGTTTGTGTTAGCGTGGCTATTGTTCATGGTTTCGAACTTTAGATGGCATGATAGTTCTTTATACTTCATGTATATATGTCGATGTAAATGTGATTATTATGAGTTGAAATGTGGATGAATTGAGGGATAATCTCTTGGCTAAACAAATCCATGAAGGCGCACCTAAAACATTTGAAATGCAGTACAAAATTCCCCTAAGAACTACGATGTAACTTAATGAAAGGATTCTATAAAATTAAAAAAAAATTCCTGCTTCTATTGATGAATTTTAGTCAGCAAAGAGGGTTCAAAATGTTGAAAAAATGGATTAAAAAAGTGAGGTCATGGAGGATTGAACCCGTGACTTCACCATGTTAAAAACCAGGAAAATAAAGAAGTAAAAAGAAATGTGGTGAAGGGAATTCGAACCGTGGTATTGGCTGGAAAAAGTAACTTTAAAGAAAAAAACAAGAAAATAGAGGAGTGGGATTCGAACCAACCACCTCTAAATAAGATTTAAGGAAGATTTAAAGAAAAAATATGAGGCGTGGGAATCGAACCATTGACCTCTAGGTAGTGAAGGAGAGTTAACGGAAATGAAAGAAAAGAGATGTGAGGTGTGGGAATTGAACCCACGACCTCTTAGGTGGATTCAAGGAGAAAACTACAAGAAATTAAAGAGGGGATGTGGGGGTTCGAACCCACAACCCCTCGGCCAAAGGAGATAAATTAACAGTATTTAAAATAAAAAGTAAATGAGGTTGTGGGGGTTTAATCCCACATTCTGTTAGTTCTATTAAGCAAAAAATGAAGAGAGAAATTAATGGAAAAATAAAATGAAGGCTTTGGGGCTCGAACTTCGGTCCCTTAGACGTATGGATCAAATAAAATGAATGCAAAAAAATTTAAGATCGAAATAAAGATCTTGGCATACATACAAGATGCATAAGTCTTGTACCACATCATCTTAGGAAGATATGAACCACTTAAACGAACTACGAACGAAGCCTAATGTCTTGTATGTATAGACCCATAAGTCTAGCATACGTCTAAAAATAATTTAACCTATGATGTACGCAATGAAATGATTAAATGAACAAAGAAATAATAAAATGAACAATGAAATTATGAAATCCTAGAAGGGTTAAGTAAGAGTGTAAAACACAGTAAAAGGCCAAGTGCATTCGCATATGATAAATGAATAATGAAATGATGATATGAACAAGGAAATAATGAAATGAACAATAAAATGATGAAACCCTAGAAGGTTTAAATAAGAGTGTTAAACACACTAAATGTCCAAGTGCATTGGCATATGATGAAATGAACTTTCACGTAAAATGGGGTGAGTAATTATGAATAGCACATGTTCTAATGTTAAGGCATGTGGTGACAACAATATATGAGGTTAATTAAAATATGAGAGCAATCTCAATTGGGCCTAAATAATGTTACAAAAACGTAGTCAAATATGAGAGTGTAAAGTTAATGAAGAGATTAGTCTCTATGAACACTTTAATGAAAGTATTGAGATTAACACACTTAATACTAATGATTATATGAGAAATCATCTATTTAGATATTATGTCCTCATACTAGAAGCCATCTTTCATGATGTATGAGAGTTGAATGTAATGGAACTTTATATGAGAGGTCATGCCTTCTTTCGGGAGTCGCATGTTCACTTAATTCTAATCAGATTAGACTGTCTGGCATGTAGGGTATGGGTATCCTTATATCTCCTAGTCTTCGAACCTATACTTCCAACATAGGGATCTGGCGGGTTCAATTCCCATGTACGCTAGCATGTTTTGGGTCACTTTGGCTGGTGATTTCACCTCGTTTCGGTGTGGGTTTCATGACGCTGGATTAAATGATGCTCACATAATCTATGTTTGTTAAAGTTAAAGTTCCCAATGAATGAATAAGGCCAGCCTCAAATGATGCACATAATGTAACAAATTATACCAAAGGTATTAGGATGGGATAATCAAGACGTGTGTAAGATTCAAGCAATGACATTAGGTCGTTCTTGGTCATTGAACAACAAACCCGATGAAAGTCTTAAAGTACATCCTAGGTGTAGCTGGTGTTTTCACTTGCCCTATAATGAAATGAAATGAAGTACATATGAATGAATGGAGCAGACTCTGTGTTTTAAAATCATACTCCCTAGTTAAGGTCCCATATGTTGAAACCTCATTTTGGGGAAGTATTAATGTCAAGTCCATGATTCCAAGGTCTCATGGCATACAAGTGAATAATATGAACAACGTTATGTGTTATATGAATTAAGATATGTGCTATGTGTACGTTGTTCTTTTCTGTGTGCAAAATATTTTGTAATATGATGTATGTTACTCTCTTTGAATAACTTTCCTAATCCAAATTTAGAAAGCTCATAAACTTTCTTATCCAAATTTGGAAAGTTCACTCACTTTCCTAATCTTAATTTGGAAGTTCACTGGCTTGACCTTCTATAATCATATTGCTAGGAAAGATCTATTCTTACACATGCATGTCCTTGGTGTGTGATTTCATATACACATACTTAGTACAAGTGTGTATAAACCCTATACAACTCTAAGCATTTAGGTGTAGGCATAGGTGGAGGCTAGAGCTACAGGATCAAAGCGGCAGGTATCCGGACAATGAGCATGCATCCGATATTAAAAGACTCTCATGATTTTGAGGATTCTAGCCCATTTACATTCTAGCTTAGTTCTACGATTTAGCTACTGGACTATGTTCCACAACCGTTTCTTTCCCATTTTTGTTTAGACATTGTATTGGTGCAATTTTTGCAAGAACATCTTTATCGTTATAATAAACTTCTTCTTTAATTTGATGATCTTAATGTTAGATGGTTGATGGCGAACAATTATATATGTAATAGAATGTTTAAAAAGTAAATTATGAAACAAAAATTTTCAATTTTTCCGCTTAAATTAACCTAGATGAAGTAAGAATGACGTATATAGGCTTCTCTGCAACCTCTGAGAGGTCAATGATGTCGGTCTCATCTGGGGTCTAGATTCTAGTCGGGACAAAATTTGTATCATAGCATTTGGTTAAATTCTGAGGATAACATGTTCTAACAACCAAATAGAGTAGTTTCTAAGTCATGGTAGTGAAGTGCACCACAATCCTAAATTAGAGACTGCATGGTGCATAGGAAAATTTCCCTTCTTCTAATCTTATCGTGCCTTCTCTAATGTAAATTTCTTGGTGTTAAGAGAGTATCTAACATCAACTTTTGAGATTTAGAAAGATGAATATAAGGAGAAACGAAGGCAGAGCAACAATGTGTTCCCAAAGAGAACCCACTTGCCAGTACCATGGCTAGAAGGTTAGGGGACTTCAAGGATGAATCCTCCTGTTTCAACTGGATATAAGATTGTTGAGAATCGAGAGGAGGAATGTAGGGAAGCTATTTTGCATGCCAGCATGGGCCTTTCCGGGCTTACGGTCCATGTCCAAAGAGTAAAGAAAAAAAGGAATAGGAAGCATACTAGGGTAGGGAACAGGTCAAGAAAAGCTTAGAAGAATTTTTCAAGGAAGAGTAGGACTGAAACCAGGGATAAGCCTTTATGTAGGGACTCTCCCACCAAGGGGAGTCATGTTCGTCCAAGGATCACAATTATTGGGATTTCAAGCCCTGAATTAAGAGTAGGAAGTGTGTCAAACTTCATGGAGAAGAGTGTGTGAGAGGCTCTAATTCTTGTTATATTCGTAGCAAATCTGGTCACATAGTGAACGATTTTCGAATAGGAGAAGTCAAGAACAAGGAAGGAGATAGTACACCATAATGGTCCAAGTTAAGAGGTTCCAAGGAGGCAACGATTCTTCGCACTCAAGTCTAGGGGTGCAGGGGAAGACACCTCTGGTCAAGTCACGGGTGTGTATCCTTAATTAGTCTTTCATGTATTTGACTGTGTATTGTGTTTATGCACTAGTATGAAGTTAATATGTTTGAATCATCATGTTAGTTGCTGATTTGATGAATTACATGTTTATTTATGTTTTATGCTTCGAGGATATTAATTTAGGAGAGAGTTCCATAGTCTATTAATGTTGAGCTACTGATAGGTTTCAAGGATGTGCACCATCATGTTAATATGTAAATCTGATATTCACCAATGGGGAGTATTTAATTACCTATGTATGCATACATTCTATAGATGACTTACTTATTGTTAGGAAAGAGTAGTGTCATTCGGGGACGAATGTTACAAATGGGTGGGATAGTGTAAGAAGACTAAAAATGGAAATTCTCAATAATGCTTAATGTGCCTAGAACGCGATTGATTAGACCGGATTCACACAGATTGAAGTGCGTAGAACAAGAAATAAGAACCCTTGCTACATCTAAGCCAACTAACTTGGGAGTTAGTTGAGATAGGAAAGGTTGGGTCCAACCACGTAAGGCTCTCGAATACAGAGATTTACTCGAAGGAGTCTATTCCAGACTTAAAAGGAGGATATCTTAGGATTGGAGGGTCTAAGGGTAAAATGGTCTTTTTCCAGGGTAAGGGTAGTATCGTAATTACCCTAAATATAAAATTATTTATTTAATTAATAAGGTGGAGGGTTATTTTGCGGAGAGAGCTCCGAAATTGGGCTCTTGAAGTGAAGTCTTGCTCAACACGAGTTCGAACCTAGGTTGAAGCAATGAATTAAATTGATTTTTTATTTAAGCTATTGTATTAATTTAACTAATTGATAATTATTATTCGTTATATGATTAGAATAAAATAAAATTCACATTTTTATTAAATAATCAAAACCTTATTGACTAAGTCCTAAAACAGGAATCCTAAGCCTCCTACAACTCCCCCTCTCTCGCGTTTATCTCTACACTCTCACGGTCAATCTCTATTAGTCTTTCTCACGTTTTTTCTCTGCCATGATAAGATACAAAAGAATAAAAATAAACCAATTTCTTCATTCTTGAAGAACTCAAACGAAATCACAAGAAAACAAACGTTATTTCTACACTAGGCTAAGTGAGGTTGCCATTCAAGTGGAGTTGATATTGAGGAGGCTTAGACGTGTTTTGGGGTGAAGTTTTTTGGCAGAAAGTCAAGATTTTAACGTCAAAAATGTATGGATTCTCTTCTCTCTTTGTCCATTTCCCATGATACCCCTTAAGGTTCAGAATATTAGTTTCGAAAACAAGAATTGTTCCCCGTTTCATATCCCTTTCACTAGCTCCCGTTGAATCATAGGTTATGTTTGCTTGTTTAAAACTAAGGATGAAACATGTTTTCATGAAGATTATGTGTTTATATGTATGTTTGGAATTATGTGGCTTACGTAGATGTTTTCGAAAATGTAACTATGTCTTTACATGTGTGTTACCGTAGCTATTCTTCATGGTTTACGACTTGAAATGAAATGATAGTTTTTTATATTTCATGTAATCATGTTGTTGTAAATGTTATGTTCATATGAGTTAAAATGTGTCTGATTTGAGGGATTATCTCTAGGCTAACCGAATTCATGAAGACGGTAAAAAGTTCTAAATGCACTACGCAATTCACCTAAGAACTACAGTGTAACTCTATGAAAGGATGCTGAAAAATTTAATGAAAATTTGCAGATTCTATTGATGAATGTTGGTTATCAAAGAGGGTTCAAAATGTTGGAAAAAAAAAAGAATTAAGACCTGTGAGGTCATGAGAAATTGAACCCATGACCTATCCATGTAAAAAAACATGAAAATAAATAAGTAAAAAGAAATGTGTTGAAGGGAATTCGAACCATGGTATTGGCTGGAAAATGTAACTTAAAAGAAAAATAACAAGAAATGAGAGGAGTGGGATTCGAAACCACCACCTCTCAATTAGATTTAAGGAAGAGTAAAAGAAAAAAAATGTGAGGCGTGAGAATCAAACCCACGACCTCTATGTAGTGAAGGAGAGTCAAAGGAAATGAAAGAAAAGAGATGTGAGGCGTGCAAATCGAACCTACGACCTCTAAGGCAGATTCAAGAAGAAAATTAAAATATATTAAAGAGGGGTTATTGGGGTTGGAACCCACAACCCCTCGACTAAAGGAGAGAAACTAAAAGTAATAAAAAAAAAGAGTAAATGAGGTTGTTGGGGGTCAATCCCACATCCTCTTAGTTCTAAGCGAAAAATGAAGAGAGAAATTTAGGAGGAAATAAAACTTAGTCTTTGGGGCTCGAACTTGGGTTCCCAAGCCGTATGGATCAAATAAAATAAATGAAAAAAAAATGTAAGTGTTCTCCAAGGGATATGAAACTGGGTTCCCTTGAAAAAATTTTGTATTGATACATACGTTATATGTGAACTAAATATTCAAGAATAATGCTGCCTATTTAGATCAAAATCGAGATCTTCGCATATATACAAGAAGCGTAAGTCTTGTACCACAAAATCTTAGGTAGATATGAATCACTAAAACGAGCTATGAATGAAGCCTCATGGCTTGTACGTATAGACCCATAATTATAGCATACATCTAAAAAAAAGTGAACCTATGATGTATGCAATAAAATGAAGAAATGAACAAAGAAATAATGAAATAAACAAAGAAATGATAAAACCCTATAAGGGTTAACTAATAGTGTGAAACACACTAAATTGCCAAGCATATGATGAAATGAAAAATAAAATGATGAACTGAACAAGGAAATGATGAAATGAACAATGAAATGATGAAACCCTAGAAAGGTTAAGTAAGAGTGTGAAACACACTAAATGGCCAAGTGCATTGGCACATGATGAAATGAACATTCACCTAAAATGGGGTGAGTAATTATGAAGAGATAATGTGCTAATGTTAATGATGTGGTGGCAACATGATATGAGGCTAATATAAAAGATGAGACCAATCTCAAATGAGCCTAAGTAAAGGTTACCAAAACGTACTCACCTATGAAAGTGTAAATTTAATGAAGAGATCAGTCTCTATGAACACTCTCTAATAAAAGTAATGAGATTAACACAGTTAATACAAATGATGAGGTGAGAAATCATCTATTAAGCTATAAATTCCACATACTAGAAGCAAACTTCCATTACGTATGAGTTGAATGTAATGGAACTTTATACTGAGCAACGATAGACTAGCTACGAGCGTTGATGCCTTCTTTAGGGAATGGCAGAGGTTCACATAACTCTCATGAGATGAGACTACCCGGCAAGCCGGATTTGGGTCTCTTTAGATCTCCTAGTCTTCGAACCTATACAGCCAATATAGGGATCTGGCGGGGTTCAATTCACATGTACGCTGGCATGTTTTGGGTCACTTTGTTTGGTAATTCCACCTCATTTCGGTGTGGGGTTTAATTACATTGGATTTCATGATGCTCACACGATCTATGTTGGTTAAAGTTAAAGTTCTCAATGAATGAATGAGGTCAGGCTCAAATGATGCACATAATGAAACAAATCATACCAAAGGTGTTAGGAGAGGATAATCAAGAGGTGGGTTAGAGTCAAATAATAAAATTAGGTCATTACTGGTCATTGCACAACAAACCCGATGAAAGTCTTAAAATACATCCTAGTTTTAGTTGGTGTTTTCACTGGCCCATGAATGAAATGAAATGAAGTGCCTATTAATTAATGGAGTAGACTCTGTCATTGCTAAATCAGACTCCCTACTTGAGGTCCCATATTTTGAGACCTCATTTTCGGGAAGTCTTAATGTCAAGTCCATTATTCCAATGCCTCATGGCATACGAATGAATGATATGAAAAATGTTATGTGCTATATGAATTATGATATGTGTTGTGTGTACGTTTTTTTGTGCTGTTTGCAACATATCAATTTTTATGATGCATGTTACTATCATGGAATAACATTCCTTATCTAAATTTCGAAAGCTCATAAACTTTCCTAATAAAAATTTTGAAAGTTCACTTACTTCCTAATCTCAACTTGTAAAGTCCACTGACTTGACCTATATAATCATGTTTCTACGAATGATATATTCTTACTCATGAATGTCCTTGGTGTGTTCTTTCATATACCCATACTTAGTACAAGTGTATACTATCCTATACAACTCTAAACTTTTAGGTGCAGGCACAGGTGGACGCTTGAGCTACATGATAAACAATGCAGTTATCCGGACGTCGAGCATTCATCCGGACTTAGTAGACCCTCATGATTTCGAGGATGCTTGCCTGTTGACATTCTAGCTTAGTTTTAGGATTGAGATAGTGGAGTATATTCCATTGCCGTTCTTTCCTGTTTTGGTACATACATTGTATTGGTGCCAGTTTGGCAAGTATATATTTATCGTTATAATAAACTGCTTCTTTCATTTGATGATCTTAATCCTAGATGGTTGATGGTGAAAAATTATATGTGTTATTGAATCTGTAATAAGCATGTTATATAACAAAAAGTTTGAAATTTTCCACTTAAATTAACCTAGATGAAGTAACAATGACGTATGTAAGCTTGTCTGCAACCTCTGGGAGGTCAACAATGCCGGTCTCGTTTGCGGTCTACACTCAAGTTGTGACACCTCCTGCCTTTGTTTCTTCTTGTGTTCATGCACACAGAAGAAAGAATTTAGATTCTAGAATGACACAAAATGACAAAGCTCTAGACAACACAATACAATGTAGAAGAAGGGATGTTTCTTCTCATCACGTAGTCTCTAAGTCATGACTATGGCGCGCTTCACAACCATAAGTTAGAAACAGCATAACGTGGTTGTTTTGAGATTTAGTTCCTAGGTAATTTAACCTCATGCTCTGATACCAAGTTTGTCACACCCGAATTCTGGAATCTAAATGCAACTGGCGTTGTTAACCTCTCAGAGGTCGTAGATAAGCCTCTTCTTATCTTTCATCACATTCAGATAGTTAAATTTTCAGAAAATTTAAATCCTTTAAACATATTGAAGTGTACATAGACTACATATACTTTTTATATAAGTTTCTATTATACTAAGCTCAAATTAATGACAACCATCTACCATTGAGGAATAAATTAAAATAAAATATTAATATAGCATAATAGTTTGTCCAAAATTGCCTTAATACAAAACATAAAAATGAACATCTAAAAGAAAGATAGGGACAACATCCAATAGCTATTTCTAAAGAACTAATCTAGATAGATAAGGGTAGCATCCTCGAACATGTAGAGGACCTACCAAAGTCTAGAGATCGTCAATCTTTAAGCTTCACCGCATGTTCAACCTTCTCTCTAAACTACACCTAAAAAGAAAATAATTGTATAGGGTTAGTAGTCACTCGGACTATGTATGGGTGTATGCACACATACACATAAGGTTATGCATGATCAAGGAAAGCTCTTCCTAAAAAACATGCCATTTCTGGAAAGTAACATCACTAGACTTTCCATAATCGTTATTTGTGAATTGTTGTATTATATGACGTATTTTTATGTATTCAAAGCACAAAAATCATTTTCTATGTGTATACAAGACCTTAGAATCATCAACATAATTTTAGAACAACTCGAGCAAAATTTTTGGAATATGATCATGCCAAACTCGAGAGCCCCTTTCCCCATACTTAGTTTTTTAGTCTTTTTCTACTTATTGTTGTCTATTTCAAAAATCACCTTTAGTCCTATGTTTAACTTACAAGTGCAATGATTCATAATAGTCCATTACACATAATGAATATTGTAAGTAATTCAAGAGATTAAGGAAATGATTTAACTACAATTTGGTGCATGGAATCTTCATAAACCAATCTTCATTGACCATTCCTATTATTGTATTAATGGCCTAATATAAAAAGTCATTATAAGGGTAAAATTTTTGAAAATCATACATTTAATTAAAAGCCCAATAGGTTCTTTAGAATGTGTATCACGATTAAATAAGCATCCAAATGCCTTATTTAAAAATATTCGACATATTATAAAATTATGGCCATAGTAGAAAATGTTGGCTTTGAGAGTGTTAGCCAAATTTTCAAGTATCTATGAGTTTTTGTATTGCATGTGCCTTAAATGAAAATCCTAATTTAATTAAAAAGTCGTTTATACAAATCACGTGAACTACTAGGCTTCGGTAAAGTCCCTAATTGTAGCGAATTGCTACTAGATTTGAATTGGTACATGGTTGTGCTATGAGTTTATTATATCCCTGTAAGTATTGGCTTATATAATCTTCATTTGGATTTTTGATATTTTTAGCTCTAGGGTTTAGATTCAAAAAGGTTGGGATCTTGCATATAGTTTCTATATACGTCCTGGTGATATTGTTATATATTTGTTTGTGTGAATACAAACTGATTTTGTAAGTATTTACTTGTGGGGGAACAAATACATCTTTTGGGGTATATTATGGAAGGTATAGTCTGGAGAATAGTTTATTCATATTGACATTTGTATATTTTGTCTTACCATATTTGTTTTTTGTAGTTGATCCTCCTTTAGATGTGCTACCTGCAGCTGTATTTAACATTTTGTTATGGGTTTTAAGGTGTTTTCCAACGTCACCTTCTAGCTTCGCATGGTTAGAGTCATGCTGCTGAATTAGCTCCGCATGTTTAGAGTCATGCTGCTGACTATTAGCTGTCTTTTTTAGCATCTGTACTTCGCTTTCTATTTTCTCCATTTTCTGACAAAGTGTTGTCATGGTAGCTAGTATTTTTTTCCAATGTATCTACATTATTTTTGTCTGTAGAGATAATCTGCAATGAGATTTTTGTCAGTCTTGATCACTTCAATTGTAAATGTGAAATTTAATATATTCAATACTAATCTCTTTATTTCTTTTGTTGTAACTGAATCTTGTACATTTTTGGTTATCCACCATTTTACTTTTGTATTGTCTTTTCTTACAAAGAATTTATTGTAAACAATATATGGTTCAAATGTTAATAAACATTTATGTAATGCAAATAATTTTTTTCTATTTATTTCCCATTTTAATTATGCTTCTGTATAGGATCCTAAGTAATACCCACAATGGTCTTCTATTTTTTCTTTGTCATATTTATATTTTAGGACTCCTCCATAACTGTGATTGCTAGAATCCGTTTCAACAATATAAGTAAATAATATATTTTCATCTGCAAAATATAGTTTCGGTAGTTTTTTGCATAAGTTTTTGATATGTCTTATATGTTCTTTATCTCTATTGTCAAAATGATATTCAACATCTTTCTTAATTTTCTTTGTAATGATTTTAAATGTTCTGCTAATTTTGGTATGTATTCCCTCACATGGATTACTAATCCTAGAAAGAATTGTAATTTCATTTTTGTATCTATATTTTCATCAAGGGTGATTATATTCTATAATATGTGGGTTTGCATTTTTATCCCATTTTTATCTATTTGTATTCCTAGAAATTCTATCTGAGGTTTCATCTATATAGACAATGCAACTTTCTAATTGATTAAAGTAATTGTCCATAAAATGTTGGTATCTACCTGGTGCATGTTTATATCCAAATGGTAGAACATTCCATTAATAAAATCCTTGTGGTACATTAAATGCCGTTAATTCTTTAGATTCTTCTTTTAGTTTTAGATGGTAAAATCCTGTTTTGTAGTCAAATTTACTGAAGTAATTATATCCTTGAATTTGTCTAATTTTTAATATTTTGCTAGGTATCGGGTAGTTATATGTTTTTGTTTTTGCATTTAGATTACGATAATCTATGACCATCCTACTTTTACATCATTTTTGTTCACTATGTTTGTCTACAATAAATGCTGGGCTCATGTGTTTACTATTGCTTTCTTGTATGTAGTTATTATTTAGTAGTTCATTTATATGCATCTTAAATTATGTTAAATCATTAACATTGTATTTTATGGATTTTTGTGTTATTATTCTAGCTTCATCAATTAACTCAATTTTTATTTTGTTTTTTTTTTCCCATCCTTGTAGTGGGTTTTCATTGTACAGTAATTCTAGCTTGTCTTGTATTTCTTTAACTTTATGTATTGCAAAGATAATAATTTCTAACATTGCTGTTTGGTTTTTGCTTATATTTTTCAATTACTGCGTAATTTTTTCACTTCCTTTGATCCATTCGGTGGATTTACGTTTTTTGTTATTTACTCTTTTTGCTCCTACTTTATGTTTGCATGGTGTGGTAAACCATCAATATGTTCTTGTTATTATATGTGGGTATAATTTATCTAAGAATGGCATTCCTAATATCTTTTGTTGTGAACTCAAAATTATAGATTTCTCCTATTGTTAGTATTTTATCGAATATTTATTTTTTTACATTTTTTGCTTTATACGTAATCATACTTCCTTCGTTATTAAATCCTTTTTCCACCATAGGTGTTTTTAGTTTTTCCCATTTATCTTCTTGTAAACAATTATAATTACATATATTTGCTTCTGCTCCTGTGTCTATCATTGGTGTATAATATCTGTTGTAATATCCTTCTACAATAATCTTTGCAAGTATATAGATTTTCATTGTTCATTTTGTTATTTTGGTAATCATCTTCTTATTTTGATAAGTTATAGTTAATTGTTCATTTTCTATATTATATGGTTTAAATTTCTCTAGACATTTTATCCCTGAGGTAATGTTTTGATTTCGTTGGTAAATTTTAAATTGAATTATTACGGATATTCCTCCTATAATTATTTACTTTTCTTTCATTTCTTCATTTGTTCTTTTTTCTCTAGGTAGTTCAGGGTATAATTGTCTTGTTTTTATGATTTCTTTTTCTGGTATTAATTGTCTTGTTATATAATTTTCTTCTTGTCCTATATTTATAAAGATTTGGTACTTTCTTTGGTCCATTATTCCGGTTATGTAGTAATGGTATGGCGTTATTTCGTCTATGTTTAGTAGTAAGTTTTGTGAGAGTATATAGTTTCTTTTAGATGTACTCATTTTTGATGATATAGCTCTTGTTAGTATATTCCGTACGCTTGAAGTACTTAATCTTTCTTTTACAATTTCTAGGTCTTCTTCTATGTCGATTTTTAAATAATTGTAGTTGTTATTATCTATTACAGTGACTATCCTTTCAAATGGATTATCTATTTTATTTTATTAATCTTATTTTTTGCCGTTATTTTATGTTTTGTTATCAATACATATAATTTTTTATATCTTGCTGTGAATATCTTACCTCCTTGTGCTAATTCTATACCGGACATTTTCCAGTATTGAACTAATGATTTATCTATATTTTGGTCTTTTAATGCTACTGAATAGTTATCACTTATTATGAATTTAAATTTTTGGTATATAAAGTTTCCTTTTACTGCACTGATTATGCTTTTTTGTATAGGTTGCATAATTGTATCGTTTGCTAGGTATATTTCATTAGGAGTATCTATTCCTTCTCTAAAACATGCATTTATTAGTATTTCTGTTCTTCCTAAATGTACATATTTTATTGGTGTCTTGGTTATTATATCTTGTATTTTCTTGTTTATTATTCTTTTATTTATTATTGGTATTTCTGACTTTCCTTCTGTATATTTACAATCTATGATGTGTTCCTTTTGACTAAGTATAAAATATTCATCTTTTTGCTTTCTGAAGCAATTTCTATTGGTTGGTATCTCAAGCACTTTTTCGACAATTAAGTCTAGTTCTTTTCCTTTTTTTTGTTCAAATATTGTACTATCAAATATGATTTTTTATTCCGATGATTTTTCATTTTGATAATTTTCTTTTTATATTATTTATATTACTTCTTCAGACATTAGATTTCTTCTTCGGTTATTTCTTCATCTATTTCTAATCTCGTTGTCTGATAGTTCGTGTAATGTGTAATTTTCACTTAATTCATAGTCTAAGTAATCTAATTGAATGTATTCTTCATTGTCTATTAATATTTCTACAATTTGTGTTTTCTATGGATTTTTAGTAGACTGCAATCTTTAGCAATGTGTCTTAGCTTTCCATTGTTATAACAACTACATTCTGATGGTTTCTTTTTTGGCTTATTTGGTCCTTTTGTTTTATAATTCTGTACATAATATCTTTGGCGCTATTAGGGTAACTGATTGAAGAACAAAGCCATAGTAGTGATAAGAAAAGATGATTTTTAAATTATTAATGTTTCATGATGAATAAGTATAATCAGCTAAGAGGTTAGGGGGAATAAAAATTTTTAAGCACGACATGTAATAATATGAATACCTACTAACTAGACGATTATGATAACCACAATGTATTGATATTATATTCACTAAAAAATACAAACCCAGATTTAAAAAGGATAATCTATGAGAAATTATTAATGTTTGAAATAATAGAAGTTACAGCCCGAGGTTGGACAGAATTAATCATAGGAGATAATTTTTAAATTAATCTATATCATTTCATAGAAATATATTCTGACTAATGATAAACTACGCCATTGTGATTATTGGATAGAAATAACAGAAAACAGAATACTACTAGGACATCTTATAAGCAAAAATATAATAGAATATCAAAGAACTCAAGATATGCAGTATGAAGAATATATACTAGAGAACATAAAGGAAAAAATTAGGCTAACCAAACAACAAAGAGAGATTTATGAAAATGTTTAAAGACTATTCACCATAAAATAAAAAAACTGACATAACAATAACTAAGATAAAAAGAAAAATATGAAAAATACGTAAAAAGTTAAAAACATTATACAAAAACTATAAAATACTACAGATTACTAAGACAAATTAAAGTAATATGGACCCCTTAATAGATATAATTTCAAAAACGGAAAATAAATATAATTGCTATTTGAGAAAACAATATGAACAAAGAAGAACATAAACAAAAAATGATAGAGAAAATAATTGAAATACGACAAGAGTTAATGCATCAAAAAGGAGATTTGAAAGAAATATATTATAAGGAATATGCCAAAAATCAATATTAGCCCAAAGAAAAGTTATATTTACCTTAGAAATACAAATATGTCACCTTGAATACAAATTACAACATAAACTACCATGAATAAAAAAGAATTTGCAGTAGATGAAAAGACATATGAAAACCAAGATGGATTAAAAATAAAAATAATATTTTCAAACATAGGAAGGAGATATAAAAAGAGAGGAAATATTTTATAACTAATGCTAGAAAAAGAAATGGCAAAACTAGAAGATAGACTAAGTGCTATGATACGTATAACAAAAGAAAATAAAGAGATAGATAAGCTAAAAGAAATTGAAATAATAAAATCACAAGCAAAACAATAAGTACATTACATAGAAGAAATTAAAAATATAAAAATCAACGAATTAGAAAAAGAATAAAATGAACTAAAATTATTATATGAAAATAAACAAAAAGAAAAAAGCAAAGAAATTGAATTAACTAACGAAATAAATAAAATTAAACATAAGTTACAAGAAAACCTTTAAATAGATGAGGTAGGTGAATTAGATACATTAGATCATGACCAAAAACCAGAAATAAGTGATATGAGTGAAACATATACAAAACTTTTAGAACAAATAAATAAACGAAATGAATTAGAAATAAATTCACGACATGTTAAAATGGATGACAAACCCAGTACATCAGGAGTAAAAAGCCCAAGAAGTAGTCCAACAAAAACAACCCCCACTTATTACACTTACAAAAAATCGGATAGATCAGATACCCTATGGAATAGTAGACTAAATAAAAAATGGACTAAATCAAAAAAGGACTCCTAAATCAATAATAGAACAACATAATTTCTTAAATTTAGATTGTGTTACACATACTAATAAACCAATCCAATTATAGATAGGATACATATCAAAACAACTAATTGACAATAAAATAGCAATCAACGAAACACCAAGCATATAGAAAGAACACTAATAGGTGCAACAAAATTATGGCTCGGAAATCTATCTAAGAAAAGTTTAGAAACGCTCAAAAGTAATAAACAATTGGATGGAACTATAGCATCAACAAATATGGATTACTAGCTAAATATGAAATGGCTATATGAAACGAATTAAATAGTATGACTACAGAAATAGATGAATAAAATAAAGAAAAATTAACCAATAGACTCCTTATGACAAACATAGCTATATGCAATATGTGTTATCTGGATGAATATACATGTGCATTTAAGGAATTGTCACGACCCAAAACGAGCCGCGAGTGACACCCACACTTACTCTCGTAGGTGAGCGAACCAACAAATCTAAACCCCAACATTTACCAGTAAAACATTTATAGATAGTAAAAATAACGCGGAAGATCCAAAACTCATTAACGAAATAAATTAAATCAACTTCTAAAGTTAAATACTTATTGTTCCAAAAATCTAGAATTCATCACATCAAGAACATCTATCCTCAAATTTCTAAATCTAAGAGTATTTAAGAAGCTAAAAATAGTAAAAAGATGGTCCATGTCCGAAAATCAAGAAATCAGGACGTGAAGGAGAGAATCCAGCACGAGCTAGGAATAATAGCGTACCCTGAATTCTGATATGCTGAAGACTGGCTAGATCTGAGGACGGTCGAAGTCGATGGCACGCTTGCTGCACTCCACAGATAACAAAGAAGAAAATTACAAGTAGGGGTCAGTACAAGGCACACGTACTGAGTAGGTATCATCGGCCAACTCAAAATAGAAAACAATATATACTGAATAATGATATAAAATCCACCATAATACTTAACTGGTGACAAGCAACAAGTATAAGAACCATTGACAACAACACCAAGCACACCTATGAGTACTCAAGCCTCTACACCATACTCATTTGGAAAATAGGTTCTTTGAATTTTAGTACATTAACATAATTCAAGATTCATTCTCTTTATCATTATCGTGTCGAACGTGACACTCCGATCCATTATCACCGTGTCGGAACGTGACATTCCGATCCCCTAATACTACCGTGTCGGAACATGACACCCGATCCCCTAATACTACCGTGTCGGAACGTGACACCCGATCCCCTAATACTACTGTGTCGGAACGTGACACTCGATCCCCTAATACTACCAAGACGGAACGTGACACCCGATCCATTCATCTCATTATTTTAGTTCATCAAGCTTTATTCGTGTCAAGGCATCATCTTAATAGAGAAGATTTAAGATTAAAGATTCAACAGTCTCATTATTCTGACCACCACAATTACACAATCACAACATACAAACACACAATCAAGCATATAGAAGACTTTACAATACCACCCAATACATATCGATCGCTATTTAGAGTTTATCTATCACATGGAAATAAATCATAACCTACCTCTATCCTTCTTCTTCACAAATAAAACAGGAGCACCCCAAGGGGATGCACTTGGTCTAATAAAGCCTTTACTTAACAACTCCTGAAGTTGGGTCTTTAACTCCCTTAACTCGGCTAGGGCCATTCTATAAGGGGGTATGGAAATGGGGCGAGTACCCGGCTCCAGATCAATACAAAAATCAATATCCCTATCTGGTGGCATACCAGGAAGGTCTGCAGGAAACACATCCTGAAACTCACGGACTATCGAAACAGACTCAATCGAAGATACTTTGGAAGTATCATCCCTGAGATGGGCCAAGAAAGCTAAACAACCCTTACTAACCATCATCTTAGCACGAAGAAAAGAGATAGTACGAACTGGGGTGGAAATATAGTCACCCTCCCACACTAGCGGATCTGTCCCAGGCTTGGCCAATGTCACAGTTTTAGCATTACAATCTAAGATTGCAAAATTTGGAGAAAGCCAAGTCATACCCATAATTACATCGAAATCAACAATCTCTAGAATAATTAAATCTACATGAGTATTGCTCCCCACAAAAGCCACAAGACAAGACCTATACACCTTATCAACTATCACAGACTCACCCACAGGAGTAGAGACACGAATAGGCATGTCAAGCAAATCACAATATAAATCGAGACCAATAGCAAATGAGTAACATACATATGAAAATGTGGATCCATGTTCAAATAATACAGAAGCCATGCAATCACAAACCAAAAGATTAGTTGTGATCACAGCATCAGATATCTCTGCTTCAGACCTCTGGAGGAAAGCATAACAATGGGCCCTATCACCTGTCTGCCTGTTGCCCCTACCATGTTGTGCTGCAGTAGTTCTAACTTGCCCGCCACCCCGGCTGATTTGGTGACTACCATTACCTTGAACACCACGTCCTCCAGAATGGCGGCCTCTCCCATGACCACCTCTACCTCTAATTATTGGGGGTTTGTAACTCTGTTTTGGACAATGCCTCCTAATGTGTCCAGTGTCTCCACATCCATAACAATCTATAGAGTAAAGCATAGGTCTCTGTGAGAATGGCAAAGTCTGGGGATAACCTCCAAACTCAGAGAAATGTTGACGGGTCTGCGATGGACCCCCAGCTACAGCATGTAGTTAAGACTGAATAGGTCGGGCTGGGTAACCTCCTGAACTATGCCCTCTGGAGTAAGAACAACTAAACTCACCTCCCGTACGGAACTTCTTAGATGTCGACACAATGGTGAAGTTGTCTGGCTTCACCCCCTTCACCTCTATCACAAAGTCAACCACTTCATGAAAGGATTTTGCTGCAGCAGCTACCTATAAGGCTGGGATCTGCAAATCTTACCTCAACCCTTTCACAAAGCGGCGAATCCTCTCTTGTGGGATTAAGCAAAGCAGGGTGGCATACCGGGATAGCGCATGAAATTTGGCCTCCTAAGCGGCAACAGACATCCTTCCTTGCTCTAGTCTCAGGAACTCATCTCCTCCTCTTGTCCTTCAAAGTTCGGGGTATATACTTCTCCATAAATAAACAGGAGTATGATGCCCAAGTCATAGGTGGTGCCTGTGCTGGTTGACACTCAACATACGATCGCCACCACATTTTGGCATTCCCCTGAAACTGATAGTTCACAAACTCAACACCGAATTGTTCTACTATGTCCATCTTATGTAGCAGCTCATGACAATCAACCAGAAAATCATAGGCATCCTCAGATTCAGCACCCTTGAAGACTGGAGGTTTCAACTTTAAGAATTTAGAGAAAAGTTCATGCTGATTACTCGTCATTATAGACCCTGTAGTCAATCGAGGAAACGTTTCTACTTCCAATAAGACATCCATGCGGGGAGCCACAACAGCTACATGTTGTATTCCCGGAACCTAAGGTGCTGGTACAGGAAACACTGGAGGTGTCTGACCCTGATCAGATAACCCGCTAAGAAAAGTAAGAACCTGGTTGATCATCTCTGCGGTAGGTTGGGGTGGTAATTCCTCATCTTGCACCTGTTCATTTTCCCCTTCCTCACCCTCTCTTACTACCTCATCAGTCGGTGGAGGAGTCACCGCCCTATTACTAGCTGGACCAGGTGTTTGTCCTCTACCCCTAGAGGACGTCCTCCTGCGACCTCTACCACGGCCTCTTGCCACTTCTCCTCCTCGAGCTACAGCCCCAATGTTTGGCTCAGACGTACCCTGTCTTTCCGTTGTTGGTGTTGGCACAGTTGTTGTTCTAGTTCTAACCATCTGCGAAATAGAGTGAGGATGTCAGATACCAATTTGTATCACCTAGATACCAATTGGATCCAAGTAATAGCACAAATGAAAGAAAGAATGGAGTTTTCCTAAAGTCCTATTGCCTCTTGAAGAAAAGTAAGGGCGTCCCCCTACCGTTCCTCAAGACTCTACTAGGCTCATTCTTGTGTGATGAGACCAACGAACCTAACGCTCTGATACCAAGTTTGTCACGATCCAAAACGAGCCGCGAGTGGCACCCACACTTACTCTCCTCGGTGAGATAACCAACAAATCTAAACCCCAACATTTACCAGTAAAACATTTATAGATAGTAAAAATAACGCGGAAGATCCAAAACTCATTAACGAAATCAATTAAATCAACTTCTAAAGTTAAATACTTATTGTTCCAAAAATCTGGAAGTCATCACATCAAGAACATCTATCCTCAAATTTCTAAATCTAAGAGTATTTAAGACGCTAAAAATAGTAAAAAGATGGTCCATGTCCGAACTGTAAGACATCAAGACGTGAAGGAGAGATTCCAACACGAGCTAGGAATAATAGCTCACCCTGAATTCTGAAGACTGGCTAAATCTGAGGACGAGTCGAAGTCGATGGCACGCTTGATGCACTCCACAAATAACAAAGAAGAAAATTACAAGTAGGGGTCAGTACAAGGCACACGTAATGAGTATGTATCATCGGCCAACTCAAAATAGAAAAACAATATATACTGAATAATAATATAAAATCCACCATAATACTTAACAGGCCACAATCAACAAGTATAAGAACCATTGACAACAACACCAAGCACACCTATGAGGACTCAAGCCTCTACACAATACTCATTTGGGAAATAGGTTCTTTGAATTTGAGTACATTAACATAATTCAAGATTCATTCTCTTTATCATTATCATGTCGGAACGTGACACTCCGATCCATTATCACCGTGTCGGAACGTGACACTTTGATCCCCTAATACTACCGTGTCGGAACGTGACACCCGACCCCCTTATACTACCATGTCGGAACGTGACACCCGATTCATTTATCTCATTATTTTAGTTCATCAAGCCGTATTCATGTCAAGGCGTCATCTTAATAGAGAGGATTTAAGATTGAAGATTCAACAGTCTCATCATTCTGACCACCACAATTACACAATCACAACATACAAACACACAATCAAGCATACAGAAGACTTTACAATACCACCCAATACATATTGATCGCTATTTAGAGTTTATCTATCACATAGAAATAAACCATAACCTACCTCAACTGAAGAATAATGATCAATCAAGCTATCTTCCCTTTACTTTCCTCTTTGTTCTCTATCTTTCTCGCTCGTTCTCCCTCTCTTTGTGTTCTTTTTATTTTTCTTTTACCCTAATTATCATATAATCAATTATAAAAGATGATAAAAGTAACCCACTATTTATTCCCTTATTATCTTCTTTAACCCCCAAGTATATAAATTATTAAACTTACCCCACTAATGCCATAAATAAAATTATGAATAGTCCAAAACACCCCTTTTAAACTTTTAGCAGAAATCCGACACAGTCGGGGTTACGCCGATTGTGACGGTCCGTCGTGCCTACGACGGTCCGTCCTGCGGGTCCGTCACAAAGTTCATAGAGTTGATCCCAGTACCCAGATTTTCAGAGTTGAAGTGTTTTGGAACGAAGGCCCTTAACGGAGTCCTACCTGCCGTCAAGGGTAACAAGGAGAGCAGCAGAAGAATTTACACAAGTATGGGACGACGGTGTCCATCACGGTCCGTCGTGACCATGACGGTCTGTCGCGTGATTCGCCAACCCAGTCAGTTCTATCAAAAATAGTTCTACTGCTCAAACTGACTAAACAGGTCGTTACAGGATATTAATACAATAAAAAATACGATATAAACGAAAGTAAGGAGATACGAAAACTATATATCTCAAAACTACCAGAATATTTTGGTTCAAAAATAATTAATGATTGGAATAATGAATAAGTAACAGATACCCTAGGAGCAAGAATAAAATTCTTACAACATTAGTTTATACAACTATGTGAAAAACACAAAACTGAAATAAAAATTGAAAAAAGTATTACTCAAAAACTTAAAATGCTGCAAAAATAAAACAGCCCCACAATTTGGATATACAAAAAAATATTATAAAAAATGACGATATAGACGATATAAAAAATATGGAACTAAATATAAATAAAGGAAACCATTCCAAAGATAATATGTAAAGAATTATAAAACAAAAGGACCATCTAAGCCAAAAAAGAAACCATCAGAATGTACTTGTTGCAACTGTGGAAAGCTAGGACACATTGCTAAAGATTGGAGACTACCAAAAAATCCACAGAAAAAACAAATAGCAGAAATATTAATAGACAATGAAGAATACATGCAATTAGATTACATAGACTATGAATTAAGTGAAAATGATAGGATATATGAACTATCAGACAATTACCTAAGCTTAGAAATAAATGAAGAAATAACCGAAGAAGAAATTTAATGTTTGAAGAAGATATAAAAATAATATCTAAAGAAAATTATCCAAAAGAAGAATCATAGGAACAAAAAATCATACTTGATAGTACAATATTTGACAACTAAAAGTAAAAGAACTAGACTTAAGTGTCGAAAAAGTACTTGAGATACCAACCATAATAAATTGGTTCAGAAAGCAAAAAGATGAATACTATATAGTTAGTCAAAAGGAACCCATCATAGATTGTAAATATACAAAAGGAAAGGCACAAATACCAATAATAAATAAAAGAATAATAATCAAGGAAATACAAGCTATAAAAACCAAGACACAAATAAAATATGTACATTTAGGAGGAACAGAAATACTAATAAAAGCATGATTTAGAGAAGGAATAGATACTCCTATTGAAATATACCTACAAAATGATATAATTATATAACCTATAGAAACAAGAATAATCAGTGTAGTAAAAGGAAACTTAATATACCAAAAATTTAAATTCATAATAAGTGCTAACTATTCAGTAGCATTTAAAGACCGAAATAGATAAATAATTAGTTCTAAACTGGAAAATGTTAGCCATAGAATTAGCACCAGGAAGTAAGATATTCACAGCAAGATGTAAAAATTTATATGCATTGACAACTAAATGTAAAATAACGGCAAAAAATAAGATTAATAAAATAAAAATTGAATATCCATTTTAAAGGATGTCATTGTAATAGATACTAACGACTATAGTTATAAAAAAACGACATAGAAGAAGACCTACAAATAGTAAAAGAAAGATTAAGTACTTCAAGCGTATCGAATATACTAACAAGAGCTACATCATCAAAAATGAGTACATTTAAAAGAAACTATATACGCCCACAAAACATACAACTAAACACAGACAAAATAACGCCATTCAATTACTACATAACCGGAATAATGGACCCAAGAAAATACCAAATCTTAATAAATAAAGGACAAGAACAAAATTATTTAACAAGAGAATTATACCAGAAAAAAAAATCATAAAAACAGGACAATTATGCCCTGAACTACCTAGAGAAATAAGAACAAATGAGGAAATGACAGAAAAGGAAATAAATATAGGAGAAGTACCCTAAATAATTCAATTTAAAATTTACCAAGGAAATCAAAACATTACCTTAGGGATAAAATGGCTAGAGAAATTTAAACCATATAATATAAAAAATGAACAATTAACTATAACTTATCAAAATAAAAAGATAATTATCAAAAGAACAAAATGAATAATGAAAATCTATATACTTGCAAAGATTAATGTAAAAGGATATTACAACAGAGATTATACATCAATGATAGATAAAGGAGCAGAAGCAAATATATGTAAGAATAATTTTTTACCAGAAGATAAATGGGAAAAATTAAAAACACCTATGGTGGTAAGAGAATTTAATAACGAATGAAGTATGATTCCGTATAAGGCAAAAAATAATGTAAAAATACAAATATGGGATAAAATACTAACAGTAGGAGAAATCTATAATTTTGAGTTCACAACAAAAGATATGTTATTAGGAATGTCATTCTTTTATAAAATATACCCACATATAATAACAAGAACACACTAGTGGTTTACCACAACATGTAAACATAAAGTAGGAGAAAAAAGAGTAAATAACAAACGACTTAAATCCACAGAATGGATCAAAGGAAGTGAAAAAAATAACGTAAAAATTGGAAAATATAATAAAAAACCAAACAACACAGTTCGAAATTATTATCTTTGCAATAGATAAAGTTAAATCAATACAAGACAAGCTAGAATTAATGTACAATGAAAACCCACTACAAAGATGGGAAAAACATAAAACATAAATAAAAATTGAGTTAATTGATGAAGCTAGCATAATAACACAAAAATCCTTAAAATACAATGCTAATGATTTAACAGAATTTAAGATGCAGGTAAATGAACTACTAAATAATAACTACATACAAGAAAGCAATAGTAAACACACGAGCCCAGCATTTATTGTAAACAAACATAGTGAACAAAAACTAGGTAGAAGTAGGACGGGCATAGATTAACATAATCTAAATGCATAAACAAAAACATATAACTACCTGATACCTAACCAAATATTAAAAATTAGACAAATCCACGGATATAATTACTTCAGTAAATTTGATTGCAAATCAGGATTTTACCATCAAAAACTAGAAGAAGAATCTAAAGAACTAACGACATTTACTATACCACAAGGGTCTTATGAATGAAATGTTCTACCATTTGGATATAAAAATGCACCAGGTAGATACTTTAATCAATTATAAAATTGCATTGTCTATATAAATGATGTATAGCATAAGCCTAAGTAAAAAGAAAGCAGAAATTATGAAACTCCAGATAGAATTTCTAGGAATACAAATAGATAAACATGCAAACCAACATAGTACAAAAAAAATCACCCTTGATGAAAATATCGATACAAAAAAGAAATTACAATCCTTTCTAGGATAAGTAAACCAAATGAGGGAATACATACCAAAATTAGCAGAACATTTAAAACTATTACAAAAGAAACTTAAGAAAGATGTCGAATATCATTTTGACAATAGAGATAAAGAACATATAAGACACATAAAAAACATATGCAAAAGCTACCAATACTATATTTTATAGATTAAAATAAATTATTTAATTATATTTTTTAAACGGATTCGAGCAATCACAGTTATGGAGGAGTCCTAAAATATAAATATGACAAAAAAAATAGAACACCATTGTAGATATTACTCAAGATTCTATATTGAAGCACAATTAAAATTGGAAATAAATAGAAAAGAATTATTTGCACTTATAAATGTTTATTATTATTTGAATCATATATTGTTTACAATAAATTTATTGTGAGAACACACAATACACACGTAAAATTGTGGATAACCAAAAAGGTACAAGATTCAGTTACAACAAAAGAAATAAGAAGATTAGTATTGAATATATTAAATTTCACATTTACAATTGATGTGATCAAGACTGACAAAAATCTCATTGCAGATTATCTCTCCAAAGATAAAATAATGTAGATACATTAGAAAAAAGACTAGCTACCATGACAACACTTTGACAGAAAATGGAGAAAATAGAAAGCGAAGTACAGATGCTAAAAAAAACAACTAATAGTCAGCATCATGACTCTAAACAAGCCGAGCTAAGAAAGCAGCAAATTGCGTTTCTGTTTAGATAATTATTTGACAATTCATTCAAAATGATAGCTATCCCAATAGTTCTTTTATTTGCATTGAATTATGGGATATTTAACCTTTTTATTTCTTCTTGTATTTCTATTTTCTCCGGGATTATCTTTCTTTGGTCAAACCTATCTTGATAACTTGTATTGTAGGTTTGATTTCATCGTATAATATTTCCGCAGTTGCGGAAAAAACTTTATATAAATAAAGTTCCTTTAGTTATTCTTTTGTAATGTAGAAACACTTTGTATAGTTATGGTATCTTAGCTATTTCTTCACCTGTTATTGTGTATATTGTACTTAAAAGTCCATAATTGTGGCAAGTTGCTACTAGATTTGAATTGGTACATGGTGGTGCTATGAGTTTATTATATCCCTGTAGGTGTTGGGATATATAATCTTCATTTGGATTTTGGGCATTTTTAGCTCTGGGGTTTAGATTCAAAAAGGTTTGGATTTTTTGTATATTTTTTTATATACGTCCTGGTGATATGGTTATATATTTGTTTGTGTGAATCCAAACAGGTTTTTTAGGTATTTACTTGTGGGGGAACAAATACAACTTTTATGGTATATTCTGGAATGTATGGTCTGGAGAATAGTTTTTGAAATATTGATATTTGTATATTTTGTCTTATCATCATTTTTTTTTGTAGTTAATCCTCCTATAGATGTACTACCTGCAGCTGTATTTAACATTTTGTTATGGGTTTCAAGGTTTTTCCTAACTTCACATTGTAGCTTCGCATGTTTAGAGTCATGCTACTAACATAGCTCGGCTTGTTTTGAGTCATGTTGCTGACTATTAGCTGTCTTTTTTAGCATCTGTACTTCGCTTTCTATTTTCTCCATTTTCTGGTAAAGTGTTGTCATGGTAGCTAGTATTTTTTTCCAATGTATCTACATTATTTTTCCTTGGAGAGATAATCAGCAATGAGATTTTTGTCAGTCTTGATCACTTCAATTGTTAATGTGAAATTTAATATATTCAATACTAATCTCTTTATTTTTTTATTGTAACTGAATCTTGTACCTTTTTTGTTATCCACCATTTTACCTGTGTATTGTCTGTTCTCACAATAAAGTTATTGTAAAAATTATATGGTTCAAATGCTAATAAACATTTATATAATGCAAATAATTCTTTTTTATTTATTTCCCATTTTAATTGTACTTCTGTATAGGATCCTGAGTAATATCTACAATGGTGTTCTATTTTTTCTTTGTCATATTTATATTTTAGGACTCTCCATAACTGTGATTGGTCGAATTCGTTTCAACAATATCAGTAAATAATTTATTTTCATCTAGAAAATATAGTTTCGATAGTTTTTTGCATAAGTTTTTGATATGTCTTATATGTTATTATCTCTATTGTCAAAATGAAATTCGACATCTTTCTTAAGTTTATTTTGTAATGGTTTTAAATGTTCTGCTAATTTTTGTATGTTTTCCCTCACTTGCTTTACTAATCCTAGAAAGGATTGTAATTTCTTTTTTTTATCTATATTTTCATCAAGGGTGATTATTTTCTGTACTATGTGGGTTTGCATTTTTATCCCATTTTTATTTATTTGTATTCCTAGAAATTCTATATGAGGTTTCATAATTTCTACTTTCTTTTTACTTAGGCTTATGCCAAAATGTTCAATTATGTGTATCAATTTTTCTAATAATCTGACATGTTCATCTTGTGTTTTTGAATATAACAATATAATCTATATACACAATGCAATTTTCTTATTGATTAAAGTAATTGTCCATAAAATATTGGTATGTACGTCGTGCATTTTTATATCCAAATGGTAGAACATTCCATTCATAAAATCCTTGTGGTATAGTAAATGCTGTTAATTCTTTAGATTCTTCTTCTAGTTTTAGATGATAAAATCCTGATTCGCAGTCAAATTTACCGAAGTAATTATATCCTTGGATTTGTCTAAATTTAAATATTTTGTTAGGTATCGGGTAGTTATATGTTTTGGTTTTTGCATTCAGATTACGATAATATATGACCATCCTACTTTTACCTCGTTTTTTTCATTATGTTTGTTTAGAAAAAATGCTAGGCTCGTGTGTTTACTATTGCTTTCTTGTATGTAGTTATTATTTAGTAGTTCATTTATATGCATCTTAAATTCTGTTAAATCATTAGCATTGTATTCTAAGGATTTTTATGTTATTATGCTAGCTTCATCAATTAACTCAATTTGAATTTATGTTTTATGTTTTTCTCATCCTTCTAGTGGGTTTTCATTGTATAGTAATTCTAGCTTGTCTTGTATTGTTTTAACTTTATCTATTGCAAAGATAATAATTTGCAACTGTGTTGTTTGGTTTTTGCTTATATTTTCCAATTTTTGCGTAATTTTTTCACTTTCTTTGATCCATTCTGTGGATTTACGTCATTTGTTATTTACTCTTTTTGCTCCTACTTTATGTTTGCATGGTGTGGTAAACCACCAGTGTGTTCTTGTTATTATATATGGGTATAATTTATCTAAGAATGACATTCCTAATAACATATATTTTGTTGTGAACTAAAAAATTATAGATTTCTCCTATTGTTAGTATTTTATCCCATATTTGTATTTTTACATTTTTTTTCTTTATAGGTAATCATACATCCTTCGTTATTAAATCCTTTTACCACCATAGGTGTTTTTAATTTTTCCCATTTATCTTCTGCTAAACAATTATACTTACATATATTTGCTTCAACTCATGTATCTATCATTGGTGTATAATATCTGTGGTAATATCCTTCTACAATAATCTTTGCAAGAATATAAATTTTCATTATTCAGTTTGTTTGTTCTTTTGATAATTATCTTGTGATTTTGATAAGTTATAGTTAATTGTTCATTTTCTATATTATACAGTTTAAATTTCTCTAGCCATTTTATCCCTAAGGTAATATTTTTATTTCCTTGGTAATTTTATATTTAATTATTAAGGGTATTCCACCATAATTGATTACTTTTCTGTCATTTCCTCATTTGTTCTTATTTCTCTAGGTAGTTCAGGTAATAATTGTCCTTTTTTATGATTTCTGTTTCTGGTATTAATTTTCTTGTTATATAATTTTCTTCTTATCTTGTATTTATTAAGATTTGATATTTTTTTTGTCCATTATTCCGGTTATGTAGTAATTGTATGGCGTTATTTCGTCTGTGTTTAGTAGTAAGTTTTGTGGGAGCATAAAGTTTCTTTTATATGTACTCATTCTTGATGATGTAGCTCTTGTTAGTATATTTGGTACGCTTGAAGTACTTAATCTTTCTTTTACTATTTCTAGGTCTTCTTCTAAGTCGATTTTTTAATTACTGTAGTCGTTATTATCTATTGTAGTCACTATCCTTTCAAATGGATTTTCTATTTTTATTTTATTAATCTTATTTTTTGCTGTTATTTTATAATTTGTTGTCAATACATATAAATTTTTACATCTTGCTGGAATATCATACTTCCTGGTGCAAATTCTATACTGGACATTTTCCAGTATAGAACTAATGATTTATCTATATTTCGGTCTGTTAATGCTACAGAATAGTTAGCACTTATTATGAATTTAATTTTTTGGTTTATTAAGTTTCATTTTATTGCACTGATTATGCTTTTTTCTATAGTTTTATATTTATATCGTCTTCTAGGTATATTTCAATGGGAGTATCTATTCCTTCTCTAAAACATGCTTTTATTAGTATTTCTGTTCCTCCTAAATGTACATATCTTATTGATGTCTTGGTTTTTATATCTTGTATTTCCTTGTTTATTATTCTTTTATTTATTATTGGTATTTTTGCCTTTCCTTATGTATATTTACAATATATGATGTGTTCCTTATGACTAACTATACAGTATTCATCTTTTTGCTTTCTGAACCAATTTTTTATGGTAGGTATCTCACGTACTTTTTTGACACTTAAGTCTAGTTCTTTTCCTTTTATTTGTTCAAATATTGTACTATCAAATATGATTTTTTGTTAAGATGATTCTTCTTTTTGATAATTTTCTTTGGATATTATATTTATATCTTCTTCAGAGATTATATTTCTTCTTCGGTTATTTCTTCATCTATTTCTAAGCTTAGGTCGTTGTCTAATAGTTCATATATGCTGTCATTTTCACTTAATTCATAGTCTATGTAATGTAATTGCATGTATTCTTTATTGTCTATTAATATTTCTACTATTTGTTTTTTCTTTGGATTTTTTCGTAGTCAACAATCATTAGAAATGTCTTTTAGCTTTCCACAGTTATAATTAGTACATTCTGATGGTTTATTTTTTGGCTTATTTGGTCCTGTTGTTTTATAATTCTTTACATAATATCTTTGGCGTTGTTTCCTTTATTTACATTTAGTTCCATATTTATATATCGTCTAGGTCGTAGATTTTTATTATATTTTCGTGAAATTCAAATTGTGGGGCTGTTTTATATTTGCAGCATTTTAGGTTTTTGAGTAATACTTTTTCCATTTTTATTTTGGTTTTCTGTTTTTCACATCGTTGTATAAACCAATGTTGTAAGAATTTTATTCTTTCTCCTAGGGTATCTGTTACTCCTTCATTATTCCAATCTTAAATTATTTTTGAACCAAAAGGTTCTGGTAGTTTTGAGAAATATAGTTTTCGTATCTCCTTACTTTCGTTTATATCGTACTTTCCTTTGCAATAATATTCGTTAAATGCACATGTATATTCATCACGATAACACATATTGCATATAGCGAATTTTGTCATAAGGAGTCTATTGGTTAATTTTTCTTTATTTTGTTCTTCTATTTATGTAGTCATACTACAGAATTCGTTTCTTATAGCCATTTCATATTTAGCTAGTACATCCATATTTGTTGTTGCTATAGTTCCATCCAATTGTTTATTATTGCTGAGCGTTTCAAAACTTTCCTTAGATAGATTTCCAAGCCATAATTTTGTTGCTACTATTAGTGTTCTTTCTATATAGCCTGTTGTTTCGTTGATTTCAATTTTATTGTCAATAAGTTGTTTTGATATGTATCCTATCCATAATTGGATTGTTTTATTAGTATCTGTATTGCACTCTAAATTTAAGAAATTATATTGTTTTGTTATTGGTTTAGGTGTCCATTTTTTATGTAGTCTAGTGTTCCATAGCGTATCTGATCTATCGGATTGTTCGTGAGTGTAATAAGCGGGGTTGTTCTTCTTTGACTACTTGTTGGATTTTTTACTAGTGATGTACTGGGTTTGTCATCCATTTTTACATCTACTGTATTTATTTCTAATTCATTTGGGTTATTTATTTTTTCTAAAAGTTCTGTATATGCTTCACTCATATCACTTATTTCATATTTTTGGTCATGATCTATTGTATGTAATTCACCTACCTCGTCTAATTCAAGGTTTTCTTGTAACCTATGGTTAATTTAATTTATTTTGTTAGTTAATTCAATTTCTTTGCTTTTTTTCTTTTTTTTTTATTTTCATATAATAATTTTAGGTTATTTAGTTCTTTTTCTAATTCGTTGATTTTTATATTTTTTATTTCTTGTATAAATTGTACTCCTTGTTTTGCTTGTGATTTTATTATTTCAATTTCTTTTAGCTTAACTATTTCTTCATTTTTGTTTGTTATACGTATCATAGCTGTTAGGCTATCTTCTAGTTTTGCCGTTTCTTTTTCTAGAATTAGGTATAAAATATTTCAACTGTTTTTATATCTCCTTCCTAAGTATGAAAATATTATTTTTATTTTTTAATCCATTTTGGTTTCCATATGTCTTTTCTGCTGCAATTTTTTCTTTATTCATGGTAGGTTATGTTGTATTTTGTATTCCAGGTGACATATTTGTATTTCTAAAGTACGTATAACTTTTATTTGTGCCAGTATTGATTTTTTGCATATTCCTACTAATATATTTCTTTCAAGTCTGCCTTTTTGATGTCTTAACTATGCCGTTTTTTAATTATTTTCTCTATCAGTTGTTATGTATGTTCTTCTTTGTTCATATTGTTTTAACAAATAGCAAATATATTTATATTCCGTTTTAGAAATTATATCTATTAAGTGGTCCATATTACTTTCATTTGTCTTAGTAATCTGTAGAATTTAATAGTTTTTGTATAATGTTTTTAATTTTTTAGGTATTTTTTCGTATTTTTCTCCTTGTTATGTCAGATGCTTTATTTGGTGGTGAATTGTATTTTAACATTTTCATAAATTTCTCTTAGTTGTTTTGTTAGCCTAATTATTTCCTTTATGTTCTCTAGTATATATTTTTCATACTGCATATCTTGGGTTCTTTGATATTCCATTCTATTTTTGCTTATCAGATGTACTAGTAGTATTAGGTTTTCTGTTGTTTCTATACAATAATCCAAATAGTCGTAGTTTATCATTAGTCAGAATATATTTCTAAGTCATGATATAGGTCAATTTCAAAATTATCTTATATGATTAATTATGTCCAACCTTGGGTTGTAACTTCTATTATTTCAAACATTAATAATTTCTCCTAGATTATCATTTTTATATTTTTTAGTATATATAACATCATGTCACGACCCAAATCCAGGCCGCGACTGGCACCCACACTTACCCTCCTATGTGAGCGAACCAACCCATCTAAACCTTAACATTTCAATATAATATCAACAGAAAATAATGCGGAAGACTTAAGTCATTAATAAAAACCAATTCAATAATTTCTAAAATCCAACATCTATTATTCCCCAAAATCTGGAAGTCATCACCACAAGAACATCTATAAATCAAATGACTAAACTAAGAGTTTTCTAAAATCTAAAACAAGTAAAAGCTAGTCCATGCCGGAACATCAAGGCATCAAGACGTGAAGAGGAAGATCCAGTCCAAGCTAGAAGCATTAGCTCACCCTGATATCTGGAGTAATGAAGACTGGCTAGAGTTACTGTTGAGTCGAAGATGACGGCACGTTTGCTGCATTCCACAAATAAACAAGAAGAAAGCATAAAAGTAGGGGTCAGTACAAAACACGGGTACTGAGTAGATATCATCGGCCAACTCAAAATAGAAATCAATATATACCAAGTAATATCATAAAATCAACTATGATACTCAACATGTAGCAACAGCAAGTACTTTATCATTAACAATTACCGTCAAGTTCACACATGAGGACTCAAGCCTCAACATCATACTCATTTTGGGAATTAGATTCATTAGATTGAGTATATTAGCATCTTCCAAGATTCATTATCTTTATTTCTCTTGTGTCTGTACGTGACACTCCGCTCCCTCATATTCTTTAATCCTCTTGTGTCGGTACGTGACACTCCAATCCCCTACTACTATGTGTCGGGACGTGACACTCCAATCCCCTAAATCTACGTGTCGGTTCGTGACACCCGATCCCCTAAATCTACGTGTCGGTTCGTGACACCCGATCCCCTAAATCTACGTGTCGGTTCGTGACACCCGATCTCCTAAATCTACTTGTCGGTTCGTGACACCCGATCCCCTAAATCTACGTGTCGGTTCGTGACACCCGATCCCTTAATTCTATGTGTCGGAACGTGACACTCCGATCCCCTAATCTCCATCTATCAATTCATCAAGCCTTCTTTCTCACCAAGGCATCATCAATCTCATTACTTTAATTCATCACGCCTCCTTTTATACCAAGGCCTCATCATTATCAAGAGATTAGGTTTTTATCAAGATTTGGGATTTCAATAGCTTCATCATGCTTGTTTATTCACAATTACATAATCATATTCATGCAAGCATACAATTAAGCATATAGAGGGGTTTTACAATACTATCAATACATATCATTCACTATTAAGAGTTTAGTACGAATATCGTAAGAGAAACCATAACCTACCTCCACCGAAGACTAGTGATCAAGCAAGAATTTCCCAAAGCCTTGTGTTTTTCCTCTTCGTTCGTCTCTCTCTATCCATTCTCCTTCCCTCTCTTTGTTCTTTCTATTTTATTTATTCAAACCCTCTTTCTTTTACCCTAATTAGTATATAATTAAGAATAAAGATTGCAATAATAACCCACTAATTAACTTAAGGTTACCTCTTTTAACCCCCAAGTAATTAGACTTATTAACATTAACCCTCTAACTTTATAATTAAATTGGAATTGTACAAAACGTCCCTTAAAACGTATAAGAAATCCGACCCGGACTGGGATTGCGCAGCCTGCGACGACCCGTCGCGCCTGTGACGGCCCGTCGTGCCTGCGACGGTCTGTCCTGCAGGTCTTCGCAAGGCTGAGAGACTGGATTTCCACTAAAGACTCTGTGACGGTCCGTCACACCTGTGACGGTCCGTCCTGCCATTTCGTTACGAAGTTCAGAGAGTCGATTTTCAGTACCCAATTTCAGATTTTCTAAGTGTTTTGAAACGAGACCCTGCGACGGTCCGTCGTGCCCATGACGGTCCGTCGTGGGGTCCGTCGTTTCTGCCAGTTTTTCCAAAATTGAAGTCTGCTGCTCAAAATGACTAAACAGTTCGTTACACATCAATACTTTGTAGTTATCATCATCATCTAGCAAGTAGGTATTCATGTTATCACATGATGTGCTTAAAAATTTCTATTCCCCTAACCTCTTAGCCGATTATACTTATTTATCATGAAATATTAATAATTTAATAATCATCTTTTCTGGTCACTAGTATGGCTTTCTTCTTCAATAAGTTACCCTACCAGTGCCTTATCTTTGTTTACTCCCCTTAACGGCCTTCTTGCCTACTGGTTTCAACTTTAGGATGACATAGTCTGCGTATACCTATTCTCAGAATATTTCCATAGCAAACTTCCTAGAGATGATTATCTTAACATTACTGTAGAATGATGAACAATTATAATTAGCAAGAGATTATAAGGAATAAAAATGATTTAGCTGCTCATATACATAAAAATGTATACCTCTGTTTGTAGATTCTCCATGGCTGAGAATTTTGTACTTAGTTTCTTTCTTCCTTACTTAGCTTTGTAGCGAATAGGGGGAGTGTGTGGAATTGAAAGAGAGAGAAGAGAGGATGCGGTAAAGTCCCTTTCTTTATTGATGAGAGGAAGTCCCCTATATATACAAAATTTGTAATGTGCCTTTTTTTTATATGGACGACATACTATTTATAACTTTACATAATGTCCATGATTATTAAAAGGATAATGTAGATTAAATAGTGCTCAAGGATATAGTGAGGATCCTTGGAACAATAAGTAAACATTCAAAAATGAACCATAAATAATAGTTATTAAGAAAGTGCGACAAACCCATGTGGAAGCACATGTCCAAGACATGTGAAGAAGCTGCAAAAGGAGGGGACCACCCTAACCGAACTCGGTTAAGATAGTTAGGGGGAAAACGTGCACAAGGGACCACTCCTGTGGGACCTAACCTCCCTATAAAATCTATACACTTACCTAATGACCTAAATAACATAATAACCTAGGAATAACCGAATAGGACCCATTAGTGCACCCGACAACCTAGGACCAAAACCAGGTAGAGACTAACCTAGTACTAGTTAAAGAGACAACATAATACCTAAACTAGGATGGTCCAAAAGGTTAGTTATGGTCCTAATAACGTATGGGTACTTTAGTAATTCCCCTATATTACCTACTTAATTAATTTAAAATAATTTAAACTAAAAAAAAAATTTTTACATTTCGGTGAAGACAAGAAAAGGACAACCTAGTACCTAACCTAGGATGGTCCAAAGAGTTTGTATATATCCTAAAGACTTGAGGAAACTTTAGTAATTAACCTCATATAATTAATTAATTAATTTATAGACTTAATTATTTATTTAAAGGGGGAAAATAGAAATCACAATGAAATATCAAGATTTCTGTTAAAACAAGAAAAAAACAACCTATTACCTAAGATAGAATGGTTCAACGGATTAGTTATGGTTATAAAGAGTAAAGGGTACTTTAGTAATTTTTATAGGATAATTAAATAATGAAAGTATCCATTTAATAAATTAAATTAAATGGATTAAACCAAAATTTTTACACTAACCTAGTACAACTCAAGAAACATCCAAGTACTTAACCTATGATGGTCCAAAAGGGTTAATATTTGTTCCAATGATTTAGGGGCACTTTAATGGTTACCAAGGTAAATTAATAAATTAAATTAGCCATTTAATTAATTAATTTAAATGGTAAAAACGAAAATATTATGAAAATGTTCAGATTTGACCAAGTATTGTGTTTTCCTAGTGCTAGTCAATCTAGAAGGGGCTTTTTAGTAATTAGTTAATTAATTTATGATTAACATATTAACCCTAAGTTGAATGTGTCAATATCAGTTCTTAATCATAAAAATCACGTTCAGAGTCAGATAAAAAGGACACAAAACCAATAAGCAATGAACGCAAGAAAAAGTAATTAAATTTATTGATTTCTCTAGGGCGATTTCAAGGTTTCGTTCAAGGTGGTCTTTGTAGATTAAGTTCTACATAAGGTATGGGTTTCTATAGTAGACTCTTTCTCCTAGAAAACAATCTTTCCAACGATTCACAGATCATGAAAACTAGGGTTGTTCCCATATTCTCGTTGAACTCATTTGTCCCTAGTATCCTTTTCAATTCAATGTTGAATAAGTTAGATATCATGTTGTTGGTATGTGGTTCTGTGTGATCTTACATGAAATGTTCTTGTATTATGATTGTTGATTAACCTATGAAGTTGTGATCGTATAAAGTTAAGTGCTTAAAACGTGAATCATGAATTGAAAATGTGTTATTTACACCCATAATTGTTTTAAGTGATAATGTGTTTGTCTGAATGTTTCATTGCTGTTATTGTTACGTTATGAAGGTGTTAAATTCATAAACATTAATATGACGTTTTCCAATATGTATGAAAAATGTTACCCTAAAGTCATGGACCAAGATTTCATAAGAGAATGATACTATATTAAGATGTGTCCTAAACTATTATGTATGAAGATGATTAAGGTTTATTGTGTATACCTTATGTAAATATTAATAGTTGATGATGTTGTGTTCGTTAAATGATCATATTATGTTATTGAAGATGTTTAAAAAATGTTATGCCTAATGTAATGTTATATGGTTTCCTAAAAAGATCTCCATGAAATTATAATTTGAATGATTGTTTGGCTTATGCCAATAAAATGGCAAACAATACATTTTCAAAAAGGGATGCATGCAAATGGATATATTATTTTTTTATATAATTAAAAGATTGTATATGGAATAATACACATATCCAACCAAGCATGAAAGAATGAAAAATTGGCCTATGCCAAAAAAGATGGTAATGTAATCTATACCGAAATATTTATGCCAATACTAATCATATGTCAATCTTGTATAGTAAGAGTATCAAATATATTATAAGCACTTCTAAAGTAATTCAATGAATCCACAACCAAGAAATATCCACTCATTGGGACAACTCCCAACATGCTTTAAAAGAATAACATATGAACTCATGAAACTCATTGAATGAAGTTCTTATCGTCCATAAATGATGAAATGAATCAACTACACAAATATAATTATGTAACGTCAGTTATAACAGAATTAAAGGGGTCTAAAGTAAGTATGTGACCAGAATTGGGTTTTAAAGAAAGTGAGACATGTCTCACTTACACATAAGCTACTATGTTAAAAGAATACAAATGTATTAAGATGTTAGAATGTGTGAGCTAGTCTCATTAACACCAAATTATGATAAGGAAGAAAAATTCACATTTGATCAATGTAAAGTAAGGATGACCAGTAATCAATAGAGTAAGTAAATCTCAATGTAAAAGCAAGCCTCCATAATGCTTGAGTCAACACTAAAAGATAAAGAAGAAATGAACCTTTGCGTAATGAGAAGAGTAATTATGTTAATCCATGATGATAAATAAAATGGTGACAAAATTATAAGAGGCTAAGATAAATGTGAGAAAAGTCTCAACCAAGCCTAAGCAAAGGTCAATAAAAGTACTCATCTAAGAGAATGTTGAATATCAAGAAACCAGTCTCAATCATACTCTATATGTAAGTGTAACATCAATTCACACTTAATACTAATGATGAGATGAGAAATAATCTAATGAGCAATGATGCCCTCATGCTAGAATACATCTTCCATGATGTATGAGTTTGATGTATTGGAACATTATACTAAGCCTTGATAGGCTCACTAGTCGTGTTGATGCCATCCTTCGGGAAGGACGGAGGTTCACGTGACATTCAAGAGATGAGACTGTCCAGCATGCCGGGTATGGGTCTCCTTATATCTCCTAGTCTTTAACCTATACTGCCAATATAGAGTTCTAGCTGGGTTTGACTCCCTATATACGTTAGCATGTTCGGGTAACTTTGGCCGGTGATTCCCCCTTTTTTGTTGTAGGAAAGACACTGAATTTCATGATGCTCACATTATTTATGTATGTTAAGGTTAAAGCTCCCAAAGAAAAAATTAGGCTAGCCTTTAAGTATGAAAGATAATGATATGAACAATACTGATGGTGTTTGTGCAAGACAACCACGATCTGAAATTAGATTCAAGTAATGACATTACGTCATTCATAGTCATTACACTTCATGATCTCAATAAGAGTCTTAAACTTCATCCGAGGTATAGTTGGTGTTTACATCAGCCTACAAATGAATGAAATTAATAATATGAAGTACTAATGGACTAATGATTCAGAATCTGTCATTGCTAGAAGGCTCTTAGGTTGAGGTCCCATATGTTGGGCCCTTAATTGAGATGTCTTAATTCTACATCAATGATTCAAAAGTCTTGTGTATATGAAATGTATAACATATAAAACATGAAAGTACTTAAATAAATGGCATGATCAATAGAGATTTTCATATGAAAGGTAATGCATAATTAGTTTAAAGAATGACTCACTATTAGGTAGGGAAATCATTCCTTAGTCCTGGGATAACTAACATCCATTCATTGTGGGTATGGGACTAAGGGGATCAAAAATGTCAAATCTTTGCTCGAGTTATTCTAAAATTATGTTCATTATGCTAATGTAATCTAATCATATAAAAAATTACTTGTGTTCTTTGAACTAATTAAAATGCATCATATTCATACCACAATTCACAACTAATGATATAGGAAAGTCTAGTGACTAGGCTTTGTAGAAATACCATGTTTTTTAGGAAGATCTTTTTTTGATCATGCAAAGCCTTAGGTGTATATGTGAATACACCCATACTTAGTACAATTGTTGTACTAACCCCTAGTATTTACTATTTTATATATGCAGGTTAAAGGACAGATTGGCAACTCTTGCAACGGTTTGGACATCAATCTTTCTCCAGACCATTTGCTAGGTCCTCTTGATTTCCAGGATCCTACAGTTTTAGTCTATCCTTAGTTTTAGACCAAGCTAGTGTATTTTGTCCCTAGAGTTTCTTTCGTACGTTCATTTTGAAGCCTTTGTAATAAGGTCGTGTTTGGCAAACGAAGGTATGATATATTCTTATTCTGTTTCAATTTGATTCTTATGATATATGGTTTTTACATTTATGTTGAGCTTATTATATGATGAATTCATGAAATAACTATATGAAGTCTTTGAATACTTCATACGTTTTTAAGTTTTAAATTTTCCCTAAAATTAAACATATGAATATCATGAATGCAAGATGAGGCTTGTCTGCGATAACTGAGAGGTCAACAATGCCGGTTGCACTTTGGATTCAAGAATCTGAGTCATGAAAAACTTAGTATCAGAGCATGCAGGTAAATTACATAGGATCTAAACCTCAACACAACCACATTACGTAGTTCCTAAATTATGGCTGTGAAGTGAGCCACAATCATGACTTAAAGACTATGCGATAATAGAAAATTCTCCTCTCTTCTACTTTTTATCGTGCTATCAGGAGTACTGACACTTTCTGTCATTATAAGTATCTCACTTCCTTCTTGTGTAATGGCGTAGAAGAATAAACATAAGAATTAGGATGGCCAAGTCGACTAAGATGCCAGACTCATAATCTGGCCTTCCTAAGAAGGGTCCAAAATGTAAATGCCCAACTTGGATGAAAGATATATGGTGAGGGTGGTAGTACACATGTATTTGAAAGCATGGTAATGTCAAAAAAAAAGGCTATGAGTATTGATTAGGAATAGGAAGCTAAGTTGGCTGCATACAACTCAAGAATATGGCTTAGACATGGATTTGCTTCATAAGTTTTATTCTATAGTAGACTATAGAAACAGGGTAGTAAGACTTCAGTTTCAAAATAACGTGGGTTAAAATTAGAAGGGAGTGGTTCGAATCCAACAGGGCAAGGAGGATACTCAACCTCTACCAAATCCTTATGTGATAGCCAAACCCCCCAAGGGATACCGTTTCTATGCATTGAAAGGAAGAGAGAAACAAGAGAAATCTGCGGATGTGGATAATGGTAAGTTGGTTGTCTTCTTCTTTCCTGTTTATTAATTATTAGATCTAGGATCTACCTTGTCTATGGTAACTACTTTTGTGTCTGATAAATTTGTTTTACTTCTTGAGATCCTACATGAACCGCTTCAAGTTATTACTCCCATAGGAGACAGTGGTAAAACTGAAGGGGTATATAGAGAAGTACATGGCATAGTGGCAAGACTATTTAAAATTAAGTTGGGCGTAAATAGGTTCAAATCTTAAGTCCAATAATATTTTATCTAAGAGGTTAGATATACTCTTCCTAAGTATGGTTTACGTTAAGAAACTTGATGTTTAAGTGCCTTAGTGGATTTGATGTTGTAATTCACTAATCGTATATCTTATAATAGCACTATGTGACTAATAATGAAGTTATGTTGCATTTTATGTTGGTGTCTTTGTGTAGCATAGGCATGTTATTCTGTGTTGCATGACTTGTGATGTGCATTGAGTTACGTGGGATTGGTAAGGAAATTCCTCAATCTCAAATATGAAGCTTCAGACAAGCTTGAAATATATGCATCATCCAAATAAGTGTGAATGAAATATTCACAAAAGAGAAACGTTTAAGTATGACAAAGTAACTATAAAAAGTCACCTCTTCGTTTAAATGATGTGTAAGTGTCATTCGGGGATGAATGTTCCTAAGGGTGGGGGGGGGGATAATGTAACATTCCGGAAAATCATAGGATTAATAAAAAGCAAAATATGTTCTTAAGAATGTGTATCACGGGTAAATAGGCATCCCAATGCCTAATATTTAGAAATATTGGGCATATTAGAAAAATATGGGCATAGTAGAATATGGTGGTTTAGAGAGTCTTAGCCAAATTTTCAACTATCTATGAGTTTGTGTAATGAATTTACCTTAAATTAAGATCCTAAAATAACTATAAAGTCATCTATTCAAATCACATGAACTACTAGTCATCCAAGTGTAATGCCTAGTACCATAACACATGACTATTTAAAAGGATCATGTAGATTAAGCAGTGCCCAGGGACATAGTGTGTATCCTTGGAACAATAAGTAAACATTCCAAAATGAACCATAAATAATAGTTAGTTAGGAAAGTGCAACAAACCCATGTTCAAGCACATATGTAAAACATGTGAAGAAGCTTCCAAAGGAGGGGACCACCCTAACTGATTTGTTAAGGGAAAAACGTGCACAAGGGACCACTCCATGTGGGTCCTAACCTCCCTAAAAATTATAGACACAAACCTACTACCCTAAACAACTAAATAACCTAGCACTAACCGAATGGGACCCATTAGTGCACCCGACAACCTAGGACCAAAATCGGGTTGACACTAATAGAGTACTAGTTAAATACACAACCTAGTACCTAACCTAGGACTGTCCAAAGGGTTAGTTATGGTCCTAAAAATTATGGTTACTATAGTAATTTCCCTAGATAACTTATTTAAATAATTTAGTCTAATTTAAATAATTAATTTCAAAGGGCTAAAACCGGAAAAAAATTAAGATTTCAGTTATGACAAGAAAGGGACAACCTAGTGCCAAACATAGGATTGTCCAAAGAGTTAGTTAGGATCCTAACGACTTAAGGTTAATTTAGTAATTACCCTAGGCTACATAATTAATTAATTTATCAATTTCATTAACTAATTTAAAGGGGCAAAACCGAAATCACAAAGCAATATCAAGATTTTAGTTAAAACAACAAAATAACAACCTAGTACCTCACCTAGGATGGTTCAAAGGATTAGTTATGGCTATAACAACTTAAGTGTACATTAAAAATTACCCTAGGTCACTTAATTAATTAAATTAGACATTTAATTAATTAAAATAAAGGGGTCAAATTGAAATTCATACACTAACCTAGTATAACTCAAGAAACATCCTAGTACTTAACCTAGGATGGTCAAAAAGGGTTAATTTTTGTTCCAACGATTTAGGGGCACTTTAATAGTTTCCCTCGGCCTAAGATAATAAAAAATCTCAAATCTTTGCACGAGTTTTTCTTCGATTATGTTACTGATACTACTGTTTTGTAATCATATAGAAAATGACTTGTGTGCTTTGAATGCATTAAAACACATCATATTCATACCACAAATCACAACTAACGATTTAAGAAAGTCTAGTGACTAAGCTTTCCCGAAATAGCATGTTGTTTAGGAAGATCGTTCTTTGATCATGCATAGCCTAATGTGTATGTGTGCATACACCCATAACAAGTACAAGTGGTGTACTAACCCCTACTATTTACTATTTTATATATGCAGGTTACGGGACAGATTGACGACTCTTGCAACAGTTTGGACCTCAGCGTTTCTCCAGAAAATTTGTTAGGTCCTCTTGATTTTGAAGATGCAACAATTTTAGTCAAGCCTTTGTTTTAGACAAAGCTAGTGGATATTGTCCTTAGCATTTCATTCGTATTTTCATTTCTAAGGTTTTGTAATAAGGCCGTGTTTGGAAAACATATTTATAATATATTCTTATTCTCCTTCTAATTGATTCTTATGATATATGGTTGTGTTGAACTTAGTATATGATGAATTCATGAAATTACTATATGAGGTCTATGTATATTTCATTCGTTTAAAAGTATAAAATTTTCCAATAAAATTAACCTTATGAATGTGATGAATTTAACATAATGCTTTTATGCGACCTCTGAGAGGTCAACAACGCCGGTTGCAATTCAAATTCAAGAATACGGGTCGTGACAATAAGCCAATATTATTTGACTATGATCTTTTACCAATTATATAAAGTCATTATAAGCCAATATTATTTGGATTGATCATTTTCATAATATTAGTATTCATTTTTAGCTATGCCCTTTACTTATTGGAAACTTCATTCTTGTCAACATTAGCATTCACAACTCTTCCTTTCTTAGTTCGCCATGAAATTAAATATGTTTTTCCTTGTAATTTAGATAAAGACGTCGGTAGCATTAAGATCATGTGAAGCTACAAGAAATCCAGTGTCTTCCCCATAGCGAAAAGAGGTGATTCACCAATCAAAGTAAATCATACATCATGCGAGTTAAAATGAAATCTAGTGTCTGCCCTACACCAAAAAGGAGTGACTCACCGGCTAAAGTGAAACCATCTCAAGTGTTTACTCCAAACTGAAAATGGTGTGTCTCACGACTAAAGTGAACCATGAACTTTCTTTTGAGAATTAATCGACATAGATCTTGTGAGAGAAATATTAAATGTGGTATCTTCCCCACACAAAAAAGAGGTTATATCACTGGCCAAGGTGAGACCGAAACATACCTAGTTCTCTTAGGTTTAATCCAGAGGCTAGTTCCCATGTTTGCTAGACATAGTTTTAAAACTAGGAGATATTCTTATTTTCTTATCCACCGTGGTAGAGACTCATCTCATGAGACTTACATGTACAAGTACAAGCTCATATATAGTCTATAGGTGCTTTGCTCACTTTCTTTTATCTTCATATCTTCTAGAGTTGACTCAAAAATTATGGAAGCTTGCTTCTAGATTGAGGTTTACTTACTATATGTTAATTACTTGTCATACCTTTCTTTAGATTGATAAAATTTGAATTTATCCTTACATAACATCCTTGGTGTTAATGAGACTTGTCTAACACGTTCTAACACCCTTTTAGTGAGTATCGTAACATTCAATCTTAGTTGTACGTAAGGCTTCTCTCACTACCTTTAAAATCTCATTCTAGTCACTTTCTTAACCTAAACTTTAAATTATGTTAATATTCACTTTACCTGCTTACGTTCATTTGGTAACTTCAAGTTCATTCGTATACGGCATGTTGGGACTTGTCCCAATGATTGACATACCCTTGAATATGGATTAACTGATTTATCTTTGATGTGCTTAAGTTTTCAATCAAATATTTTGGTGATATGTGATTGCCATGTAATTAGTATTGGCCTAAAAAATTTAAAATTTACTTCATCGCTAATTTATCGACAAAAGCCAAAGTTACATTCATTCATGTTTAATTTGTTATACGTTAGCCATTAGACAACCTTTAAATTATTTAAAGATAACATTATAAGACAATTCCATTCAACTTATTGGAAAATGTGTTGTTAGCCATTTTACTGGCATAATCCAAACGTTCATTCAGGTATAATTTGATGAAATCATTATTAGTCAATCTTATATCATAGCTTAGGCATAATATTATTATCCATTCTGGATAGCCTCATATGAATACATTAATTAACAGAGCATCTTCATCAAGTCATGTTTAACAGTATATATACTCATAATGACCGTAACACATCGAGACTAGCACTTTCCAACACAAGTTAATGTAGCACCATTCTATATTTCATGTAAGGAACATTTAAAATTGTATGAGTATAACTTATCGGTTCATTCAAAATTTAGAAATCCAGAACCCTTCACATTATGATAAGCCTGCACCATATACAAATAACATGATAAAGACTACATTTATATACTCATTGGAATCTGAAACAAATATAGTAGGGAGGAAGGGCATTCAATTAGAACATTGGGAAACAACCCTAGTTTTGAGATGTCATAGATTCAAGACGATGGAAAATACTTGAAGAAAGAATTCCAGGAGAGAAACCCATACATTATGTAAAATTAAATCTACGAAGACCACCTTGCACGAACCCTTGAACAACACCTTGATTCGCCTAAGAGAGTCGATGAAACTTTCTATCTTTTGCTTACTGTTTTAGCATCGTGTTTCTAAATGAATGGTAGTGAGTTTTTACGTCTTAGGAACATTTTTTGACTCACTCAAATTAGTTTTAATATTTTTATTTAATAAATATATAAATAAATTACTAAAAAGCCCCACCTAGATTGACTAGAAATAGGAAAGCATAACATTTATTCAAATCTGAATTTTTCCTAAGAATTTCATTTTAACCATTCAAAGTTAATTAAATTTCTAATTTAATTAATTAGTTGACCTAGGGTAATTAGTTAAGTACCCTCAATTCAATAGGATCGTAACCAACCTTTGGACAACCCTAGATTAGGTACTAGGATGTTTCTTTAAGTAGTGACTAGGTTAGTATAAGGATTTCGTTTTGACCATTTGAATTAATTAATTAAATTTCTGATTTAATTAATTACATGACCTATGGTAATTACTAAAGTACCCTTATGTTATAAGGACTATAGCTAACCCCTTGGACCATCCTAGGTTAGGTAGTATGTTGTCTCTTAAACTAGTTACTAGGCTAGTGTCACCTAGTTAAGTCTTAGGTTGTTTGGTACACCAATTGATTTATTTCGGTCAGTCATTACTTAGTTAGATAGTTAGGTAAGTTAGTTAGAACCTAGAGTTTTTTAGGAAGCTCAGACCAACATGGATTTACCCACACATGTGCTTCTTCCCCTAACCGCCCTAACCACCCTAACCGAATTCTTGCACATGAGTTGCTGCTCATATTTAATTGTCCCAAGGATCCTCATTATATCCTTGAGAACTGCATAATCTACATTCCCATTTTAAGTGGTTATGTCTTTTGTTCCTAGGATTGAAACATAGATACCTAGCACCTACTTTTGAAATTAATTTAATAAACAGCCCATGGCAAGAATGAAGAAGAAGCACTTGATCATATTTTTGTCTTTGAAACCTTTGAGATTAATCTCTAGATGAAAGGATAAATAGATATGAAGGATCATCATACCTTTTTATAGTTCAGAAACTATAAAACTTGATGATTCATCCATGGAAAACCCATCTCCAACCAGTTCTTGAGTTTCACCAACAATGGTGGTTAGATGGGAAATATTTTTGAAGGAAAATGCTTCAATCATGTGAGTTAACTTTAGAATAGGGTGATGACGTTTTTGATGACTTATATACACCTAATAGTAGATAAATAAACCTATTATAGACAGTATAGGAAGTGGGTTGAATTTCTCATTCACCCCTTAGTTAAAACAAAAGTAGGTAGTAAACTGCAGGCCACCATTGACGGAGGCATTTACTGGCCGTTGGTCATTCGACGGGCCGTGGATTGGCCTTCATATTTTGGTACTTAACCAACTATTAGCTTGAGACCTGCGTAAAACCAGTACAAGTCGATGAGACGTAACCAACAGGCTGTTTGTGGACCAACAAGAAGTTGTTTAGTTCGTCGATTGATACTCACTAGGCAATGTCTAGACCAGCCTTGGGGCCTTCTTATAGGGCCTTTAGCGGGGCCCTTTAGAGGTTGTACCCATACGTTATCAAAGCAAAAACAACCCTTATTAATTTATAGACCATCCACATAAGTTCCACGCAAAACAATGACCTGCAATTTTTCCGGACATGCTAGGCCCCATCAAGACACCCGTTGAGCGTCTTAAGGGCTATCTTTCGAACGCCTTCGACGTTCTTGGTCGTTTGACCTAAAAACTTCTCAAAAATAAAGATAACATCATTAATAATAATTATAACTCAATTATAGTCTTTAAAATCTCATTACACACAAATATAATCATGCATAGACACATGAGGTACAAAGGCGACTTGTCGTCAAACGTTTTGGTCATCCCTTGACATTCGACTTCCAAATCACCTCAAAATTTACACACTACCTATAAACAATATTATAAGTCATTTAGGACCTTAGAACCTTAAGATGAACATGTTAGGATCCGGACAACCTATATCATTTTGGGGTCTTACAATATCCCCTACTTGGGAACAGCCATCCTCGAATGACACTTAGGACTCTTTAATAACAAGAACTTCAAAGCATCATAGATTAGTTCATAATATTTTTAAAAAAATTAAATCATTTTATAAATTAATGTATATAAGAAAGAAAAACATTCATTATTCACTCACACTTTAATGCGTCAAACACAGAGGCTCTTATCATGTTCATAGAAGGAACATCCTTCTCCTAATCATAACATGGTAATTTCACCTCAATTTATTAAGAGATCATCTATAAAGGCCACATATAGGCATATTTCAACAATACTCAAAACAAGTATGCACTCACACTTCAATGCACATAGACTTGAGTTAATATAATCAACGAAGATCTTCATTAGTTAGACCTAATGTAATGAACGTTATACTCAATCATACCATGCTTAGTGGTGTCCATGGATGAATGTCCTTTTCCTCAACACACTTACATGTATCATGAGTTCACACCTTAGCAAGTTACAAGGTCAATTCCTTTTAAAATGAGAAATTCTCAACTTTTAACCAAGTCATGCTCATGATTACTTTCTAGTGAAGTCTAAATCCTATGTCAAACCACTCACATCACCCCAATTAGGAAATAATTTAACAAAATAACATTTTCTAACATAGTACTCACCTTTACAGTAAGCATATTTTAAGAAGAATCACACAAATCATAGTCACACACATGAGCAATTAGCTTGAAAAGCTTTTAATTTTCAAGAATGATCCTACAAATATGCATTCCAAATCATAAAAGTCACATAGTTTTTAAGTGAACCAATACCTTTCATTTGAAAGAGACTCAACTTTCCATTATAAGGATAAATATTACACCTCACAAGTGATTTCTACCATGTTTCTTATCTTACTTGATGAAGTCAAATGCACAACTAGCATATCAAGATGCAATTTAACATGAGAAAACGTGGATTTTTATCAAATTCTTTGCATGCACATTGGAACATTTAGAATGTCTTCAAGGTAATTTCAATCATTACATACCAAACATATAAAGTCATGCAATTCATACTTAATGCAAAACTCTTATTTATGAACAAGTTCATCAACACTTCATTAGATTCATGTTCAAGTAAGAATAGGAAGATCAAGCTAGACAAATTCTACAACCTGACTACTCAATCACCATACCCCACTTAGGGTGAAACCAATTATGCGCAACTTAACCCAACTTCAACAGGATCTTAACTAAACATCCTTCATTTTCATCACTTAATAATTATTACAACTTTTGAAGGATTTACAGTAAGTCAGCATAGGATCACCAAGACATTATAAACTTGATCTCCTAAGCAATTTATCCTCAAATTGTCAAGTTAGGTCAATCTCATTCAACCATATAAGGTTTTTAGACAATACAATAGACACCAAGGTCATACATCCTTAGGGGGAACAATATAGGAGACTTAGTTTTAAGGACTCTTTCTTTCCTTTCAACATTAAAGTAAGATAAATTCTAGGTCAATAGAACCCACACTATAACCCTACCAAAACAAGAATACTAACCTCAATTCTAGGGAAAAATCAATTCCACAATCATCAAGGAACTCACAACACAATAGCAATTATATTTTTTACATGCATTATCATGTTCATATGCATCAATTCTACACAAATTTTGACAAGATCTAATCAAACAACAATTTAGTTGATTTGTAAAAAGTCTTACCGTAAACTGTCTATTACTACAATGAACATCCTTCAATATTCAAAAAATGCAAATTTTAAGCATTTGATGCGAAAAGCATGACAATATGAGATTCACAACTTCACCAAGGTAAGCATACAATCATCACACCTAGACAAAGTCTATACAATGGACTCCGCTTCTTTTCCTTGGAAGTCAGGGAGCTTTAAATGCTAGAATTCATCAAACTTCATGAAAGGAGTATGAGAGTAAAAGAGTATAGACTCAAGTTCACTCAACTATCAAAGCATGCTTGTACAATGGTTGCAGATTCTACGGCTATGACGAACAAATTTGTTATGGGGATATCCTATCTTGTGGTTAGTTAGTGTAGTTCTGCTATGTTGATTCCAAGAATGGACATCCCTCATCTTTAAGTTCATTCCAAAAAAATTGAGGAGAAAAATCATAAGGAAGTTTTTAGGGAGTTGAAGAACGTAAGAACCAAAGATGGGAATTCTTCTACGACTAGATATGAGGTTCAGGACAAGCCAAAGATCAAGAAGTGGTTTTTAAATCAAAGATCTTATAATTCTACAAGGGTCAACAAGAGTAAGTTGTCTACTCCTAATACCCAAGAGAGGAAATGTGGAAGATCTTACGTAGAGAAGTCTCTTTTTTGAAAAATGTGATAACAGATATAATGGTAAGTGCATAGTTGGCACGAGTATTTTCTATTGTTAGGAAAGTGTGGTCACACGAAGAGATATTTCAGTATGGTGAAGTCTCAAGGAATGAAAAATGTTTAAGATCAAGTAAGTTCCCTAAATCCAGATGCTACTAACAAGAATCACTTTTACGCTCTCCAATCCCGAAGTTTTCAAGGGATTTCATCGAACGATGTCATCGGTATGTTAAGATTATTTTCCTTTCTATGATAAAATTATTTTCCTTCGATGTATATGCTTTGTTGGATCTGAGAGCTACATTGTCATTTCTGACCCCTCTAGTATCCATAAAGTATGATATAATACTAGATATATTTGAGAACCTTATTCGTTTTTTATCCTGATGGGTGGTTTCATGGTGGTTAATATAGTCTATAAAGGTTGCCGTATTTCCTGCCCAATAGAGTTACATTAGTGGACTTGGTATAACTTGATATGCTAGATTTTGATGTCTTAATGGGAATGGAATGTTTGCATGTTTTTTTTCCTCTGTCAATTGTAGGACAAGGGTAGTCAAATTTCTATTTCAAAATTAATCAATTTTTTAGTGTAAGAGAGTAAACTCAAATTGCAGAGGAAAGATCATTTCATGTCTTAAAGCTTGCTTTGATTGTAAAGGATTCTCCTTACCACATAGTAAGAGTTAGGGATCTTGAATCTGAGGTCCCTCTTTTAGAGTGGGTACCCGTTGTGATGGAAATATCGGAGGTCTTTCCCGATCACATACCCATAATTTCTCCCCAACAGGAAATTGACTTCGGCATTGATTTATTGCTAGATACACAACCTATCTCGATCTCTCCTTATTGTATGGCCCCGACTAAGTTGAAAGAACTAAAGACTAAACTCAAGAATTTAATGTATATGGTTTTTATACAACCAAGAGTATCTCCATGGGGTGCCCCGGTATTGTTTGTGAAAAAAGAAGGATGGGTCTTTGAGAATGTTTATTGACTATGGTCAAGTGAACGAAGTCACCATAAAGAACAATTACCCGCTCCATATGATTGTGGATTTGATTATCAACTCCAAACCACAAGTTACTTTTAAAGGATTGAATTGAAATTGGGTTATAACCAACATAGAGTATGGGAGGTGGATATTTGGAAAACGGCATTCCTAACAAGTATGGTCATTTTGTATTCCTAGTGATGTCATTTGGTCGAACTAATGCCCTGGCGTCATTCATGGACATTATTAATCGATTTTTTAGAAAATATCTTCATTTGTTTTTTATTATCTTCATTGATGACACTTTGATATAATCTAGGACAGTTGAGGTTAGTTTTGAAAATTCTCAAGGATAACCAACTTTTTGCTAAGTTACATAAATGTAAATTTTTGTTGAGATCGATTGTGTTTCTTGCCCACATTGTCTCTAGTGAAGGGAGAGAGGTTGATACAAGGGAGATGGAAGTTGTCCAAAGTTGGCCTAAACATTTGAGTATTACCGACATCTGATATTTTTCTAGGGGTGGCCTGTTACTATAGGAGGTTTCATACGGGATTCTCGTCTATCGCATCTCCATAAACACCCTTAACCCAAAAGAAGTCGAAACTTTAATGGAAGAATCATGTGAAAAGTACTTCCAATTATTGAATGATAGACTTACCTCCGCTATGATATTGGCGCTACCAGAGGGTATCGAAGGTTTTTTGGTTTATTGTGATGCCTCCCTGGTCAGTCTAGGATGTAAGCTTAGGCAACACTTGAAATTCATATCATATGACTCTAGGCAACTAAAGACTCATGGGAAGAATTATCAAACTCATGACCTTTAGCTTGCGTCTGTGGTATTTGCATTGAAAATTTTTAGACATTATCTCTATGATGTTCACGTTGATTTATTCGTCGATCACAAGAGTTTAAATATTTGTTTCCCAAAACGATTTTATCCCTACGTCAAATAAGATGGTTAGAACATTTATATTAATATGTCATGAGTGACCTTTACGATCCTGGAAAAGCTAATGTGGTGTCGGATGCCTTAAGTCTAGTATCCATGTGTAGTGTGACTCATGTTGTGGATAATAAGAAAGAGATAGTAAAATACATTCATAGGTTGCTCGATTTTCAACTAGCACACTCTCCAAAGGGTGGTTTTGTGGTTTGGCACAACTCCGAGTCGTCTTTAGTGGTTGGGGTGAAATCCAAAAAATGCTTTTACCCTCTATATAAAGATATAAAGAAAATTGTCCTTAGTAAATCTAATTAGTCTTTCTCCCAAGGGGAAGATGGGGTGCTTAGGCATCAAGAAAGATTGTACGTATCATAGGTGAATAGTGTGAAGGAGTTAATCATAGAAGAGGCTCATGGCTCCTTATTTTCTATTTACCCGAGAACTCAATGATGTATCGCGACCTACGGGAAACTTACTAAAGGAATGGTATGAAAAGGGATATAGCAGATTTTGTTGCCAAATGTCCAAATAGCGAAGAAGTCAAAGAGGATTATCAAATGCCTGGTGGATTGACTCATAATAAAGAGGATATTAACTTGGAATTCTTAGTAGGGTTCCTTCGTACTACAAGATAACATGACTCGATATGCCTCATCATGGATAGGATAACCAAGTCCGCACATTTTATTCCAATCAAAATCACATATTTGGCGGAAGATTATAGCAAATTATACATCAAAGAGATACTGAAGTTACATGGAGACAGTTTGTCCATCATTTCTTCTAAAGATACTCAATTTACCTCCCATTTTTGGAAAGGTTTCCAAAGTGGTATTGGTACAAAGGTGAAACTTAGTACCGCTTTTCACCCCAAGACGGATGGTGAAGCGGAACGCCCTATTCAAGCGTTCGAAGATATATTAAGGGCATGCATTATAGACTTGAAAGGTAATTGGGATGAAAACCTACCATTGATAGAATTCTCCAACAAGAACAACTACCATTTGACTATCTCTGTGGCTCCCTTCGAGGCACTCTACGAGAGGAGGTGTAGATCCCAGGTTAGGTGGTAAGAAGTATGTGAGTATGATCTAATTGGTCCCATTATAGTTTGTTAAGCCATCATGAAGGGTCATGTTATAAGAGATAAACTAAGAATAGCTCAAAGACGGCAAAAATCCTATGCGGACAATAGGAAAATGGACCTTGAATATGAAGTAAGAAATAGGGTATACTTGAAAATTTCACCCATGAAATGGTGATGAAGCTTGGAAAGAAGGGAAGCTTAGTGCTCATTATGTGGGACTGTATAAAATTTTGAAGCGAGTTGGCAGTGTTGCTTATGAATTCATATTGTAAAATGAGTTTTCCATGATTCATCCAATATTCAATGTTTCTGTGGTAAAAAAGTGTAAAAGTGATCTGGTTTCCAATCTTCCTGTACAAGGTTTAGGGGTAAAAGAGGATGTTTCCTATTAAGAGGTCCCGGATGATATTTTTTATCACCAAGGTAAGAAATTGAGGAATAAGTAGGTTGATACCTAAAAAGATCTATGGAGGAACCACCTTGTTAAGGGAGCAAGATGGGAGGCTCGGTCCTACATGAAGTCTCTCTATCCTCATCTTTTTCCCTATAACTCCTACTCATTGTTAGAACAAGTGATTTCTTATATGATTATTGTGAATAATGTTTAAATTATCATCTTGTTTTTTCTAATATGTGCATAATGTAGAAGAAATTCATGTTTGAATTGTGTTTTCATGAAACATGTTTCTTATTGTAAGCTTTCACATAAATATGTGTTGTGCTATATGTAATTATGAAAATTATATTCAACATTCTTGATTTTGTTCTGATAAGAAATCATCATGTAAAACTCTTGATGTTAAAAAAGATCTCATATTGAAATGGAGAATGTAGTTCCTCCTTATATGACATGAAGTAGTTGATCCTTAGTATATGGTATGTGATGAGTTAAGTTCCTATTGTTGTTGCTATATTTATATGTTTAAAGGAGTGAATGATCTGTTACTCATTTTATTATATTAGTCTGAGTCTATTTTTCCATTAAAAAGGTCTTTGAGTGTCATTCAGGGACTAATATTCCTAGGGGGGTGGAGGAGTATTGACACACCCCAGAAAATATATGATCCATAATAGAGACTTATATGTTTAATTATAATTATTTTAGACCTAAATAAGTATAAATAATTGGTTTTAGAATCATTGGGGCCATAACATTTAAGAAAGTCCTTAACGTCCGGAAACTAACGAAATTTAACTAGTTGACATCCCTACATTTGGTATATTTTTGGAGGTTTATATGAAGTAAAAACCTTGTAAAACGACTTTGAATAGGTTTATTTTAGTATGGAGGGTCAGAACGTACAGTAACGACACCGCAAGGATGACAGGAAGGGTCATTGGGGAAGACCCGAACTTATGCAAGCAGGCTGCCAAAGCAACCTTCGTGCAGCTAGAACTGGGTGGCGCCTGCGATGCACATACATCAAACAAGTATTTGGAGTTGGAATAATAACACGGGGACTACACAAAGCTTTCTGCATCAACAGGTATTTCAAAATTAAATCGTGAAATCAACCCCGGGACCCGCAACCACTTCCCATATTCGTAAAAGTCGTATTTTTGGTGTCTTGACTTCACAAAAAGACCCATTTAAGTAAGGGGTCTTTTGGATAATTTAATAGGTGAAATTATAAGGCCTTAGGGTAAGTCATAGGACAATATTAACACTCAAATCAATGCCTAATAGTTTAAATAAAAAAACTCACTCTTTCTATCTCTCAAAATTCTCTCTTCTGCCAAACCTCTATTGAAGACCAGTAGAGTTCCAAGAAGAAGATCAAGCCTTCAGATTTCCAACCCAATTTCATGACTTTATAATATCTAAGGTATGCTTTCTTGCAATCTTGGGATACTTTTCCCAAGAGGTCCCTCCAAAAGACGATTTCTAAAACCCACAAATCTTTGTTTTTCTTCTACACATAGGTCTTCTTTGAAAAACGAAATTGTGAATCGGTTCTGATAAATTATGATGAATTAATGTTGTTTAAGTATATATATATGGTCAATTTGTTATTTCCTATGAGATTTCCATACACCCATGTCCTTCCCCAATTTTCATGACAACCTTGAATTGATATGGTGAATTGTAAAAATTATTAACATGTCGATTGACTACATTGTCGTTAATTATGTAATATCTTCTTTAATTTACTTTGATTATGTAATTGGTTATGTATTATCTTTAATAGAAGTATGAAGGTTCTTTGAAGCAAAAAAGTGGTATGTTTATTGATCCTTCTTCGATTCAATTGTGAATTATGAGTTTCGTAGATAGTAATGCATCTATATCTAATGTGTGGTTGTGATGTTGATGCTCGAAATTGCTCATCATTTACACGAAGACATTGAATTGAAAATGAATTATGTATTTATGATATGATACGAATGTTATATGATTGAAAGTAGTTTCTCATGATTATAATAAAGTGTTTAGGCAAAGGTTTACTTACTTGTATGTGGTTTCTAAAGAAAAAGGGTAGCTCTGACTTATGAATACCTATGAGCTATTATGATAAGATGTTCAAATAGGGGTCTAGAGGAGACTAATGTGATCTTTCATAATAAGTACGATTATTACTAAAGGGAATAATTGTTTAGCACCGAAAGGGCATGTAAAGAGATGGAGGTCCCACATTAGTTAGTCTAGCTTCCCGCATGGCTTTCCTCATGTTAGTAAGTATGATTTCGCAAATTATGTGTTGTATTATGAGATTGAAACCTCCACGTTAGTGGGTAAAGGTTTCTAGTGACAATCTCTTCGACCCTTAACTATGTGCCCTCATAGTATTCTAGCTTAGCGGATCCACCTACATAACAATGTACGAATGGTTACACATTAGGCAAGTGTTAACCTTCTTTTTTAGGTGTTGGAGTAGAACATCAGATTCATGGTGTCATGTAGGTTATTTCAATTTTCCCTAATTTAAAAGTAATGAACAAGTATTCATGTGAAACTACTAATAGGGTAGACTTAAAGGCTACTACATAGTGTGGGGGAGGGTCAGAGACATCTTTTACACTTGGCATATGTGGGATCCTAAGGGATAGTTCTAGTAGTGTTGTTTTACGATTATGATTATGTTTATGTTAATAATCTATGAGTATGTGTTAATGTATAAGCATGTTATGAAAATATGTTGTGATTATGAGGTGGATTGCTTAATGTGATACTTAGCCTTTGATGAGATTTTGGGGTTCTATGTTTTGCATTGCACCAATATTACTTGGGTGATCAACATGTTGGGTTGCTATTATGTTGAATTGACTTATTATGCTTGTTATATATGCAAGTTGAGTTAAATTGATTGAAAGCATGGTTTTGACTGTATTTTCTTTTCTCACGCATTAAAAATTTTTGTGCATAGAATCCATACATAATAAATGTGTTTAGTACTTATCCATAATTATCCCTTTTTCCCTTAACATATTGGGTTGGGGCAATTGAGGAGATTCATGGTCATTGAAGGAGAAAACATGGCTCTTACCTACGTCAATTGGTCAATCCTCATGAGATCTAAGGATAAAATGACTTATTAAGCCTTAAAAGTTTTGTCTATCTTTTGAGACAATTATTCTATTCTCATGTTGAGACTTCATTGTAACCTATATGGGCATATTTTAATAGACTAAGGGCTATGCCCAAAGAATTGTGGTTCATTCTTTAGATGGTTTAATGTGAGACAAAGATTTTGACTAAATTCTTATGTATTATTAGGTTGTTCAATCGAGAAATCTAAGTAAGCTTATTATCTGAGAGGTCTATGTAAACTTCATTACGCATATATGCAAAATTTTAAATTTATCAATATTTTTACCTATGATATGTGATAACGAATGCGAAGAGACTTGTCTTAGTCCTCTTATAGGACGACGACTTTGGTTACGGCTAGGGGATACTTTGGGTTGTAACAAAATGGGTATCAGAACATGAGATTGAGTAATCATAGGGTTGTTGTCTCACTAAACCAAGTCTATGAAGTATCTTATTCATAATTGTGAAGCATTCCTCACTTATAATTGAGAGTCTATGTTAAGCTTAGGAACTTTCTCTCTATTTTGATTTATTAGTCGTACCAAAGAGTGTTAACACTATTTAGTCCTTTTCTTCTAATCTCTTTCATGTGCGTATAGGCAATGAATATAGGAGGATTAGTGCTTGAACGGCGGAGAGTAGAATTTGAATGAGGCGGTTACCCCTAAAGATCATCAAAACCCTCAAGTTCCTATTGAAGAAGGGTCTATGTCAAATGTTGAAATTAGGTCAGCTATTCATAGCTTGATTCAAGTGTTGGCTACCCAAGTTGCTTGGGATGCTAGGGTAAAAGTGAATCCCAATGCCAGCATAATCCCTTCAAGGATTAAGGATTTCACAAGGATGAATCCTCCTACTTTCTTTGGTTCTAAGGTGGAGGAGGACCGACAAGGGTTCGTTGATGAAATGTTTAAAGTTCTAGATGCTATGAGGGTGTCTTATAAAGAAAAGGCAGAAACTGCCGCCTATCAACTCAAAGATATGGCTCAAGTGTGGTATGAGAATGAAAGAGGCTGGTATGAGAAGACCAGATTACTTGGGAGGCTTTCAAGACGGATTTCCTTGATAGGTTATTTATCATTGACTTAAGGGAGATAAAAATCCAAGAATTCGTCAACCTTCATCAAGGGAGTATGAGCATGAAAGAGTATAGCCTCAACTTTACTAAACAATTAAAACATGCTCCTACTATGGTTGTGGATTCTTAGGCTAAGACGAAAAAACAAAAATGCTAAATCGTGAACCATTTTTTAAAAAACCTACACACTTAGTCCAAAAAAATGCAAAGTCCAAAATACAAAAAATTAAAAAACTAGACAATATTTTTTAAACCTCAAATCTTAAATAAAAAACGCTTAACCTAAAATAACTAAACCATATCCCTAACCCTAACCCTAAACCATTAACGCTAAAACCCATGCCTCAAATGCCAAAACCCAAATATTAAATAATAAACCATAGATATTAAACCGCTAATACTAAACCCCAAAATCAAAAACCTAAAAAACACTAAACACTCATGCCTACCTTATCACTAACACGAACCCTAACCCAAACCCTAAACCCTAAACCCATAAACTATAGACCAAAAGACCAAAACCCTAACATGAACACTACACCATAGGTATTACAACTCAAATTTTTAACCCAAACCCTATGATTAAAAATAAACTTAAATCCTAACCCTAACCCTAACCTTAACTCCTAACCCTAACCCTAACCCTAACCCTAAACCATTAACCGCAAGCCCAAAATACCAAAACCCAACTATTAAACACTAAATTGGAGATTTTAAAAATAAATCTTAAACCTCAAAACCTAAAACCTAAAAAAAAATCTAACCCTAATCGTATCCCTAATACTACCCCAAACACTAACCCTATCCATAATACTAACCCTAACCCTATCCTTAATCTTAACCCTAAACCCAATAGCCGAAATCCCAAAAACCTAACATTAAACTCAAAACCATAGATATTACATCTCGAGTAACCCCAAACCCTAACTCTTAAAAACACAACCTAAAACCTAACCCTTACTCTAACATTAACCCTAACACTAACCCTATCATAAACCATCAAACCAAAGAACAAAATACACAAATTCAAATGATAAACACTAAACAATAGATTTTAAATCTCAAATGCTTAACATTGATTCATAAAACCTAAATAAAACATAATCGACATCACAAACACCCAGACATTAACAGTAAAGCAAACATTTTAAACCTCAAATCCTAAACCACCAACCCTAAAACCTAAAAAATTAAACCCGAACTGTAACCTTAAACCTTACCCTAAACATAAACCATTAACCTACAACCCAAGCCCAAAATACAAAAATCCAAACTAGTTATCTCTCTAACTTATATCTCTAAAAAAAACTTCCTAACTTTGATGCAGTTGCGCGTCTAACGACTAGTCAAACGGCTATTTTGGTAGGTACTTATATGGCATGTGAGACGCTGGTGTTGAACCTTATACCACCGAACCAGCCTTAGTAGGGGCTCTAAGAGGAAAGAATCGACCCTTACTCAATCCCTCTCTAATGCATCTAATAACTCTTGGAAAGATCAATCTCAAGGTGCGATGAACAGTGAACTATCTGGGAAGGGTGAAGAGAAGACCAACAACAATATTACCCAGGATCAATAAGATGTAACAAAGAATGCAATCGTGAAGTGGATTATTCTAATAAGTTGAAGTTACTCAATAATCAATTATCTAGAAATACTAGTGAAACAATAAAAAAAAAGGTAAAAGCTTTGGGAATGTAGTAATTAATACCTAGGAAGGCTATATTCATAAACATGTGAGCAAGGAGAAAAACAATGCTGAAGGAAATCAAAGGAAGGAATATGTGGGAGCAAGCCTTATATATAAAGGTCTTCACAATAAAGCTTTACCATGGTAGCAGGACATTATTTTGGTGGAGAGTTCTTCAAACCCCTCATTTGAATTCAATCTTAAAGAGGCAGATGCTCAAAGACAAGGCCCTCAACAATCCTTCAAGGAGCAAGAAGAAAAGGAAAATCATGAATGTAACCATACTAACCACAACTCTAAGTTCAAATATTCTAATAGTGTTGTTAACATTAGCCATGAGCATGAAAATGCTATGGGAAATTTTGCTGGTAGGACTAGTGGTCAGAGAAGAGTGAGGAAAGCATTCAAAATTATTGTCAGCAGGAATAGGTGAATAATAAGAAGGGCAATATCAATACTAACTTGGAAAAGGAATGTAATAGTCTGTGAAAGGGGAAAATGGTTAAGGGTGATCAAAATCAATGGGCTCTAAATAAGAACATTGAGGTAAGGAATCAACACATGAAATAACATGAAGAGCAGCATGATAACAATAGGCAGAGTCTCTATTATAGAGAATTTTTAAAATTTCTAGTAACTTTGAAAGAAGGAGTCCTAACGTCTAAAATGGTAGTTATAATGTCTTTAACCTTAATACTAATACTTCTAATAATAATAAGAGTAATCTAGTTACTAACCCGGATTAGGTTCAAGAACTTGCTCCCTATACTTTTATCAAAAATCTTGCTTCAAGATTGAGTCACATACATTCTTCTCCAGCTCCTACTATGGTGTTGAGAACCACCCCCAAACAAACTACCAAGCTGGGGCATCCTGCTATGATCTTTGATATGTATGATTACATGCACACTTTGATTGTAGACTGTAAGTACACCTTAGTTGGGAAATTTAGTACTGCCATGCTTAAAGTGGAGTTGATTAGGAAGAGTTTTATACAACAAACTCAATTAAGTGTGTGTGTGTGGGGGGGTGAACATTGTTACACTACAATACAAAACATGTGTTTATTGACTTATAGACATAGTTGTACTACAAAACAGTCCGGAGAAAACAAAGGATGACTATTGACGGAAAACTTAATAGAATACAAGCACGGACACCTTTCTTTAAACCTGAGGAAGAGACCCCAATTGTTCTTGTCTGGTTAATTTTTCCTGGATTACCATGGTACTACTACAAGAAACCTTTCCTTACTCCATTCTTGGAATATGTTGGTAAGGTTCTTTATCTAGACACTGCATCTATCAAAAGGTCTAGGGTAGGAATGGGCAAAGTTAAGATGCAAATAGATTTGACTAAGCATAGACCTAGACATGTTTTGATCTGACTAGATCCTGAAGGTGATAACATTGGATTCTGTCAACCTTTGGAATATGAGAATGATTAGCCATATTGTGAGTATTGTAAACATCAGGGGTATGATACTGATACATGTATATCAAATTGAGAGATGAAGAGTACAGACAAAAGAAAGAAAAAAAGTGGAGAAAAACAACAAAAAAACAAAGATACCAACAAATCAAAGGAACAAGAAGATACACACAAAAAAAGCAAGGAAAATAGAGAGCAACAAAAACTTCAAGGTACATATAATAGCATGCAAAGGCATGAAGAGCACCAAAAGAAGGAGGAATGGCAAACTTAAAAAAAAGAAATAACACAAGAAAACAGGAGCAAGAAACCCGAAAGAATGTATGGAGACCTACTGCCATCAACTTGATTAAAAAAGAGGATCACCAAGCAGGTATAGACACTAATTCTCCTTATTATCTTTTCCTAATCTGGAAATGCATGATTATCATAATGCACCAGGAGGGGATATAGGAAACAAAGATCAAAGAATGTGAGATGCACCAAACAAGGAAATAAAAGAAAAAACTACAACTAATCAGGAAAGGAGCAGGAGAAAAGAAATTCAAATAAAGGAGCACATGAGAAAAAGTCCAGACCAAAAAAAAACAACATCAACAAAAGGAAGGGACATATAAAAATCTAGGTATTGTAGATGAGAACCCTACAAATGTTGATTTAGATATCCCTTTTAGTAGGTTGGTTGTAGCCGTTGGAGGTATGCAAGGGGGATGTCAAGAGAACACTACTAACATGCAGGAGGGAGCAACCAAAGGGGGGAACATACCTCATGATGGGCATGAGGAGGATAATACTTACCAAAACTCTGACTATAGATACCACAATAGAAGGAAAAAGCAACAGAAGGAGAATGTGAAAAAAGAGTTAGAAAAAGGAGCATCATGGGGACAACAGACTTACAATTAACAAGGAAGTGCATAAAGGAATACAAGGTAGAGACACAAAAATCATGAAGGCTCAATATAAAGAAAACAAGGTAAAGGAGATGCAGAACAGTAATAGCAAAAATATTGTAGAAAATACCCCTAGAAGAATAAACAATCCTAGCAAGCAGAAAAGGAATGCAACTAAGAGAAAAAATAATAAGAAACAAGAGGCAGACAAGGAAAACCATGGGGAGAACAGTTTGAATTCAGGTAAGGAGTTAAGGTTTAAAGACAAACAACGGGGTAAGATAAATATCTTGGATCAAACTAGAATATTAGCCTCCCCCCTAGAGCATTACATGATAAACATTATGGAAAATTTCAATTCAATACTGCCCCTCTATTTTATTAATATAAGGTTATCAATTCAGAGGATGAGGTTGAAAGAAATTATAAATATGGGTATGAACTTGATGATGATGATGAGACTAGTAATGCTCTGATAAGAGCATTTAGCTCTCAAAATGACAAAGAGTTTTAGGAGGAGGTTCAGTAAGTGACACAGAAGAAAGGTTTATCTCCAAGAAGATTGAAACATGAGAAATTTCATTCCCAAAACAAGGCCATTAAAACATTCATTGCTGGCAGACCAAATACAAGGCTTTTCTCCTCTAGATATTCCCAATGATTAGTACAATAATTTGGAATGTGAGAGGTATCAACACTCAGGGAGTCGTGGAAAAAATCAATTTTTTTTAAAAAAATGTATCACCTTGCCATTATTACTATTCTAGAACCTCTGCAAATAGTAGTATTATCATGAACGTTAAAAATCAGCTAGCCATGGAAAATGTTATATAAAATTATAATGGCAAAATTTGGCTGTTCCGTAATGGGGATGTAGACAGTGTGGTAGAGGATAAGGATGATTAAAAAATTACTTGTAATTATAGCCACAAAGAGCATCAAAATCATTTCACCATGAGTTTTGTATATGCCAAATGTAAAGAGTATCTAAGAAGACCTATTTTGGATAAAATGCTTCTACAGGCTGAGGTTGAGGATAGACCGTTGTGCTTAGTGGGAGATTATAATGTTATAACCTCCACTACGGAAAAATTTGGGGGCATTCCTTACAATATCAAGAAAATCCTTGATTTCATTGCAATCATCGAAGCATGTGGCCTGATGGACATGGGCTTTAGTTGTCAAGAATACACTTGGTATAATAATAGGGACATTAATCAATGGATGTGAAAAGGCTTGACAAATTGTCGATAAATGATAATAGGTTAGAAACAATGCCTCAAACTACTATCACCCACCTTCCTTCCATTTGTTATGACCATTTTCCTTTGTTGTTGAAAATCATTAACAATGAATGGAGCCATACCAAGTATTTCAAATTCCTTAAATGTTTGGTGGATAGCCCTAACTTTTTAGGAATTGCGAAAGCTTGTTGGGATAGGTAGGTGAATGGAAATAGTATGTGGAGATTTAACCATAAGATGAAAAGGCTCTCTAATACTCTAAATAAGTGGTTCAAAGAGGAATTTGGGGACATTTTCAAGACAGTTAGAGAGTATTAAGGAAAAGTTAAAGAGGCTGAGAAGAAGTTTATCCAAAACAATAGTGTTAAGAACAGAGAGAATCTACATCAAATAAATACTTAATACATTATTTATATCAAGTAGGAGGCTGCTATTATGAAATAGAAATATTAGCTCCATTTGTTCATAGAATGGAATACTAATTCCCAATTCTTCCATTCCTTGATAAGGGGTAGATGGAGAAGGCTCTTCATCCACAAGATCCGTGAAAAATAGGAATGGATTAAAGGAGATAAAAACATAGGTAAGGCTGCATATAAATACTTTAAGGAGTTGTTTGCAGGGTAGAGTAAAAGTATCAATGAGACAAACCTAGAATTCGTCCCTAGAATGGTTACTCAAGAGGATAATGAGAGACTTAATTCTCAGCCTACTATGAATAATCTACAAGAAGTTTTCTTTATGAACCCCAATTCTGCAGCAAGGGCTAATGGTATAAATGGGTATTTTTTTCAAAAATGTTGGCACATTATCAATCACGACTTTATGAGATTGGTATTAGCTTTTTTTAGTATCCTTGATAACCCCAAGTATTTTTCTCATTCTTGTATAGTTATTATACCGAACATGAATAATCCTAACAAAGTGAAGGAGTTCAGGCCTATTAGTCTGAGAACCTTCATTAGCAAAATCATCTCCAAACTGTTGAGTACAAGATTGAGCCCTATTCTGCCTAACTTGATCTCTCTCGACCAGTCTAGTTTTGTAAAGGGTAGAAGTATAACTGAAACTAACATGTTGGCATAGGAAATCACCCATTAGATTAAAGAGCCTAGCGTAGGTAGCAATGTCATTATAAAACTTGACATCGCTAAGGCCTACGACAGAATCTCATGGGCTTACATTTACTTGGTGTTAAGGAAGATGGGTTTTGAGGAATCATTCATTGATATGGTGTGGAGAACCAAGGCTAATAATTGCTACTCCTTCATATTTAATTGAAGAAGATTTGGTTTTTTCGAATCTTCTAGAGACCTTATGCAAGGAGACCCCCTCTCCCCTGCCGTATTTTTTTTTAGGTGTTCAGATGCTTTAAATATCCTTAAATGGACTCTATAATCATCAAGACTGTCATGTCTTTGTCATGTAATGAAGGGGCCCCTAAGTGAATCATCTAACTTTTGCAGATGACACCATTTTGTTTACTTAAGAAAGGGTTATGCCTCTTAAACGCATCATGCAGACTCTCGGAACCTTTATAGATAGTTCTGGAAAATTGATTAATAGTGAGAAAAGTCTAACAATGGTTCATAAAAATGCGTTTGACACCACAAAAGAGAGAACTAAAAGGATCACAGGGTTCAAACAAATGCAAAGGATTACCAATTATCTGGGATGTCAACTATTTGTGGGTAGCCATATGAATTCATATTTTTCTGACCTTATTTCTAATGTTATTTGCAGGATTACAGGTTGGGAAACCAAGCAACTAAACTATGGTGGAAGAGTTGTGTTGATTAAAATTTTTATTCAAGCCTTACCCATTAATTTAATCTCTACTATCACCACATGCCACTTTTATTAAACAAGTACAAATGTTGATGGAAGATTTCTTCTAGGGCAGGAAGAGTGACAAGAAGAAGTATCATAGGCTTCCTGGAGGAACCTTAGCTATCCTATTGACAAAGAAGGGGTGGAAATGAAAATTTTGAAAGATATGTGCTTAGCTTTCCAATATAAACATTGGTGGAATTTTAGAGCTAAGCACACATTGTGGGAAGAATTCACAAAGCTAAATACTGCCAAAGATCAAATCCTATCTGCAAGAAATGGGAAATTGGGGATTCACTGAATAGGAAATATGATTCAGAACTGGTGGAAGGGGGAGCAGCACATTCATTGGAATTTGAACTCAGTGAATTGTTCCTTTTGGTGGGAAATCTGGACTAGTGAAGGGCATCTTGCTCAATTTTCTAGAAACAACCATAGAGTAGACACCAAGAAAGTAGTTGATTTTTTGGTAGAAACCTAGTGGAACTTTGAAATGCTTTTTTAATAGGCAACCCCTTGAAAACTAGACACTTTCCTAGCAATACACGTTCCCAAGCATCAATCTTCTGACCAAGCTTATTGGAAAATAAATTCAAATACCATGTTAACTTCTGCTTTAGCCTGGAATGAAATAAGGGAAAAAAGGCCCAATGATCAATTTGGGGATCCCATTTGGCACAGGAATTTACAATTTAAAGCCTCATTTCTTCTTTGGAGAGCGTTAAATGGAAAGCTACCTACTAATGAGAGGTTAATTAACTTTGGTTAAGAAACTTCTAACTATTTTTGTTGCAAGAACAGGGCAGGATTAGATACCATCTACCATATCTTTAACAATGTAGATGTTGCTAGGGATGCGTGGAGATGGTTTTAAAAAAAAGCAGGGGTAGAAATTGATCATAGCTCAATGAGGCAACTTGTAACACAGTGGTTTTCAATGAAACACAACAAAGAATCTCATAACTCATTCTCCAGGCCTTCCCAATACTAATCTGCTGGAATCTATAGAAACATACATGTGCTTGTAAATATGGATGCAAAACCCTAATGGCAATAGGGTCAGGTATGTAATTTATAGTGATAATTATAAACTTATAAAATCTATTTTTCCGCACAATATCAGGCCCCTACTTTGTTTGGAATAATCATACTAGCTATAAGATGTATCTATGTTACAAAGATGCAGAAGATAGACTAGACAAGACCACCTGATCAATGGATAAAAGTTAAAAAAGATGGAAGTGAAATTGATAATTTAGGCTAGATAGGGGCAGCAGGTATACTGAGAGATCATGAAGGCAATCTCAAATTAGCATTAACCTCACCCCTGGGAAGTGGTACCAACAATCAAAGAAAAAGAAGAGCAGCTATCTTTTGGTATATCTTGGGCTTTGGAACAAGGCTACAGGAAGATCATATTGGTAATGGATTCCATGCTAGCAGTCAACAGCATACTCCAAAAAAAATTCCTTAGTTGAGCATTTGCAATAGACTAGACATATTGAAAGGCCTCAGAACCCATATACATGAATTCAAATGTATTAAAGTTTACAGGGAAGCTATTTGGGTAGCTAATGCACTATCCAAACATAGCCACAAAATTTCATTTCCGGAATTCTACTATACTATACAAGAGCTACCTAAAGAGGCAAAGGCCTATTTTAAATTGGACTTAATGGAGTACCCATGCTTCAGAAGGATGAAAACAAAAAAAGATCAACGAACCTCCTTAAACATTCTATTAACTTTTCAACTAAGGTATAACTCACAATATAGCTTCTTTGAATATCTTAAGTTAGATTTTTGATTTTTTGAGATGTAAAGGGAGAGTCTCCCTAATTTATGTTTCCTAGATTCTATTAATTGAGAGGAGTCATCTCTTCTAGATATATAAAAACTTCGGATTCATCTTATTGTAAGGTGAGGGTTAGATTTCTTCACAAAATTGAATCCAACTCACCATAGGAATAGAGGTAAGGTTTATGTCCCCCACTTTGTACATTTTTTTTGTGAAAAAGGTAAGGCCTGGTGGTGATTCTTAGCCCCTACCCTTATAAGGGCATTAAAACAAAAAAAAACCAAAAATTAAACTCTAAATCATAAATTTTAAACCAAAAATACTAAAACCCAAAATCTAAAATCTGAAAAAAAACACTAAACTCTAACCTTAAACATAACCATATCCTTAACCCCACCCCTAAGCCCTAAACACTAAACCTGAATCCCAAAATACCAAAACCCTTACATTGAACACTAAACAATATATATATAAACTAAAATCCATAACTCAAACCATAAAACCTAAAAACAAACTAAAACCTAACCCTAAACCTAACCCTACCATAAATCCTAAACCCCATATATTGAACACCAAACCAATGATATTAAACCTCAAATTCTAAAGTCTAAACCAAAAAACCTAAAAAAACAATCAAACTGTAACCCTAACATTAACCCTAACCTTTTTCCTAACCCTAACTGTAAACCAAAAAAATCAGAAAACCTATGCCCAAAATACCAAATCACAAACATTATTAATTCACGACGGAACTGCATCACGGACGGAAATTCACGACGGAACTGCATCACGGACCGTCGTGGATACGACGGACCGTCACAAGTTGCGTAACTTCGCTACTGAATTTAACTCTCTGAACTTCGTGACGGACCTGCAGGACGATCGTTGTAGATATGATGGACCGTCACAAGCTGTGTAACTCCACCCTGGGCCGGATTTCCGCTAAAATTTAAATGGGTGTTTTGGACTATTCATGATTATTATTATGAAATTAGTGGGGTAAGTTCAATAATTTATTTACTTAGGGTTAAAGAAGATAATAGGGAAATAAATAGTGGGTTCCTTTTATCATAATGGATTATATGATAATTAGGGTAAAAGAAAAAGAATCTGCAGAAAAAAAATAAAAAGAACAGATAGGGAGAACGAGCGAGAGAGAGAGAACGAAGAAGAAAGCAAGTGACTTAGACTTCAGATTGAAATGGTTCAAAGGCATTGAGGAGTTAGCTTGCTTGATCATGATTCTTCTGTTGAGTTAGGTTATGGTTTAACTTCTATATGATAGATAAACTCTAAATAGTGATCGATATGTATTGGGTGGTATTGTAAAGTCTTCTATGTACTTGATTGTGTGATTGTTTGTTTGATTGTGCATTTTTGGTGGAGTAGAATGACCTAAAGCAACATTTTTGGTGGAGTAGAATGAAGCGTGACATTGTTGATTTTGTTGCCCAATGCCCGAATTGTCAGTAGGTAAAGTATGAACACCAGAGGCCCGGAGGAACACTTAAGAAAATGCCTATTCCTTAATGGAAATGGGAAAGAATTGCAATGGATTTTGTGGTTGGTCTTCCAAAGACATTGGATAGTTTTATTCTATTTGGGTAATCGTTGACAAATTAACTAAGTCTGCTCACTTCATTCTGGTCAAGGTGACTTACAATGCAGAGATGTTAGCCAAACTCTATATCACGGAAATTGTTCGATTGCATGGAGTTCCACTTTCCATCATATCAGATAGAGGTACGCAATTTACTTCTATGTTTTGGAGAACATTGCATGCTGAATTAGGTACTAGGTTGGATCTTAGTACTACATTTCACCCTCAGACCGATGGTCAGTCTAAGAGAACGATTCAGGTGTTGGAGGATATGCTTCGTGCATGTGTGACAGAATTTGGTGGTCAGTGGGATAACTTCTTACCCTTAGCAGAGTTTTCATACAATAATAGCTATCACTCTAGTATTGGTATGGCCCCATTTAAAGAACTATATGGGAGGAGATGTAGGTCTCCCATTGGTTGGTTTGATGCATTTGAGGTGAGGCCATGGGGTACCAATCTCTTGAGGGAATCGTTAGATAAAGTAAAATTCATTCAGGAGAAGCTTCTAGCAGCTAAGAACATGCAGATCGAAACGTTAGGGACTTGGATTTTATGGAGGGTGAACAAGTCTTGCTGAAGGTTTCACCCATGAAAGGGGTGATGCGGTTTGGGAAGCGAGCTAAGCTTAGTCCGAGGTATATTGGTCCATTTAAAGTTCTGAAGCGCGTGGGGGAAGTGGCTTATGAATTGGAATTGCCTCCAGGACTCTCAGGAGTGCACCCGGTATTTCATGTCTCTATGCTGAAAAAATACCATGGGGATGGAAACTACATTATTCTTTGGGATTCAGTTCTTCTTGATGAGAATTTGTTTTATGAGGAGGAGCCGGTTTCTTTTTTAGATAGAGAGGTCTGCAAGTTGAAATCAAAGGATATTGCATCTATCAAGGTTCAGTGGAAGAATCGGCCAGTTGAAGAGTCCACTTGGGAGAATGAGGCTGATATGCATGAATGATATCCACATATTTTACAGATTCAGGTAATCTTTCTCACCCTTGCTTTTCTTCCTGTGATCGTTCGAGGACGAACGATGGGTAAATTGGTATGTATTGTAACAACCTGTTTAGTCAGTTCGAGTAGTAGAACTATTTTTTGATAAAAACTGACTGGGTCGATGGATCACGCGACGGACTATCATGGTCACGATGACCGTGATGGACTCCGTCGTCCCATACTTGTGTAATTTCTTCTGTTGCTCTCTACATTACCCTCGACGATAGGTAGGACGAACCGTCGTAGGCACGACGGTCCGTCAAGGTTCTTCGTTCCAAAAAACTTCAACTCTGAAATCTTGGTACTGGGATCGACTCTCTGAACATCACAACAGAACTGCAGTACGGACCGTCGTAGATACGACGGACCATCACATGTTGCGTAACTTCACTACTGAATTTAACTCTCTGAACTTTGTGACGGACCTGCAGGACGGACCGTCATAGATACGACGGACCATCACAAGCTGCGTTACTCCACCCTGGGCCGGATTTCTGCTAAAATTTAAATGGGTGTTTTGGACTATTCATTATTATAATTATGAAATTAGTGGGGTAAGTTCGATAATTTATTTACTTGGGGGTTAAAGAAGGTAGGGAAATAAATAGTGGGTTACTTTTATCATAATGGATTATATGATAATTAGGGTAAAAGAAAAAGAATATGCAGAACAAAAATAAAAAAAACAGAAAGGGAGAACGAGCGAGAGAGAGAGAATGAAGAAGAAAGCAAGTGACTTAGACTTCAGAATGAAAAGGTTCAAAGGCATTGGGGAGGTAGCTTGCTTGATCACGATCTTCGATGGAGGTAGGTTATGGTTTAACTTCTATATGATAGATAAACTCTAAATAATGATTGATATGTAAGGGGTGGTATTGTAAAGTCTTTTATGTACTTGATTGTGTGATTGTATGTTTGATTGTGCAGTGTAGTTGGTTAGAATGATGAGATTGTTGAACCTTCAATCTTAAATACTCTCTATTAAGATGACGCCTTGACATAGAGAAGACTTGATGAAATAAAATAATGAGATAAATAGATCGGAGTGTCACGTTCAGACACGTCAATAATTGATCGGAGTGTCACATTCCGACACCGTATAGGGGATCGGAGTTTCACGTTCTGACACGATAATAATAAAGAGAAGGAATATTGTATTATGTTAATATACTTAAATTCGAAGAACCTATTTCCGAAATGAGTATGGTGTGGGGGCTTGAGTCCTCATAGGTGTGCTTGGTGTTGTTGTCAATGGTTCTTGTACTTGTTTCTTGTCACCTGTTAAGTATTGTGGTTGATTTTATATTATTATTCAATATATAATGTTTTCTATTTTTAGTTCGCCGATGATACCTACTAAGTACGTGTTCCTTGTACTGACCCCTACTTGTAATTTTCTTCTTTGTTATTTGTGGAGTGCCGCAAGCGTGCCATCAACTTCGACTCGTCCTCAGATCTACCCAGTCTTCAGTACATCACAGTTCAGGGTGAGCTATTATTCCTAGCTCGTGCTGGATTCTCTCCTTAACGTCTTGATGTCTTGAAGTTCGGACATGGACCATCTTTTTACTTATTTTAGCTTCTTGAATACTCTTAGATTTAGAATTTTGAGGATAGATGTTCTTGATGTGATGACTTCCAGATTTTAGGAATAATAAGTATTAAAGATTAGAAGTTTATTTAATTGATCTCGTTCATAATTTTTGGATCTTTCGCATTATTTTTTTTACTATTCATAATTGATATACCGGTAAATGTTGGAGTTTAGATTTGTTGGTTCGCTCACCTAGGAGTGTAAGTGTGGGTTCCACTCACGGCTCGTTTTGGGTAGTGACAATTCTCCTCATCAATGGAAAGAACATAGTAAAAATCAGGTAATTTGCCCATGCCAATTGAGAGAAATGAAACGGTGAGATCTGGGGAAGTCGCAAAAAACCTCCATGAAATTCTATCTCAAATTCGAATGGCTTGCCAACTGATTCGAGGTGAAATACCTACTGGAGTTTGTTACCCTTTAAAAGGCGCACCTACCATCACAAATTCAGCCCCAAAGGATGCTCAGGTCATCGACAAAAAATCACACAACTTCCCAGTTGATTCGAGGTGAAATACCTTCTGGGGTTTGTTCCCCTTTGAAAGGCGCCTCTACTGCATCGATTTCCACCCCAAAGGATGTCTAGGTCGCCGGCGACAAGAATGTAGTTGATACTCACAGCGATAATACCGCTAACACATCCAATCAACTTACCCAAGACTATAATCCAATGGGAAAATATGTGCAACACAAGTCAAAAATCCAACATGGAGAAGTGACTGGAAAAGTCACCTCTTTGAATGCTAGAAAAATTCAATAAGGCACATCAGTAACTCAGCCAAGAGAAGTGATTGAAGTAGAAAATTCAACGCAATTCTCGTTTGGTGTAAAGGCTACCGATAACACAATAATAAAGGAAAATCACTCGCACGCAGGTATACAAGATAATTCCAATGATCAAGTCAAGGATGTTAACATACTGAAACAACAACAAACTTGTATGCAAGAGGAGAGGGAGCAATAACAAAAAGTGTTGGCAAAAAATAAAAAGAAGAGGCAATTATGTAAAGTAGTAATAGTCTTGTATTTTGTTGTTTTTAGTCGGCCATATAAAAGAAGGCCATATGTAAAAAGTTTTGTCGGCCATATATAAAGTAAAGGCCACTGTCATGTAATGTTTTTTGTTTTTTATCGTCGGCCAAATATAATTAGGCCATGTGTAAAAGTAAGTGTCGGCCAGTTATATTGGCCAGATATGTAAGTTTGGCTGTATAAATAGAGGGTTCTTCCCTCATAAATAAACAAGTCACAGTAAATTAAAAACTCTCCACTCTCTCTCTTAGATTCCGCTTCCACCCCCCTAAAATTGGTATCAGAGCTAGATAACTAAAATAAGCTATGGAAAAAAAAGAAGGATAAAAAGATCTACAGAAACAGGTATTCTCATTTAAATTTATGAGTAGCTAAACTGATTTATTCTTGATAATCTCTTGTTTATTATAATTGTCTATTATGCTTTAATAATGTTATAATAACCATCTTTATAAAGTTTGCTACAAGTATACCCAGATTATGCCATCCTAAGGTTGAAACCGACAGGCAAGAAGGCCGTTTAGGGGAGTAAACAAAGTTGAGGCGTTGTTAGGGTAACTGACAAAAAAAGAAAACTGTAGTAGTGACAAGACGAGATAATTATTAAACAATTATTATTACATAATAAATAAGTATAATCTATTAAGAAGTTGAAAAGTCTCAAAACTTATGTAAAAAATAACAATTTATGATAAATTATTGATATATGAGATAATAGAAGAAACAACTCAAGGATGGGTTGAATTAGTTATACCAAATGACTTTGAATAAGATTTATATGATGATCTAGAAATATTCAGAGATCAATGATAAATTATGTGTACCTACAATATTGGAAAGAAACTAAAGAAAACATAGATCTTGCAGAAAAATTATTAGTCAAAAATTTCTATATGTACTTAAGAACCCGAGAAAGTGAATATCTAGAATATATTGCAAACAACGCAAATGAAATACAACGATTAGATCTACTTAAAAAGGAATATTATGAAAAAATATTTTATTAGAAATATGAAAAATAATACAACATCAAGTAAAATAACATAAATAACAAAAATCAAGATAGAAAGAAAAGTACGAAAGATATGGAAAAAATTAAAACCTTTATACATTGAATATGAACTATTACAACTTACTAAAACAAGTAATGATAAGACAAATCATTTGATAAACATAATTTCAAAAACATAATATAAATATGTTCATTATTTGAAAAACCAATATGAACAAAAAAAAATATAAGCAACAACTGATAGAAAAAATAAATGAAAAAGACAAAAACTACAACATAGGAAAGAAAGATTAGAAAAAAATATGTTGGCAGGAGTATGTAAAAAATCAATATTAGCAAAAATAAAAGTTATATTTATGTTAGAAATACAAATAGATTGCCTTGAATATAGGTTACAACATAATATAATTTATAAATTATAATGAATAAAGAAGAATTTGCAGTAGATGAAAAGACATATGTAAACCAAGATAGATTAAAAATAAAATAATATTTTCAAATTTAGAAAGAATATATAAAAAAATAGGAAATAACTTATATTTAATGCTAGAAAAAGAAACAGCGAAATTAGAAGATAGTTTAACAGCTATGATAAGAATAACAAAAGAAAATGAAGAAATAGATAAATCAAAGAAATTGAAAAGATAAAAATGCAAGCAAAGAAAGAAGTACAACATCTAGAAGAAATAAAAAATACAAGAACATGTGAGTTAGAAAAAGAGTTAAACTAAGTTACAATTATTATATAAAACTAAACAAAAAGATAAACAGATAGAAAAAGATAAAGAGCTTGAATTAACTAATGAAATAAATGAGATAAAACAAAAATTAAATGAAAATCTTGAAGTAAATGAAATAGACGAAAATGAATTGGATACAATAAATGATCAAAACTCAGAAATAAGTGATATAAGTGAAACATATACTTAAATTTTAGAACAAGTAAATAAACCAAAAAAATTAGAAATAAACACGAGATATGAATCGACCTAGCATATCAGGAGTTAAAACCCCAGATAATAGTCCTAGAACTAGTCCTAAATGGACACCACCAACATATTATACTGAAAATTATGAACAATCAGATAGAACAAACGCAATATGGAATAGTAGATTAAATAAAAAATGGACACCTAAGCCAATAACTGAACAATATAATTTTTTTGATTTAGATTGTGTTACAGATATAAATAAAGCAATATTACTATGGACAGGAAATACATCTAAACAACTAATTGACAATAAAATAACAACAAGAGAAATACCAAGATATATAGAAAGAACATTTGTAGGAACAACAAAATTATGGATAGAAAATCTACCCCCAGAAAGTTTAGAAACTCTTAGAAGTGATAAAAGATGGATCTCCATCAACAACAAATATAGATATATTAGATAAATATTAATTAGCAATAAGAAATGAATTTGGTGGTATGACCATAGATTTAAGAGAACAAAATAGAGAAAAAACAATAAATAGGCAACTTATGACAAAATTAGCTATATGTAAAATGTGTTACATAGAAGAATACAAATGTGCATTTAAAGAATATTATTACAAAGCAAGATATAATATGAATGCAGCAAAAGAAATAAGACAACAATATTTTACAAAATTACCAGAACCATTTAGTACAGAAATAATAAAAGATTGGAATAATGAAGGATTAACAGATACTTTAGGATCTAGAATAAACTTTTTATATCAATGGTTAATAAAATTATGTGAAAAACAAAAAGAAAAAATAAAAATGGAAAAAGTATTAATTAAAAATTTAGCCTGTTGTAAAAATAAAACAGCACCACAGTTTGGATGTACAAACAAATACTATAAAAAGCAAAAAGCTAGAAAATATAAAAATTATAGAAAAACTAAAACTAGGTATAAATATAAAAAACCAAGACAAATATATTATGTAAAAAATTATAAAATAAAAAGACCATATAGATCAAAAAGAAAAATACCACAATGTACTTGTTATAATTGCGAAAAGTTAGGACATTTAGCTAGAGACAGAAAGTGTCACGACCCAAATTCGGGCCGCGACTTGCACCCACATTTACCCTCCTATGTGAGCAAACCAACCAATCTAAACCTTAACATTTCAATATAATATCAACAGAAAATAATGCGGAAGACTTAAACTCATTTATAAAAACCAAATCAATAACTATTATTCCCCAAAGTCTGGAAGTCATCACCACAAGAACATCTATAAATCAAATGACTACACTAAGAGTATTCTAAAGGCTAAAACAAGTAAAAGCTAGTCCATGCCGGAACATCAAGGCATCAAGACGTGAAGAGGAAGATCCAGTCCAAGCTAGAAGCATAAGCTCACCCTGATATCTGGAGTAATGAAGACTGGCTAGAGTTACTGTTGAGTCGAAGATGACGGCACGTTTGCTGCACTCCACAAATAAACAAGAAGAAAACATAAAAGTAGGGGTCAGTACAAAACAGGGGTACTGAGTAGATATCATCGGCCAACTCAAAATAGAAAACAGTATATATCAAGTAATATCATAAAATCAACTATGATACTCAACATGTAGCAACAACAAGTACTATATCATTAAAAATTACCATCAAGTTCACATATGAGGACTCAAGCCTCAATACCATACTCATTTGGGAATTATGTTCATTAGATTGAGTATATTAACATCTTTCAAGATTCATGATCTTCAGTTCTCTTGTGTCGGTATGTGACACTCTGCTCCCTCATATTCATTAATCCTCTTGTGTCGGTACGTGACACTCCGATCCCCTAAATCTACGTGTCGGTTCGTGACACCCGATCCCCTAAATCTACGTGTCGGTTCGTGACACCCGATCCCCTAAATCTACGTGTCGGTTCGTGACACCCGATCCTCTAAATCTACGTGTCGGTTCGTGACACCCGATCCCCTAAATCTACGTGTCGGTTTGTGACACCCGATCTCCTAAATCTACGTGTCAGTTCGTGACACCTGATCCCCTAAATCTACGTGTCGGTTCATGACACCCGATCCCCTAAGATCTACGTGTCGGTTCGTGACACCCAATCCCCTAAATCTACGTGTCGGTTCGTGACACCCGATCCCCTAAATCTACGTGTCGGTTCGTGACACCCGATCCCCTAATCTTATTCTATCAATTCATCAAGCCTTCTTTTATTCCAAGGCATCATCAATCTCATTACTTTAGTTCATCAAGCCTTCTCCCTTACCAAGGCATCATCATTAAAAAGAGATTAGGTTTTTATCAAGATTTGGGATTCAATAACTTCATCATGCTTAATATAATCACAATTATATAATCACGTTCATGCATGCATACAATTAATCACATAGCAGGGTTTACAATACTATCAATACATATCATTCTCTATTAAGAGTTTACTATGAAAGCATGAAACCATAACCTACCTCCACCGAAGAATTGCGATAAACAAGCTATCTTCTCAGAATCCTTGCTATCCTCTTCGTTTCTCTCTCTCTCTACTCGTTCTCTTTCTTTTTCTGTCTCTCTTTGTTCTTTCTTATTTTTCTTATTCAAACCCTCTTTCTTTCAACCTAATTAACATATAATTAAGTGTAAAGGATGGCAATAATAAACCACTAGTTAACTTAAGGTTACCTTTTTTAACCCCCAAGTAATTAGACTTATTAACATTAACCCACCACTTTATAATTAAAGTAGGAAATAGTCCAAGACGCCCCTTAAATAAATTAACAGATATCCGACCCAGCCTGGGATTGCGTAGCCCGTGACGGGCCATCGTGCCTGCGACGGTCCGTCCTGCTGTCCGTCACATGCTACAGAAACTCGATTTTAAGTGAATGGCCTGTGACGGGCCGTCGAGCCTGCGACGGTCCGTCCTGCCACTCCGTCACGAAGTTCAGAGAGTCGATTTTTAGTACCCAATTTTAGATTTTCTAAGTGTTTTGAAACGAGACCCTGCGACGGTCCGTCGTGCCCATGACAGTCCGTCGTGGGGTCCGTCGCTTCTGCCAGTTTTTCCAGAATTGAAGTCTGCTACTCAAAACGACTAAACAGGTCGTTACAATAGATACCAATTTACCCATCGTTCGTCCTCGAACGATCACAAGAAGGAAAACAAGGGCGAAAAGGAGTACCTGAATCTGTAAATAGGTGTGGGTATCTTTCTCGCATATCGACCTCCTTCTCCCAAGTTGCTTCTTCAACCGGCCGATTCTTCCATTGCACCTTGATGGATGCAATCTCCCTTGATCTCAACTTGCGAATTTCCCTATCTAGAATAGCAACAGGCTCCTCCTTATAAGTCAAATTTTCATCAAGCAAGACTGAGTCCCAACGAATAATATAGTTTCCATCCCCATGGTATCTTTTCAACATCGACACATGGAATACCGGATGTACTCCGGACAGCCCTGGAGGCAAGGCTAACTCATAAGCCACCTCCCCTACTCGCTTAAGTACTTCAAAGGGACCAATGTACCTTGGGCTTAGCCTACCCCTTTTACCAAACCGCATCACCCCTTTCATGGGCGAAACCTTTAGCAAGACTTGTTCTCCCTCCATGAACTCTAAGTCTCTAACTTTTCGATCTGCATATTCTTTTTGTCTACCTTGCGCCGCTAGAAGCTTTTCTTGAATAGATTTCACTTTCTCTATCGAATCCCTCAAAAGATCAGTACCCCAAGGTCTAACCTCGAATGCATCAAACCAACCAATGGGGGACCTACATCTCCTACCATACAATGCTTCAAATGGATCCATATCAATGCTTGAGTGATAGCTATTATTGTATGAAAACTCCGCTAAGGGTAAGAAACTATCCCAATGGCCTCCAAACTCTATCACAGATGCGCGAAGCATATCCTCCAACACTTGAATCGTTCGCTCAGACTGACCATCGGTCTGAGGATGGAACGCAATACTAAGGTCCAACCTAGTACCCAATTCCGCATGCAATGTTTTCCAAAACTTAGAAGTAAACTGCGTACCTCTATCTGATATAATGGAGAGTGGAACCCCATGCAATCGCACCACTTCCGAGATGTAAAGTTTGGCTATCTTCTCTGCATTGTAAGTAACCTTGACCGGAATGAAGTGAGCAGACTTTGTTAACCTATCAACAATTACCCAAATAGAGTCATACTTACCCATTGTCTTTGGAAAACCAACCACGAAGTCCTTTGCGATTCTCTCCCATTTCCATTCCAGAATGGGCATTCTCTGAAGGGTTCCTCCGGGCCTTTGGTGTTCATACTTTACTTGTTGACAGTTTGGACATTTGGCAATAAAATCCACAATATCACGCTTCATTCTACTCCACCAAAAGTGTTGCTTTAGGTCACGGTACATCTTGGTTGCACCCGGATGTATCGAATACCTTGAACTATGAGCCTCTGTCAGAATAGTGTTGATCAAATCATCGACGCGGGGTACGCATACCCTTCCCTTGATTCTCAAAACACCTTCCTCATCGACTTGTGCTTCCTTAGCCTCTCCTCGCAATACCTTATCTTGGATTCTTCTTAGTTTATCATCATCAAACTGTTTTCCCTTAATCTTGTCAAGAAAAGAAGATCTTGCCTCCACACAAGCCAACAATCCTCCCTTCTCATTTACCTCTAATTTCATCAAGTCATTAGCTAGAGTCTGAACCTCTCTAGCCAATGGGCGTCTAGAAGCTTGCAAGTGAGCTAGACTTCCCATGCTTCCCGCCTTTCTACTTAAAGCATCCGCTACAACATTCGCCTTCCCCGGATGATACAAAATAGTGATGTCGTAGTCCTTCAGTAGTTCCATCCATCTCCTCTGTCTCAAGTTCAAATCTTTCTGAGTAAAGACATACTGTAGGCTACGATGATCCGTATAGACCTCACACTTAACCCCATATAAATAGTGTCTCCATTGCTTTAATGCAAACACTTCCGCGGCCAATTCCAAATCATGAGTTGGATAGTTACGTTCATGCACTTTTAATTGTCTTGAAGCATAAGCAATCACATTGTTCTCTTGCATTAGCAGTGCACCTGAACCCGAATAGGATGCGTCACAATAGACAATGAAATTCTTACCTTCCACCGGCAAGGTGAGAATGGGTGCGGTAGTCAATAAAGTCTTGAGCTTCTGAAAGCTTTCCTCACACTCATCCGACCATACAAATGGAACATTTTGCTTAGTCAAGTTCGTCAGTTGGGAAGCAATAGAAGAGAATCCCTTGACAAATCGGCGGTAGTAGCTAGCTAACCCAACAAAGCTCCTTATTTCTAAAACATTAGTAGGTCTTACCCAATTCTTTACTGTCTCAATCTTAGAAGGATCCACCATCACTCCATCCTTAGAAACCACGTGCCCCAAGAAGGACACTGCATCTAGCCAAAACTCACACTTATAGAACTTGGCATAAAGCTTTTTCTCTCTCAACATTTCCAATACCATTCTCAAATGCTCCTCATGTTCTTTCTTGCTCTTTGAGTATATCAGTATATCATCAATAAATACGATCACGAAGAGGTCCAAATATGGCTTAAAAATCCCGTTCATCAAGCTCATGAACGCAGCAGGGGCATTCGTAAGACTAAAAGACATCACCACAAATTCGTAATGCCCATACCTCGTTCGAAAAGCAGTCTTTGGCACATCTGTTGCCCGTATTTTCAATTGATGATAACCGGATCTCAAGTCAATCTTAGAGAAGACACAAGCACCTTGTAACTGATCAAACAAGTCATCAATGCGAGGAAGAGGATACTTGTTCTTAATAGTTACCTTGTTCAATTGCCGGTAGTCTATGCACATCCGAAAACTTTCATCCTTCTTCTTTACAAACAAAACTGGAGCACCCCAAGGAGATGCACTTGGTCTAATGAAGCCTTTGCTCAACAACTCTTGAAGTTGGGCTTTTAACTCTCTTAACTCCGCGGGAGCCATTCTATAAGGGGGTATAAAGATGGGGCGGGTACCCGGTTCAAGATCAATACAGAAGTCAATATCCCTATCTGGTGGCATACCAGGAAGATCTGCAGGGAACACATCCAAAAACTCACGGACCACCGAAACCGACTCAATCGAAGGTACTTGGGTAGTGTCATCCTTGAGATGTGCCAAGAAAGCTAAACACCCTTTGCTAACCATCTTCTTAGCACGAAGAAAGGTGATGATACACACCAGATTAGAAGTGTAGTCACCCTCCCACACTAACGGATCTGTCCTAGGCTTGGCTAACGTCACCGTTTTAGCATTACAATCCAAGATTGCAAAATTCGGAGAAAGCCAAGTCATACCCAGAATTACATCAAAATCAACCATTTCTAAGATAACCAAATCTACATAAGTGTTGCTCCGCACAAAGTTCACCAAACAAGACCTATATACTTTTTCAACTACCACAGATTCACCCACCGGAGTAGAAACACGAATAGGCATATCAAGTAATTCACAACATAAATTTAGACCATTAGCAAATGAGGAAGATACATAAGAAAATGTGGATCCAGGATCAAACAATACAGAAGCCATGCAATCACAAATCAAAAGATTACCTGTGATGACAGCATCTGACGTCTCCGCTTCAGATTTCCCAGGAAAAGTGTAGCAATGGGCCCCATTACTTGTCTGTCCGTTGCCTCTACCATGTTGTGATGTAGTGGCTCCAGTTCTCCCATCACCCCGGCCATTTTGGTGACCACCATTACCTCGACCACCGCGTCCTCCAGAATGACGGCCTCTACCATGACCACCTCTACTTCTAGCTATTGGGGGTCTATAACTCTGTTTGGGACAATTCCTCCTAATATGTACCGTCTCCCCACATCCATAACACTCTCTAGAGTCAAGCATAGGTCTCTCAGAGAATTGTTGACCAGTCTGAGGTGGACCCCCAACTAGAGTCTGAAGTGAAGACTGAATGGGTCGAACTGAGTAACCTCCGGAACCCTGTCCTCTAAAGTAAGAACCATTAAACTCTCCTCCCTTTCGAAACCTCTTTGATGTCGACGCCATGGCGAATTCATCTGGCTTCACTCCTTCCACCTCTACCACAAAATCTACCACTTCTTGGAAGGATTTTGCCGTAGCCGCTACCTGTAAGGCTGAAATCCGCAACTCTGACCTCAACCCCTTCACAAAACGACGAATCCGCTCTTGTGGGCTGAAACAAAGTTGAGTGGCATATCTGGATAGGGCACGAAACTTAGCCTCATATGCATTGACCGACATCCTACCCTGCTCTAGGCTCAAGAACTCATCCCTTTTCCTATCCCTCAAAGTCCGGGGGATATACTTCTCCATAAACAAACTAGAGAATGAGGCCCAAGTTATAGGTGGTGCCTCTGTTGGTTGACACTCAATATGTGACCGCCACCACATTTTGGCGTTCCCTTGAAATTGATAACTCACGAACTCAACACCAAACCGTTCTACTATACCCATCTCGTGTAGTAGCTCATGAAAGTCAACCAGAAAATCGTAAGCATCCTCAGATTCAGCACACTTGAAGACTGGAGGTTTCAATTTCAAGAACTTACTGAAAAGTTCATGCTGATCATTTGTCATGATAGGCCCAGTAGTCAGACGTGGAAACGTGCCTATATCTAATGAGGCATCCATATGAGGAGCCATATGTTGTACCTCTGAAACCGGAGGTGTTGGTGCAGAAAACACTGGAGGTGCTTGACCTTGATCAGATAACCCACTAAGATAAGCAAGAACATGATTGATCATGTCTGGGGTAGGTTGGGGAGGCAATCCCTCATTCTGTACTTGTTCAGTTTCCTCATCCTCCCCTTCTCTTATTACCTCCTCAGTCGGTGGGGGGGTCACTGCCCTAGTATCAGATGGGCTAGGTGCTCGTCCTCTTCCCCTAGAGGACGTCCTCCCACAACCTCTACCACGGCCTCTTGCCGCTGCTCTTCCTCGAGCTACAGCCCCAGTGGCTAGCTCAGACGCTTCTTGTCTTTCCGGTGCTGGTGCTGGTGTTGGCGTAGTCGTTGCTCTAGTTCTAACCATCTGCGAAAGAGAGTGAAGATGGTCAGATACCAATTTGTATCACCTAGATACCAATTGAATTCAAGTAGTAGCACGAAAGAAAGAATGGAAGAATGGAATTTTCCTAAAGTCTTATAGCCTCTCAAAGAAAAGTAAAGGCGTCCCCCTACAGTTCCTTAAGACTCTACTAGACTCGTTCTTGTGTGATGAGACCAATGAACCTAATGCTCTGATACCAAGTTTGTCACAACCCAAATCCGGGCCGCGACTTGCACCCACATTTACCCTCCTATGTGAGCGAACCAACCAATCTAAACCTTAACATTTCAATATAATATCAACAGAAAATAATGCGGAAGACTTAAACTCATTTATAAAAACCAAATCAATAACTATTATTCCCCAAAATCTTGAAGTCATCACCACAAGAACATCTATAAATCAAATGACTACACTAAGAGTATTCTAAAAGCTAAAACAAGTAAGCTAGTCCATGCCGGAACATCAAGGCATCAAGACGTGAAGAGGAAGATCCAGTCCAAGCTAGAAGCATTAGCTCACCCTGATATCTGGAGTAATGAAGACTGGCTAGAGTTACTGTTGAGTCGAAGATGACGGCACGTTTGCTGCACTCCACAAATAAACAAGAAGAAAACATAAAAGTAGGGGTCAGTACAAAACACGGGTACTGAGTAGATATCATCGGCCAACTCATAATAGAAAACAGTATATACCAAGTAATATCATAAAATCAACTATAATACTCAACATGTAGCAACAACAAGTACTATATTATTAACAATTACCATCAAGTTCACACAAGAGGACTCAAGCCTCAATACCATACTCATTTGGGAATTATGTTCATTAGATTGAGTATATTAACATCTTTCAAGATTCATGATCTTCAGTTCTCTTGTGTCGGTACGTGACACTCCGCTCCCTCATATTGATTAATCCTCTTGTGTCGGTACGTGACACTCTGATCCCCTAAATCTACGTGTAGGTTCGTGACACCCGATCCCCTAAATCTACGTGTCGGTTCGTGACACCCAATCCCCTAAATCTACGTGTCGTTTCGTGACACCCGATCCCCTAAATCTACGTGTCGGTTCGTGACACCTGATCCTCTAAATCTACGTGTCGGTTCGTGACACCCGATCCCCTAAATCTACGTGCGGTTCGTGACACTCGATCCCCTAATCTTATTCTATCAATTCATCAAGCCTTCTTTTATGCCAAGGCATCATCAATCTCATTACTTTAGTTCATCAAGCCTTCTCCCTTACCAAGGCATCATCATTAAAAAGAGATTAGGTTTTTATCAAGATTTGGGATTCAATAACTTCATCATGCTTAATATAATCACAATTATATAATCACGTTCATGCATGCATACAATTATGCACATAGCAGGGTTTACAATACTATCAATACATATCATTCTCTATTAAGAGTTTACTATGAAAGCATGAAACCATAACCTACCTCCACCGAAGAATTGCGATCAACAAGCTATCTTCTCAGAATCCTTGCTATCCTCTTCGTTTCTCTCTCTCTACTCGTTCTCTTTCTTTTTCTGTCTCTCTTTGTTCTTTCTTATTTTCTATTCAAACCCTCTTTCTTTTACCCTAATTAACATATAATTAAGTGTAAAGGATGGCAATAATAACCCACTAGTTAACTTAAGGTTACCTCTTTTAACCCCCAAGTAATTAGACTTATTAACATTAACCCACTACTTTATAATTAAAGTAGGAAATAGTACAAGACGCCCCTTAAATAAATTAACAGAAATCCGACCCAGCCTGGGATTGCGTAGCCCGTCACGATCCGTCGTGCCTGCGACGGTCCGTCCTGCTGTCCGTCACATGCTACAGAAACTCGATATTAAGTGAATGGCCTGTGACGGGCCGTCGAGCCTGCGACGGTCCGTCCTGCCACTCCGTCACGAAGTTCAGAGAGTCAATTTTTAGTACCCAATTTCAGATTTTCTAAGTGTTTTGAAACGAGACCATGCGACGGTCCGTCGTGCCCATGACGGTCCGTCGTGGGGTCCGTCGCTTCTGCCAGTTTTTCCTGAATTGAAGTCTTCTACTGAAAACGACTAAACAGGTCGTTATAGAAAGTTACCTAAAGATCCAAAAAGAAAACAAATTGCACAAATAATGATAGATAATGATAAATATATGCAAATAGAATATATAGACTATGAATTAAGTGAAAATGATAGTATATATGAAGTATCAGATTTAGTATTTGAAAATGAGGAAGAAAATATTTATATAGATAATGATGATATAGAAGATGAAACATAATTACTGAAGAAGACATAAAAATAATATCTAAAGAAGATTATCAAAATGAAGAATTATCAAAACAAAATATTATATTTGATAATACAATTTTTGAACAAATAAAAGGAAAAGAATTAGATTTAAGTGTTGAAAAAGTACTTGAAATAGCTACTTTAAGAAATTGGTTTAAAAGACAAAAAGAAGAATACTATGTAGTTAGTCTGAAAGAACATATCATCGATTGCAAATATACAAGAGGAAAAGCACATATACCTATACTAAGTAAACGAATAATAAATAAAGAAATACAAGATATAAAAGCTAAAACACCTATAAAATATGTACATTTATGAGGAACAGAAATATTAATAAAAGCTTGTTTTAGAGAAGGAATAGAAACACCTATTGAAATATACTTAGCAGATGATAGAATTATACACCCTATAGAAAAAATTGTAACTAGTGTAGTAAAAGGAAACTTAATATACCAAAAAATTGAATTTATAATAAGTGCCAACTACTCAGTAGCATTAACAGACATAAATATAGATAAATCATAAGTTTTGTATTGAAAGATGTCTGGAATAGAGCTAGCAACAGGAAGTAAAATATTCACAGCAAGATGTAAAAACTAATATATTTTAAAAACAAAACACAAAGTAATAGCGACAAATAAAATTGATAGAATTAAAGTAGAAAATCCTTTTGAAAAAATAATTACAATAATAGATAATAATGACTATAGTTATAAACAAATTGACATAGAAGAAGATTTAGAAATAGTAAAAGAAAGATTAAGTACTTCAAACGTACCAAATACATTAACAAGAACTAGCTCATCAAGACTGAGTACATCTAGAAGAAACTATGAAATTCTGAAAAATTTATTAGAAGATATAACAACATATCATTATTTCTTAATAGGAATAGTAGACCAAAGAAGTTATAAAATTTTAAAAAATACAGGACTAGAAGAAAATTACATAATAAGAGAATTAGTATTAGAAACAGAAATTATAAAAACAGGACAATTATGCCCCGGACTACCTAGCGAGATAATAAATACGAATGAAGAAATAACATAAAAGGAAATAATTATAGGAGGAATATCGTTAATAATACCATTTAAAATTTATCAAGGAAACCAGAACATTACATAAGGAATAAAATGGTTAGAAAAAGTTAAACCATACAATATAGAAAATTAACAACTAACAATAACTTGTCAAATTTAGAAAATAATCATTAAAAGAACAAAATGAATAATGAAAATATATATACTTGCAAAAATTATTGTAGAAGGATATCACAACAGATATTATACCCCTATGATAAGTACATGAGCAGAAGCAAACATATGTAAATATAATTGTTTACCAGAAGATAAATGGGAAAAATTAAAAACACCTATGGTAGTAACAGGATTTAGTAATGAAGGAAGTATGATTACATATAAAGCAAAAAAAATAAAAATACAAATATGGGATAATTTACTAACAATAGAAGAAATGTACAATTTTGAGTGTACAACGAAATATATGTTACTACGAATGTCATTTCTAGATAAATTTTACCCACATATAATAACAAAAACACATTGATGGTTTACTACACCATGCGGAAAAAAGATAGGAGCAAAAAGAGTAAATAACAAACAACGTAAACCTATAGAATGGATAAAAGGAAGTGAAAAAATAAACCAAGAAATGGAAAATATGAATAAAAAGCAAATAACACAATTAGAAATTATCATATTTACAATAGATAAAGTCAAAATAATTAATGAACAACTAAAATTACTTTATAATGAAAATCCATTACATGGATGGGAAAAGCATAAAAGAAAAATAAAGATTGAATTAATAGATGAAAATAGTATAATAACACAAAAACTATTAAAATATAATTTTGACGATTTAAAAGAAATTAAAATACACATAGATGAATTATTAGAAAAAAATTATATACATGAAAGCAATAGTAAACATACATGTCCAGCGTTTATAGTTAATAACATAGTGACCAAAAACAAGGAAAAAGTAGAATGGTTATAGATTATCGTAACCTAAATGCTAAAAGTAAAACATATAATTACCCAATATCAAATAAGATACTAAAAATAAGACAAATTCAACGATATTACTATTTTAGTAAATTTTACTGTAAATCAGGATTTTACAACCTAAAACTAGAAGAAAAATCTAAACAGCTAACAGCATTCACAATACCGCAAGATTTCTATGGATGCAATGTTTTACCGTTTGGATATAAAAATGCACCAGGTAGATATTAACATTTTATGGATAACTATTTTAATTAGTTAGAAAATTGTATTGTATATATAGATGATATGTTATTATATTCTAAAACACAAGATGAACATAAAAGGTTATTACAAAAATTCATACATAGAATTAAACATTTAGGCATAAGTTTAAGTAAAAAGAAAGTAGAAATTATGAAACCACTTATAGAATTTCTAGGAATACGGATAGATAAAAATGGGATAAAAATGCAAACCCACATAATACAAAAAATAATCACACTTGATGAAAATATAGATACAAAAAAGAAATTACAATCCTTCGTATGATTAGTAAACCAAGTAACAGAATACATACCAAAATTAGCAGAACATTTAAAACCCGTACATAAAAAACTAAAAAAGAATGTAGAATATCATTTTGACAACAAAGATAAAGAACATATAAGACACAAGAGTTTATGTAAAAAATTACCAAAAGTTTATTTTCGTGATGAAAACAGCTCATTTACTTATATTATTGAAACAGATTCAAGTAATCATACCTATGGAGGAGTATTTAATTATAGATATGAAAAAAAAATAGAGCACCATTGCAGATATTAGTCAGGATCTTATGCAGAAGCACAAATAAAATGGGAAATAAATAGAAAAGAATTATTTGCATTATTTAAATGTTTATTAGCATTTGAACCATATATTGTTTATAATAAATTTATTGTAAGAACAAATAATACACAAGTAAAATGGTGGATAATTAAAAAGGTACAAGATTAAGTTACAACAAAAGAAATAAGAAGACTAGTATTGAATATATTAAATTTTCCATTTACAATTGAGGTAATTAAAACTGACAAAAATATGATTGCAGACTATCTATCAAGACAAAGTAACACAAACAGAACAAGATAATCTTATGGAGAACATACTCAAAACCTTAACAGCACTTTGTACAAAAGTGGATAGTATAGACTTGAGAGTTCAAAATCTAGAAGAAAATGAAGAAAAATCTAAAGCTACAAGTCAGCAGCATGACTATAAACATGCGGAGCTACGTCGTTCAGCAGACGAAAAACAGTCAGAGATAAAAGGAGACGTTGGAAAACTCCATAAAACCCATAACGTTGCTAATGTTGTAGGTACAAGCACAGGATTTATTGAAAAAGCTACATCAAAAAATACAAACCTAAACAACTTATTTAAAAAACCATTTATTCCAAAGGTACAAATAATAGATACCCCAACACCACAAACATCTATATATGCAGCCAGCCTGCATAAAGAAAAGAAAACATATAACCATATTTCCCAAGCTTACATTGAAAATCTATATAAAATACAAAACTTTTTAAATCTCAAACCCAGATCTACCACAACTACAGAAAAAACCCAAGACTATTTAACTGAAAAATTACAAGGTTATAATAAACTAATTGTACAGCCTAAAACAAATCCCAATCTAGTTAAGACCTGTTATAATTATGGATTATTAATTACAGTTTACACATATACAGGAGTAGAAATAAGTGGAATCCCAGAGGTCCACAAATCATTTTTAATATATAAAAAGATAACAAAAGGAAATTTATTTTTTATAAGACTCTATACAGCACCCAGCTGAAATACTCTACGACGAGAAAACCAATGATCCAAATAGTAAAACTTGGATTAACACGAGAGATGATAATACCAAAAGATATAGGACAACAGCCGGAAATATCAAAAGTTGAGATGCCCAGTTTTTATGCAAACAAAAGAATAATTGGGTTATCAACTATTATACAAGAGTTAGCCAACAATTATTTACAAGGAAATACTATATGGAGCTATTATTCTAGAGATCATTTGATGATATATTCCAATTCACGAGAGATAAGACAAGCAGATATGGAGGAAGTCCATAAATGGATTTTATCCTTATTAAAACCCGAAGCTACTCCAACAACCAGAGCAATAAAGAAAGGATTCATCTCTGAAGAACTATTGACAAGATATTGCAAGTTAATTGGTCATAAATATCCAGATCATATATGTTAAAAGTGTAATGAAGGTGATGATATAATCCATGAAGTTCAATTAGAATAAAGTCAGATATTTTGCAAGAAGAAGATAAAAAAAAGTGTTGGCCAAAAATAAAAAGAAGAGGCCATTATGTAAAGTTGTAAAAGTATTGTATTTTGTTGTTTTGCGTCGGCCATATAAAAGAAGGTCATATGTAAAAATTTGTGTCGGCCATAAATAAAGTAAAGGCCACTGTCATGTGAAATTTTTTGTTGTTTATCGTCGGCCAAATATAATTAGGCCATGTGTAAAAGTAAGTGTCGGCCACTTAAATTGGCCAATATGTAAGTTTGGTTGTATGAATAGTGGGTTCTTCCCTCATAAATAAACAAGTCACATTAAATTAATAGCTCTCCACTCTCTCTCTTAGATTCCGCTTCCACCCCTAAATATGCTAGTGTTGGCCATGTGCCTGAAAATTCCATGGGAAATTGTACCTTATGATTTTGGTAATGTAGTACAGAAAAATATAACTAATAAATTTATGAATAAAAATGAGCACAATCAGTGGAAAAGGATGGGGATCAGTGACAAACAAAATCAGAGTAATGTGGGGGAAAAATAAAAGTCAAATAAATTACCATAGCTATTTTCCAAAAATCTTTAGCAATTTTGATAAAAAAAATCCTCCTTTAAGAACTAATTCCCCGCCTACTCCCCACCAAAAAGTGATTGAAAACAACATTCCTAAAAGCCATCAAAACAACCAACACAAAAAAATCCCTGAACCTGCTCCCTATATTGTGGTTCAAACCTTTGTTGAAAGGTTGAGACACATCTATGTTGGTCACGAACCCACCATTGTGTTCAAAACTCCTCCTAGACAGACTCCCAACCAAGGACAGCCTGCAGTCAACTTTGACGTGTATGATTTTGTTCATACTTTAGAGGTTGATTGTAAATATACTATGGTGGGAAAGTTCAGTGTAAAAATTCCTAAATTTGGGGACATTTTCAATAAGTGGTTCAAAGTGGAATTTGGGGACATTTTAAAGAAAGTTACAGAGTTTGAAGGAAAAGTTAAAGAGGCTGAGGAGAAGTTGATTCAAAACAATAGTGTTACAAACAAAGAGAATCCATATGAAATTACAAACAGAAATATCAACTCTATTGGTTCAAAGAAAGGGGTACTAACTACAAATTCCTCAATTCTTTGATGACGGGAGAGGGAGAAGGCTTTTAATTCACAAGATCCATGAAAATGAGGAATTAATTCAATGAGATGAAAAAATAGGTAAGGCTGCATATTAATATTTTCAAGAGTTTTTTACAGGGGAGAGTAAAGGTATCAATGAGACAAATCTAGAATCCTAGAATGGTTACTAAAAAACATAATGACAGACTTACTTCTCAACCTACTATGAATAAACTTTAAGAAGTGTTCTTCTCTATGAACCCCAACTCTGCAGCAGGGCCCTTATGGGTACTTTTTTTAAAAATATTGGCACATTATCAATCAAGACTTGATGGAAGTGTTATTATCTTTTTTCAGTGTCCATGACATCCCAATGTATTTTTATCATTTTTGTTTAGAGATTCTACCCAAGGTAAATAATGCGAAAAAATTTAAGGAGTTCAGGCCTATAAGACGGAGCAGCTTTATTAGAAAAATCATTTCCAAATTGTTGAGTAAAAGATTGAGCCATATTCTGCCTAGCCTAATGTCTCTCATAAAGTCTTGTTTTATAAAGGGTAGAAGCATAAATAAAAACATGATGTTGACTCAGGAAATCACCCAGGGGATTAAAATACCTAACATAGGTAGCAATGTCATTATAAAACTTTTAAAGGCTAAGGACTATGACAGAGTCGCATGGTCTTAGATTTGCTTGGTCTTTTGCAAGATGGGTTTTAGGAAACTTTCATTGATATGGTGTGGAGAACCATGGCTAAAAATTGGTACTCAATCATAATTAATGGAAGAAGATTTGTTTTTTTCCAATCTTTTAGGGTCCTTAAGTAAGGAGACCCCCTCTCCCCTTCCATATTTATTTTAGGTGCTGAGATGCTTTCAAGATCCTTATATAATCTCCATTATCAGCATGACTATCATGTCTTTGTCATTGAAATAAGGGTATCCCAAGAGAATCATCTGAGTTTGGAAGATGACACCTTCTTTTTTACATCAGGAAGGGCTAAGTCACTTAAACTTTCATGCAGACTCTCAAAACCTATGAAGATTCTTCAAGCCAATTGATTAGAAGTGAGAATAGTCACTTCATGGTTCATAAAAATGTGTTTGACAAGGAAAAAAAAAGAACTTAAAGGATCATTGGGTTTAATGAAAGGCAAGGGATTACCAATTACATGGGTTGTCCACGCTTTGTGGGTAGGCCCAGGATTGCATATTTTTTTGAACTTTTTTCTAAAGTGATTTGCAGGATTACAGTGTGGCAAACAAGGCAATTAAAATATGGTGGAAGAGCTGTGTCGATTAAAAATGTTATTCAAGCCTTACCCATTCATTTAATCTATGTTTTCACCCCCTTTCTACTGTAAATAGGCAATACAAATGATGATGAAAGACTTCTTCGGGGGCTGGAAGAGTCACAAAAAGAAATATTATTGGGCTTCATGGAGGAACCTTAGCTATTTTTATTTATGAAGGAGTAGTGGGAGTGAAAAATCTAAAAGATGTGTGTTTAGCTAACAAATATAAACAGCTGTTGAACTTTAGAGTTAAGCACACATTGTGGGGAGAATTCAACAAGGCCAAATACTTCAAAAGATAAAATCCTAACTGCACTAAATGGGACTTTTGTGATTCGCTGAATTGGAAACGTATAAATCATAACAGATGTAAGGTGGAGCAACACATTCATTGGAAGTTGAACTCAGGGAAATGTTCCTTTTGGTGGGACAACTTGACAGGGGAAGGGCATCTTTCTAATTTTTTTAACCCATCCACATGTTTGACACGAGTTAAGTAGCTGATTTTTGGGTAGAAGGCCAGTGGAACAATCAAATGCTGGTTCAACAGGCACCCCTTATCCAACTCGCCACTATACAAGTAATTTCATTTTCTCAGCGTCAATATCCTAACCAAGCTTATTGGAAAATAAATCCCAATGGAATGTGCACAAGTGCTTCAGCCTAGAACGAAATCACGGAGAAAAGACCCAAAGATCAATTTAGGAATCTCATTTGGCACAGGCATACACAATTTTAAGCCTCCTTCCTTGTTTGGAGATCTTTAAATGGAAAGCTTCCTACTAATTAGAGGTTAAATAAATTTAGTTTTGAACCTTCTAACTATTTTTGTTGGAGGAACAGGAAAAGATTAGATACAATCAACCATATCTTTAGCAATGGAGACCTTCCTAGGGATTTTTGGATATGGTTTGCAAATGGAGCAGGGGTAGAAATTTATCACAGCTTACTGAGGAAAGTTGTAACAAAATTTTTGTCAATGAATCACATAAACTCATCCTCCAGGCCTCCCCAATACTTATCTATTGGAATTTATGGAAATATATATTTGCTTGTAAATATGGAGGCAAAACCCCTAATGTCACTAGGCTTAGGTATGCAATTTATAGTGATAATTATAAACTTATAAAATCTGTTTTTCCCAAATTTAGCTATCCACCTACATGGAGTGGAAAACTCCAATTAGTAGAAAGATGCATCCATGTGACAAGGGTACAGAAGACAGCCTGGATAAGAACACATGATCAATAGATCAAAGATAATAAAGATGGAAGTGCAATAGAGAATCCAGGCAAGATATGAGAAGGAGGTGTACTAAGAGATCATAAAGGCAAGCTTATACTAGCATTTACTAACCCCTGGGAAGTGGTACCAACAATCAAGCAGAAAAAGGAGCAGCTATCTTTTGTATATTTTGGGCTTTGGAACTAGGATATAGAAAGATCATATTGGAAATGAATTACATGCTGGGAGTAAACTGGATACTCCAAAAACTAATCCTGAGTAGAGCATTTGCAATTAACATTACAGACTGAAGGTCCTCATAGTACAAATACATGAATTCAAATGTTCTCATGTTTCGAGGGAAGATAAATTAGTGGCCGATGCACTGTCCAAAAATATCCACAAAATTGCTTGTCAGGAAATCTACTATACTAATCAAGAGTTACCTATGAAGGCAAAGTTATATTTTCATTTGTACTTAATGGAGATGCCATTCTTCAGAAGCAAGAAAACAAAGAAGATCAAAGAACCTCCTTAAACATTCTACTAATTTTTTAACTAAGCTATACCTCACAATATAACTTCTTTAAATAGTTTAAGATAGATGTTTAATTTTTTTAGATTTAATTAATTTATGTTTCATAGATTCTATGTATTGAGAGGAGTCCTCCTAGTAGGTATATAGGAGCTTCGGATTCATCTTATTGTAAGGTGGGGGTTAGATTTCATTAGGAAATTGAACCCAAGCAACCATAGGAATAGAGGTAGGGTTTATGTCCCCTCTTCGTAAATTTATTTATGAAATTGTAAGGCATGGGGGTGATGCTTAGCCCATACAAATCTAAGGGTACTAAAATAATAAAAAAAAAAGCGCAAAATACAAAAACCCGAACATCAAACCCTAAACCAAAGATTTTATACCTCAAATCCTATACCACAATTCCTAAAACCTAAAAAAAAATTCAAACCTGACTCTAACTCTATCCCTAACCCTAACCTAAAACCTAATCCTAACCATAAACGTTTCACCCAAACATCAAGCCAAAAGTACCTAAGCCGAAACATTAAAAACCAAACTATATATTTTAAATCAAAAATCCTAAACTCCAAAACATAAAACCCATAAAATACCTAAACCTAAGCCTATCACTAAACCATTAACCCGAAACCCCAAGCCCAATATACCAAAACCCAAATATTAAACACTAAACAATAGATTATAAAAAAAAATTCTAAACCCAAAAGCTAAAACATAAAAAAAACTTAAACCCTAACCCTAACTCTATCCCTTAAACCTACCCGAGCCATATCATTAATCGTTACCAAAAATCCAAAGTCCAAAAAAAAATATCCTATCACTAAACACTAAAACTCTAACAGTAACCCTAACCAAAACATTAACCCTAAACCTTAAGCCTTACCCTAAACTATTAACTCGAAACCCCAAGCCTAAAATACAAAAAGCCAAGACATGAAACACTAAGCCATATATTTTGAACCAAAAATCCTAATCCCAAAAACCTATAACCTTAAAATCCCTAAGCCCTAATCGTAACCCTATCCCTAACACTAACCCTTTCCCTAAACCGATCCTTAACCCTAACACTAAACCAAAATCCCAAAATATCGAAACCCTAACACTAAACACTCACCCATAGATATTAAAACTCAAATCAATAACCCCAAACCCTAAAATCGTAAAACAAACCTAAATCCTAACCCTAACCTAATATTAACCTAACCCTAACCCAATAACAAACCCTAAACCCCAGCCCAAAATTTGAAAAAACAAACAGTAAATACTAAAACATTGATATTAAACCTCAAATCCTATATCTTAAACCCAAAAATATATTTTAAAAAAACTTAATCTTAACCCTAATCCTAACTCGAACCTTAACCCTAACTGTATTCCTAAACCATAAACTCGAAACCCTAGGCCCAAAATATAAAAACCCAAACATTTAATACTAAACCAAAGATATTAAACCTCAAATGTTAAACTCTAAACCATAAAACCTAAAAAATAACCAATACTCTAACCTAGTCCTAATCGTAACCCTAACCTTAAACCGTAAACCCGAAGTCCAAAAAAAATCTAAATCCAAAATAGGAAAATCCAATCATTAAACACTAAACCATAAATTTCAAACCTTAAAACCTAAAAAACCTAACCCTAATCCAAACAATAACCTTAACCCTAACCCTAACCCTTCCTTAAACTCTAAACCCTAAATCCTATGTCTAACAAAACATTAAGATCAAAATCCCAAAACCCAAAAATGTAACATAAAACTATAGATTTTCAACCAAAAATCCTAAACCCTAAAAACTAGAATATGAAAAAACACTAAACCCTAACATGAACTATTACACTAAACACTAAACCCAATACCCAAAGCCCCAAATACAAAACACCTAAAATTAAACACTTAAACATAGATTTACAAAGAAAATAGTTACTGCCATAAACCTACATCATAATCCTAACCCTAACCTAACCCAAACCATAAAAACTAAACCTAAACCGTTAGTCCAAAAAAAATCAAATGTAAAAATTACAAAAACCCAAACATTAAAAACTAAACCATTTATTTTAAACCTTAAATCCTAAACCAAAGACCCTAAGACCCCAAAAAACTAAAACCTTATGTGAACCATAACCCAAACCCTAACCCTAAATCTTAAACCTAACCCTAGACAATTAAACCGAAACTCCAAGCCTTAAATACAAAAAGCCCGAACATGAAACACTAAACAATAGATTTAAACCAAAAATGTAAACCCCAAGACCTAAAACCTACAAAACCTTCAATTCTAAACTTAACCCTATCCCTAACCCTAACCCTAACCCTAAATCGATCCTTCATCCGAACCCTAAACCGATCCTTTACCCGAAACCTAAACCTAAAGCCTAAAATATTGAAACCCTAGTACTAAACACTTAACCATGGATATTAAAACTCAAATCCTCAACCCCAAACACTAAAACCTAAAACAACCTAAACCCTAATCCTAACCTTAATATTAACCATAACCATAACCCTATCTAAAATCATAAAACCCAATCCCAAAATATGACAACACAAATATTAAACACTAAACAATTAATATTAAACATCAAATCCTATATCCTAGACCCAAAAATCTAAAAAAAAAACCTAACCCTAACCCAAAATTGAACCTTAACCCTAACCGTAACTCTAAACCATAAACCAGAAACCCTAAGCCTAAAATAAAAAAACTCAAAGATTTAATACTAAACAAAAGATTTTAAACCTCAAATATTAAACCCTAAACCATAGAACCTAAAAAATAACCTATACCCTAACACTAGTCCTAACCCTAACCCTAACCTTAAACCCTAAATTCTAAGTCCAAAAAAACTCTAAATCCAAAATAGTAAAATCCAATCATTAAACACAAAACCATAAATTTCATACGTCAAACCCTAAAATATAAAAAACCTAAAAACTTACCCTAAGCCTAACCCAATCACTAACCTTACACCTAACCCTACTCCTAACCTTAAACTCTAAACCCTAAACCCTAAGTCTAAAACCGTCTAAGAAAAAAATCCAAAAACCCAAAAATTAAACATAGAACTATAGATTTTCAACCAAAAAACCTAAACCCTATAACCTAAAACATAAAAACCCTAAACCCTAACCCTAACATGAGCTCTAAACCTAAGCACTAAACCTTATACCCAAAGCCCAAAATACAAAAACCCTAACATTAAACACTAAACCATATATTTACAGCCAAAATCGTTATTCCCATAGACCTACACCCTAATCCTAATCGTAACCCTAACCCTAAACCCTAAACCCTTAGTCCAAAAAAATCTAATGTCCAAAATACAAAAATTAAAACATTAAAAACTAAGACATATATTTTAAACCATAAATCCTAAACCAAAGACCTTAAAACCTAATAAATTAAACCCTAGTGCTAATCCTTACGCAAACCCCAAGCCTACAATACAAAAATCCCAAACATGAAACACTCAACCATAGATTTTAAACCAAAAATCCTAACCCCAAAACCTTATTCCTAAAAAACCCTACACCCTAACGTTAACCCAATCCTTAACAAGAACCCTAACCCTAAACGCATTATTAACCCAAAACCTAAACCCAAAGCCCAAAATATTAAAACCTTTACAGTAAACACTCAACCATAAGTATTAAAACTCAAATCCTGAACCCCAAACCCTAAACCTAAAAACAAACTAAACCCTTACCCTAACCTTAATATAAACCCTTACCCTAACCCTATCATAAACCCTAAACCCCAATCCAAAAATATGAAAACTCAAACCTTAAAAACAAAAACATTGATATTAAACTTCAAATCCTAAATCCAAAAACAAAAAAAAATACTAAGCCTAATCATAACATGAACCTTAAACCTAATCGTAATTTTAGACCATAAACCGGAAACCCAAAGCCCATAATACAAAAGCCCAAACATTAAATACTAAACCAAAGATTTTAAATCTCAAATGATAAACCCTAAACCCTAAATCCTAAAAATAAACCTATACCCTAACCCTAATCCTTACCCTAACCGTAAGCTTAAATCCTAAACCAAAAGTCCAAAAAAAACATTAAGTCGAAAATAGGAAAATCCAATCATTAAACACTAAATCATAAATTTTAAACCTTAAAATCTAAAATCTCCAAAAAAAACTTTAAGTCGAAAACAGAAAAATCCAATCATTAAACACTAAACCATAAATTTTAAACCTTAAACTCTAAAATCCAAAAAAACTAAAACCAACCCTAACCCGAACCCAAACACTAACTTTAACCCTAACCCTAGCCCTAACCTTAAACCCTAAACCCTAAACCCTAAACCCTAAGTCATAAAAAACTCTAAGATCAAAATCCAAAAACCCAAACATTAAACATAAAACTATAGATTTTAAACAAAAAAACCTAAACCCCAAAACCTAAAACATAAAGAAACACTAAACCCTAATCCAAACATGTACAATAACCCTAAACACTAAACCCAATACCCAACGCCCAAAATACAAAAACCCTAACATTAAACACTAAACCATAAATTTACAACATAAATCATTATTCCCAAAAACCTACACACTAATCCTAACCCTAACCAAAACCCTAAACCCATGGTCCAAAAAATTTAAAAAAATCCAATGTCCAAAATACAAAAACTCAAACATTAAACACTAAACCATTTATTCTAAACCTTAAATGCAAAACCAAAGACCCAAAAACCTAAAAAAACTAAACCCTATCTCTAACCCTAACCCAAACCCTAACCCTAAACCATGAGCATAACCCTAAACCATAAACCCGAAACCCCAAGCCAAAAATACAAATTTCATAATAAAGAAACACAAAGCCATAGAATTTAAACAAGAAATCCGAATCCCCAAAATCAAAAACCTAAAACTCCCTAAACCATAACCATATTCCTATCCCTAACCCTAACCCTAACCGTAAAATGATCCTTAACCCTAACTGTAAACCAAAATCCCAAAATATCGAAACCCCAACACTAAACACTCAACAGTAGATAATAACAGTCAAATCATTAACCCCATACCCTAAAATCTAAAAACAACCTAAACCCTAATCCTTACATTAATATTAACCCTAACCCTAACTATATCTTTAATCCTAAACCCCAAGCAATAAATATGAAGACGCAAATATTAAACACTTAAACATTGATATTAAACCTCGAATCCAATATTCTCAATCAAAAAAACTAAAAAGAACAAAATCCTTACCCTAACCCTAACTTGAACGTTAACCGTAACTCTAATTCTAAACCATAAACTTGAAACCCTAAGCCCAAAATACAAAAACCCAAGCATTAAATACAAAACCAAAGCTTTTAAACCTCAAATGTTGAACCCTAAACCATAAAACCTAAAAAATAACCAATACCCTAACTCTAACCTTAAACCCTAAACCCTAAGTCCAAAAAAAATCTAAATACAAAATAGAAAAATCCATTCATTAAACACTAAACCATAAATTTTAAACGTCAAACCCTAAAATATAAAAAATCTAAAAACTAACTCTAACCCTTACCGAAACACTAACCTTAAACCTAACCCTACTCCTAACCTGAAACTCTAAAACCTAAAACGTATGTCAAAAAAACTCTAAGATCAAAATCCCAAAACCCAAAAATTAAACACAAAACTATATATTTTCAACCAAAAATCCTAAACCCTTAAACCTAAAACATAAAAAAACCCTAAACCCTAACCCTAACATGAACTCTAACCCTAAACACTAAACCTAATACCGAAAGCCGAACATACAAAAACCGTAACATTAAACACTAAAACATATATTTACACCCAAAATCCTTATTCCCATAAACCTACACCCTAATTCTAACCCTAACCAAACCCTAAACCCTAAACCCTTAGTAAAAAAAATCCAATGTCGAAAATTCAAAAAACCAAACATTAATCACTTAGCCATATATTTTTAACCTTAAATCCTAAACCAAAGACCCTAAGACCAAAATAAAATAAAACCTAACCAAAACCCTAACCCTGAATCTTAAGCCTAACCCTAAACTATTAACCTGAAACCCCAAGCCTAAAATACAAATAGCCAAAACATGAAAAACTAAGCCATATATATTAAACCAAAAATCCTAATCCCAAAAACCTAAAACTTAAAAATCCCTAAACACTAACATTAACCCTGCCCTTAACACGAACCCTTTCCCTAAACCGATCCTTAAGCGTAACCCTAAAACCAAATCCCAAAATATCAAAACCCTAACAGTAAACACTCAACCATAGATATTAAAACTCAAATCCTTAACCACAAATCCTAAAACCTAAACACAAACCTAAAGCCTAACCCTAACATTAATATTAATTATAACCCTAACCCTATCTTAAACCATATACCCCAAGCCCAAAATTTGAAAACCCTAACATTAAAAACTAAAACATTTATATTAAACCTCAAATCCTATATCCTAAACCCAAAAAACTAAAAAAAAAATAAATCCTAACCCTAAACCTAACTAGAACCTTAACCCTAACCGTAATTCTAAACCATAAACTCGAAACCCTAAGCTCAAAATATAAAAACCCAAACATTAAATACTAAACAAAATATTTTAAACCTTAAATGTTAAACCTTAAACCATAAAACCTAAAAAATAACCTCTACCCTAACCCTAGTCCTAACCCTCACACTATTCTTAAACCGTAAACCCTATGTCCAAAAAAACCTCTAAATCCAAAATAGGAAAATCCATTAATTAAAAAATAAACCATAAAGTTTAAACCTTAAAATAAAATTAAAAAAACCTAAAAAAATAACCCTAACCCTAATCCAAACACTAACCTTAACCCGAACCCTAACCCTATCCTTAAACTCTAAACCCTAAACCCTAAGTCTATAAAAACACTCAGGTCAAAATCCCAAAACCCAAAAATTAAACACAAAACTATCTATTTTAAACCAAAAACCCTAAACCGTAAAATCTAGAACATAAAAAAACACTAAACCTTAACATGACTCTAACCCTAAACACTAAACCCAATACCCAAAGCCTAAACTACAAAACACCTAAAATTAAACACTAAACCATAGATTTACCACGAAAATCCTTACTCCCATAAACCTACATCCTAATCGTACCCCTAACCCAAACCCTATAAACTAAACCTAAACCCTTAGTAAAAAAACAAAAAAATCCAATATAAAATACAAAAAATTCAAACATTAAACACTAAACCCTATATTTTTAACCTTAAATCCTAAACCAAAGACCCTAAACCCCAAAAAAATGAAACCCTTATGCTAATCCTAATCCTAACCCTAACACTATATCTTAAGCCTAACCCTAGACTATTAACCCGAAACCCCACGCCTAAATTACAAAAATCCCAAACATGACACACTAAACCATAGGTTTAAACAAAAAATCCTAAACCCCAAAACCTAAAACCTACAATACCGTAAATTCTAATCTTAACCCTATCCCTAACCCGAAACCTAACCCTAAACCGATTCCTTAACCTGAACCCTAAACCCAAAGCCTAATATATATTGAAACCCTAGTACTAAGCACTTAACCAAGGATATTAAAACTCAAATCCTTAACCCCAAACCCTAAAACCTAAAAACAACCTAAACCCGAATCCTAACCTTAATATTAACCCTAACCCTATCTTATATCCTAAACCCTAAGACCAAAATATGAAACCCAAACATTAAAAACTAAAACATTGATATTAAATCTCAAATCCTATATGCGCAACCAAAAAATCTAAAAAGAACAAAATTATAACCCAACCCTAATTCGAACATTAACCCTTACCGTAATTCTAAACCATAAACTCGAAACCCTAAGCCCAAAATACAAAAATCCAAACATTAAATACTAAACCAAAGCTTTTTAACCTCTAATGTTGAACCTTTAACCATAGAACCTAAACATAACCTATACCCTTACCCTAGTCCTAACCCTAACCATAACCTTAAACCCTAAAATATAAATGTTAAACCTCAAATCCTAAAATATAAAAAACATAAAAACTAACCCTAACCCTTACACAAAAACTAAACTTAACCCTAACCCTAACCCTGACCTTAAACTCTAAACCCCTAAACCTAAGTCTAAACAAAACTCTTTAGATCAAAATCTTAAAACCCAAAAATTTAAGACAAAGCATAGATTTTCAACCAAAACTCCTAAACCGTAAAACCTAAAACATAATAAAAACCCTAACATGAACTCTAACCCTAAAAACTAAACCCAATACCCAAAGCCCAAAATACAAAAAACATAAAATTAAACACTAAACCATAGATTTACAACCAAAATACTTACTCCCATAAACCTACATCCTAATCCTAACCCTAACCCAAACCCTAAACCCTTATTCCAAAAAAAAAAATAATAATGTCAAAAATACAAAAACCCAAACATTAAACACTAAACCATATATTTTAAACCTTAAATTCTTAACAAAAGACCCTAAAACCTAAAAAAACTCAACCCTAACGCTGAGCAAAACCCATACCATAACCCTTAACCTTTAGCCTAAACCTAAACTATTAACACGAAGACCCAAGCCTAAAATACCAAACTCCCAATCATGAAATACTAAATCATAAAAATTAAACCAAAAATCCTAAACTCAAAAACCTAAAACCTACAAAACCCTAAACCTTTACCATGACCCTATCCCTAATAAGAAGCCTAACCCTAAACTGATCCTTAACCCTAACCCTGGAGACAAATCCCAAAATATCGAAACCCCAACACTAAACACTCAACCATAGATATTAAAACTCAAATCCTTAACCCCAAACCCTAAAACCTAAAAACAACCTAAACCCGAATCCTAACCTTAATATTAACCCTAACCCTATCTTATATCCTAAACCCTAAGACCAAAATATGAAACCCAAACATTAAAAACTAAAACATTGATATTAAATCTCAAATCCTATATGCGCAACCAAAAAATCTAAAAAGAACAAAATTATAACCCAACCCTAATTCGAACATTAACCCTTACCGTAATTCTAAACCATAAACTCGAAACCCTAAGCCCAAAATACAAAAATCCAAACATAAATACTAAACCAAAGCTTTTTAACCTCTAATGTTGAACCTTTAACCATAGAACCTAAACATAACCTATACCCTTACCCTAGTCCTAACCCTAACCATAACCCTAAACCCTAAATAATAATGTTAAACCTCAAATCCTAAAATATAAAAAACATAAAAACTAACCCTAACCCTTACCCAAAAACTAAACTTAACCCTAACCCTAACCCTGACCTTAAACTCTAAACCCTAAACCCTAAGTCTAAACAAACTCTTTAGATCAAAATCTTAAAACCCAAAAATTTAAGACAAAAGCATAGATTTTCAACCAAAACTCCTAAACCGTAAAACCTAAAACATAATAAAAACCCTAACATGAACTCTAACCCTAAAAACTAAACCCAATACCCAAAGCCCAAAATACAAAAAACATAAAATTAAACACTAAACCATAGATTTACAACCAAAATACTTACTCCCATAAACCTACATCCTAATCCTAACCCTAACCCAAACCCTAAACCCTTATTCCAAAAAAAATAAATAATAATGTCAAAATAACAAAAACCCAAACATTAAACACTAAACCATATATTTTTAACCTTAAATTCTTAACAAAACCCTAAAACCTAAAAAAACTCAACCCTAACGCTGAGCAAAACCCATACCATAACCCTTAACCTTTAGCCTAAACCTAAACTATTAACACGAAGACCCAAGCCTAAAATACCAAACTCCCAATCATGAAATACTAAATCATAAAAATTAAACCAAAAATCCTAAACTCAAAAACCTAAAACCTACAAAACCCTAAACCTTTACCATGACCCTATCCCTAATAAGAAGCCTAACCCTAAACTGATCCTTAACCCTAACCCTGAAGACAAATCCCAAAATATCGAAACCCCAACACTAAACACTCAACCATAGATATTAAAACTCAAATCCTTAACCCCAAACTCTAAAACCTAAAAACAAACCTAAAGCCTAACCCTAACCTAATATTAACCTATCCCGAACCCTTTTACAAACCCTAAACTCTAGCCTAAAATATGAAAAAAGAAACAGTAAACACTAAAACATTGATATTAAACGTGAAATCCTATATCTTAAACAAAAAAATATATAAAAAAAAAAACATAATCCTAACCCTAACCCTAATTGAACCTTAACTTTAACCGTAATTCTAAACCATAAACTCGAAACCTTAAGCTCAAAACATAAAAACCCAAACATTAAATACTAAACAAAGATTTTAAATCCCAAATCTTAAACCCTAAACCATAAAACCTAAAAAATAACCTATACACTAACTGAAGTCCTAACCCTAACACTAACCTTAGAACCTATAACCTATGTCCCAAAAAAAAACTCTAGATCAAAAATTGGATAATCCAATAATTAAACACTAAACTATAAATTTTAAGCCTTAAACCCTAAAATACAAAAAAAAACCTAAAACCTAACCCTAACCCTAACACAAACACTAACCTTAACCCTAACCTTAACCTTAACATTAAACTGTAAACAATAAACCCTACGTCTAAAAAAACTCTAATATCAAAATTGCAAAACCCAAAAATTAAACACAAAAATATAGATTTTCAACCAAAAACATAAAAAAAACACTAAACCATAACATGAACTCTAACCCTAAAATACAAAACCCAATACCCACAGCCCAAAATACAAAACACCTAACATTAAACACTAAACCATAGATATACAACGAAATTCCTTACTCCCATAAACCTACATCCTAATTCGAACCCTAACACAAACCCTAAACCCTAAATCCTAAACCCTTATTGCCCAAAAAAAAAACAATGTCCAAAATACAAAAATCCAAACATTAAACACTAAATCATATATTTTAAACCTTAAATCTTAAACCAAAGACCATAAAACCTAAAAAAACTAAACCCTAACCCTAGATATTAAGCCTTACTCAAAACTATTAACTTGAAACCCCAAGTCTAAAATACAAAAAGCCCAAACATGAAACACTAAACCATAGATTTTAAACAAAAAAGACTAAACCCCAAAAACATAAACCTAAAAAACCCAAAACCCTAATCTTAACCCTATCCCTAACACGAACCCTAACCCAAAAAGTATCCTTAACCCTAACCCTAATCCTAAAGCCCATAATATTGAAACCCTAGCACTAAACACTTAACCATGGATATTAAACCTCAAATCCTTAACCTCAAATCCTAAAACCTAAAAACAACCTAAACCCTAACCCTTCCATAAACTCTAAAAACAAAGCCCAAAATATGAAAACTCAAATATTAAACACTAAAACATTGATATTAAACCTCAAATCCTAAACCCTAAAAAAAAATCTAAAAAAAAAAAAATCCTAACCATAACCATAACCCGAACCTCAACCCGAACAATAATTGTAAATAATAAACCCGAAACCCTAAGCCCAAAATACAAAAACCCAAACATTAAATACTAACCCAAATATTTTAAACCTCAAATGTTAAACCCTAAACCTTAAAATCTAAAAAATAACCTATACCCTAACCCTATTCCTCACCCTAACCCTAACCTTAAACCCTAAACCCTAAGTCCAAAAAAAACTTTAGGTCCAAAATAGGAAAATCCAATCATTAAACACTAAACCATAAATTTTAAATCTCAAACCCTAAAATCCAAAAAACCTAATAACTAACCGTAACCGTAACCCTAACACTAACCTTAACCCTAACCCTAATCGTAACCTTAAACACTAAACGCTAAACCCTAAGTCGTAAAAAATTCTCGGATGAAAATCCCATAACCCAAAAATTAAACACAAAACTATAGATTTTAAACAATAAATCCTAAACCACAAAACCTAAAACATAAAAAAAATCCTAAACCCTAACCCTAACCCTAAACACTAAAACCCATGCCCAAAGCCCAAAATACAAAATCCAAAACATTAAAAACTAAACCATAGATTTACAACCCAAGTCCTTATTCTTAAACACCTACACCCCAATTCTTACCCTAACAAAAACCCTAAACACTTGTCCCTAAAAA
>JAKWJC010000311.1:0-39766 GCA_027704865.1 Solanum neorickii
AAACTTCAGAAGAAGGAAGCTCAAGAGAATAAACATCCACCTTAGATACTACAAGTTATTAAATGTATAACTTTACAATTGATATTAATTTATTCATTAACTAGTTTTAGTTAGTAGAATAGATTTACTCTTCATTATCCATGTAAAGGGAGAGTCTCCCTAGTTTATGCTTTCTTAGAATATGTAATCTGTATTTCTATAGAAGTGCATCATTTTGTATAAGGATGAATTGACTATCTTAGTAGATAAGTCAATTACATCCTACCAAAGTTGTAGAAGGTAAGGTACAATGCCCCCCTTCTTGTATATTTTTCTTAATAAATGGTAAGGCCTGGGGGTGATGCTAAGCCCCTGACCCACTCCAAGGGTCGTTCAACTAAAAAAAAAAAAAACCCTAAACCCTAAACCCTAAACCCTAAACCCTAAACCCTAAACCCTAAACCCTAAGCCCTAAACCATAAACCCTAAACCCTAAACCCTAAACCCTAAACCCTATCGCTTTTTCATTTCTCAAATTTTTTCTCTCTCTAGAAATTTCTCATGAATTCTTGTGTTTATCGCTGATAATCGGAGAATTTGATTAGCAAAACGTGTTTGGAATGGTTGGTAATCCGGTGGACGAACGTTTTCGACCTCCAGATCCATCGTTAGGAGAGGAGGTATCGAATGTTCAATCGAAAACGAATGAAATGGCGGACGGAGCATCATCTTCCTCTTCGCGCTTGAGGGAAGAAGCGATCCAAGTCGCGACTATAGAGGCGGAGATGGATGGGTTTCGTCATAATCGCGAAATAGATCGAAATCTGACTTCACAGGTAGGCGACATACAAATGGCGGATAATTTGCAACAATTGGTAACTGGTGTGTCGCAAAGGATAGGGGTGGAGAATGTACAGGCGATTGGGGCGGAGAAATTGAGTTCGATGGAGGCGGTGATAGAAATCGCATCGGCGAAGTCGAGTTCGATGGATGCGGGGCAATCCAGTTCTGGGGTTAATCGATTGGATAATTCGCAACAAAAATCAATTACTGAAGTATCCTCGCAAGAAATGAATCTTAATATTCAACAAGAACAGGTTAACAGGGGAGTTCGTAATTTTGATCCTCAACAAGCAACTGTAATGGTGGATTCGCAGGGTATTCAACCAACTGTGCATCGCGATGGTCAAAAGGGTATTCAATCGAGTCAAGTTCAACAACGTACTGATAATTCACACAAGGACTCAGAAATATATCAACAACATCAACAAATTGATTCTATAAATACAAGAAACACAAATTCGAGACCAACAGCAGTTCAGCAGATTCAACATAGACAAAATTCTGGGAATTCATCTGATCTACTCAAGAATCAAGGTAACATTACTATCACTACCAATTATGATAGGAATGTGCAAGAAAATATTAGATCGAATGTGGAATCAGTTGGAACTGAGATTAGAAATCAGAATTACCAACAAAATTTTCCTAAAATTTCTTCAAATTTTGATAGACCTGCAAATAGGAATTTGGTTGATAAGAGGGATCCTCCTTTAGGCAATATTGATCCTTTACCTAAGAAAGATCAAATTCAAGAACCAGCACCCTATACAGTGATCCAAACCTATGCTGATCGACTAAGGTTTAATCAATCCAAAAAGGGTGTAAGTATTAAGCTAACAGAGCCTGAGATCACCACCAAACAAGGCTTACCTGCTGTATTATATGTTAAAGATGAAGTAATGAAAGAATTAGCTTCAACATGTAGATTTACACTTATTGGGAAGTTTATCTACACAATGCCTAGGGTAGAATTAATAAGGAAAAACTTTATATTACAAACACAATTAGCAGGGGGGGTGAAAATAGCTCACTTCAATTCGAGGCATGTTTATATAGACTTGGATAATGAGTTGGATTATAACATGGTGTGGACTAAACAAAGAATGAATATAGCCGGACAAGTCATGAGGATACAGGCTTGGACTCCCACATGTAGGCCTGAGGAAGAAACACCTCTTGTGCCCATTTGGATATCATTACCTGAGTTGCCTTGGCATTGCTATAACAAAGAGTTTATTACTAGCCTTCTTTCACCAATTGGTAGAGTGTTATATCTAGACTCTGCATCTATTAACAAGACTAGAGGAAGTCAGGCTAGGGTCAAAGTACAAGTAGATTTAACAAAAGAAAGGCCTTCTCATATTTGGATGGGGTATATGGGAGAAGACATTACTGATGGAAGATGGCAAAAGATAGACTATGACAACATCCCAGACTACTGTTTTTATTGCAAGCATCAAGGGCATAAGGAAGTTGCTTGCATAATTAAACAAAGGGATGAGGAGAATAAAAAAAGGAAGGATATGGAGAAGAACAAGACTGGTAAGGATAATGGTCAAAATGTTACTGCTGAAAAAATAGTTGGGAAAAGCATGGATATTGGTAGAAGAGAGCTGGATTACAATCAGTCAGGACAACAAGTTCATGACACACAACAGCAAATGACACATGCTGAATGGCATACACAAAGAAGAAGACATGTTACTCAACAAGTCAGATTTACTGATAGATCAGTAGTTCAACATCCTCAAATGCAGACAGGTATGGTTTCTATTCCTACACAAAACACTTACATTGATTTAGAAGTGCAGGAATTCAATACATTGGGCAATGAAGTGGAGGAGCAATCAGCACAAGTCCAAGAGAATAGACATCAGCAGACTGTTAGAACAAATAAGCAATCACAAAGACAGGATTCCAATACTGGAACAAAGGATAAGGAAGTGCAATCCAATATTCAGCAAAGCATGGAACCAATAACAACTAGCACTGATCAGACTGGCCAACATCAAAGGAAGACAAATATCTCAGGTATTGACTCAATGCTCACACTCCCTCCTCCCTTTCATACTGTTGATAGTAATGTTGGTGTAGCTGTTGGAGGTGAGGCTGGATGTGGTCAGGAGGAAAATATTATAAATCAGGCTAGACTTGATAAAGGTAAAGGCAAAATGGATGATCAGGGGGGTATTTGACTAATATTAGTAATGTACTACCTGATAAACCTAAAGTTCCTGATAAACAGCAGTTAATTACTAAAAATAATCCTAACTCTTCTAATACTAGTATGGATCATAGTAGTCAGCAAAGAGATGGTATTGATGAGTATAAGGAACCTGACTCTGAGGATGAGTTGGATGATGATACTCAATCCTTGGGGGAAGGGAGAGAACCAAGTGAGGATACTGGCACCTCTTACCAAATTCAAACAAGGCCTTTGTTACACAACTCTAATGTGGATGATATTAGAGAAGTCACTGGCAAGCAAGGTCTTTCTCCAAGAGGCAGGAAACTGTTGAAAAATAATAAAAGTACTAGTTTTAGTAAACCTAATACTAGAGCTAGAAGTAGAGGATTATGATGATTAAGATGATTTGTTGGAATATTAGGAGCATCAAGACTTTTGGTGCTCTTGAAAGACTAATCAACTTAAAAAAATTACATAATCTGTCCATAATTGCTGTATTGGAGCCTTTTGCTAATGTTTCTCTTTTAGAATCTTATAGAATGCAGCTGATGATGGAATCTGCTCATAGTAATCCTAATAACAAAATATGGTTGTTTTGGTCTAAGGAAGTGACTTGTAGTATTTTGGAAAGTGATCAACAGCAGATCACCTGTGAAATTATGCATGAAGAGTGTAGTGAAAAATTTCTTATTACTTATGTTTATGCTAAGTGTAAAGACTATTTGAGGAGGCCTCTTTGGGAGAGTCTGTTGAAATGGTCTAATAATGGTTATCCTTGGTGCACTATTGGTGACTTCAATGTAATTGCTGATACTCAAGAGAAGAGGGGGGGTAAAGAATATAATATCAACAAAAGTCTGGAGTTTATTAGTATTATTGAGGCCTGTGGTTTGATGGATATGGGTTACAATGGTCAGGATTATACATGGTGTAATCATAGAAAGAATGGGGATAGAGTGTGGAAAAGACTGGATAGGGGTATGGTGAATGACAATTGGTTGGATACAATGCCCCAAAGTAATATAACTCATTTGCCTTCAGTAGGTTCTGATCACAGTCCTTTATTATTGGAGATGAGTGATAAGCAATCTAAGATTATCAAATATTTTAGGTTTCTAGATTACTGGACTGTGAATGAATCATTCTTACAAATTGTAGAAAAGTGCTGGAAAAGGAAGGTTAAGGGAGAGCCTATGTGGATTCTACATACAAAGTTGAAGAGGTTAACACAAACTTTAAGATGTTGGTCTAAGAAAGAATATGGTGATGTCTTTGAAAAAATGAAGCAGTATGAGGAGGTTGTTAAGAGTGCTGAAGCAGAAATAATTATGGACAATAGTATGGAAAATAGAGAGAAGCTAAGTATAGCCAATGCTCAATATATCAAGTACCTGAAATTAGAACATGCTATCCTTAAACAGAAGTCTCAGTTACAGTGGCTAAAGGAAGGTGATGCAAATTCTAAATACTTTCATGCTGTGATTAGAGGTAGAAGGAATAAGATGGTTATTCATAAAATTATGACTGATAATGGAGTATGGATTCAAGGTGATGATAATGTGGCTAAGGAAGCTTGTGCTTATTATCAAAATATTTTCACAGGAAACAATGATAAGATTAATGAGGAGATGTTGCAGTGTATTCCTGAAATTATAAAGTTAGAGCAGAACTCAGAGTTGGATAAAATGCCTGATGAGGAGGAGCTGAAAAATATTATCATGAGTATGAATCCCAACTCTGCTCCAGGACCTGATGGTATTGGGGGCAAATTCTTTCAAGTTTGTTTTCATATTATACAGAAGGATTTGATGGATGCAGTAAGGTCTTTCTTTAGTGGGAAGATTTTACCTAGATATATGACTCATGCATGTCTAGTGTTGCTTCCTAAAGTTAATCACCCCAACAAGTTGAAGGATTATAGACCTGTCAGTCTTAGTAATTTTACCAATAAAATCATCTCTAAAATCCTTAGTACTAGACTGGCATCTATTCTTCCTCACATTGTTTCAGATAACCAGTCTGGATTTGTGAAAGGAAGAAGCATATCTGAAAACATTATGTTAGCTCAAGAAATTATTCATGGTATTAAGCTTCCTAAAGAGGGTAACAATGCAGTCATTAAGTTAGATATGGTCAAAGCATATGACAGGGTTTCATGGGCATATACTTGTATTATTTTAAGAAAGATGGGATTTAGTGAAGTATTCATTGATAGAGCTTGGAGAATTATGAGCAATAACTGGTATTCTGTGGTGATCAATGGGAAAAGGCATGGGTTTTTTCAGTCTACTAGGGGTTTAAAACAAGGAGATCCCCTATCACCAGCTCTTTTTATTATTGGGGCTGAAGTTCTGTCAAGGAAGCTTAATATTCTTCAGGCTAATCAATTATATAGAGGCTTTCATATGGAAAGGAAAGGGCCTCAAATCAATCATCTGAGTTTTGCAGATGATATCATTATATTTACCTCTACAGATTGCAAATCTTTACAGCTTATTATGAAGGTAATTGAGGATTATGAAAGGGTGTCTGGTCAGATGGTCAACAAGGATAAAAGTTTCTTTATGGTTACTTCTAAGACTAGACAAGAAACTATTGAGTGTATTAAGAATGTTACTGGATTTAGTAGGAAACACAGCCCTATAAACTACTTGGGATGTCCTTTATACATTGGTGGACAAAGAATTATTTATTTTTCAGAAGTGGTGGATAAGGTGATAAAAAAAGTTTCAGGCTGGCAATCAAAAATTTTAAATTTTGGAGGCAAAACAACTCTAGTGAAACATGTACTGCAAGCTATTCCAATTCACACTCTAGCAGCCATGTCTCCTCCAAAAACTACTCTACATTACATTAAAAGAGTGATGGCTGACTTCTTTTGGGGAGTTGATAAAGATGGTAAAAAGTATCACTGGGCTTCTTGGGATAATCTAGCCTATCCAATGAATGAAGGTGGGATTGGGATAAGATTGTTAGATGATATTTGTAAAGCATTTCAGTATAAGCATTGGTGGGATTTCAGAACTAAAAAGTCCTTGTGGAGTCAATTTCTAAGGGCCAAATACTGTCAAAGAGCTAATATTGTAGCTAAGAAATACAACACAGGTGATTCTATAGTATGGAAAAACTTAACAAAGAACAGAGCTGAGGTAGAAAAGCATATTAGATGGAATATTAAGTCTGGAGATTGTAAGTTTTGGTGGGATAATTGGTCAGGTGAGGGGGCCATGGCCAATTATATGGAGAATATGTCCAGTTTGAACAATATGAGGGTGGTTGATTTTTTGACAAATGGTAGTTGGAATGAAAGGCTTGTAAGGCAAAATGTACCACCTCAGTTGGTACCTAATATTTTACAAACAAACATTCAATTTCAAGAAGGAATAGCAGATAATGCCATTTGGATGCCTGAGGAAAATGGTATATTTACTATTAGATCTGCTTGGGAGATGATTAGAAAAAAGAGGAATGATGATATTGTTAATTCTATGATTTGGCATAAACAAATTCCTTTCAAAGTGTCTTTCTTTATTTGGAGAGCTTTGAGAGGTAAACTACCTACAAATGAGAGCCTGTTGAAATTTGGAAGAGCTGCAGAGGAATGTTGTTGCTGTTATAAGAAAGGACAAGATGACATTGATCATATACTGATTTCTGGCAACTTTGCTAAGCATATTTGGAAGTATTATTCATCAAGATTTGGAGTTATACAAAGTAATACAACTTTGAGAAGTCAGCTAATACAATGGGGAAATCTGCATGGCCATAATGAGGTATATAAATTACTAATTTATATTTTACCTAAATTTATTTGTTGGCATCTTTGGAAAAACAGGTGTGCTGTGAAGTATGGAGACAAACAGTCCAGTATTCAAAGAGTTCAGTATAACATCTTTAAAGATAGTATGCAAGTTATTAAAAGTGTGCACCCTAGTATACCATGGCAACATAATTGGGATAGCCTGATTAACTTTGTTGATCAATGCACACAACAGTACAAAGTTATAAGGTTACAATGGAGAACACCAGCTGTAGGTAATTGCAAACTCAATACAGATGGGAGTGCATTACATGATTCCGGAAAAATTGGTGGTGGAGGTATTTTGAGGGATCACCAAGGTATTCTTATTTATGCATTTTCTTTACCTTTTGGATTTGGAACTAACAATTTTGCAGAGTTAAAGGCTGTTCTGTATGGGATTGATTGGTGTGAGCAACATGGATATAAATGTATTGAATTGGAAGTTGACTCAGAATTGGTAAACAAATGGATTAACAAGATGATCAACATACCTTGGAGATACCAACAAATTGTTCAAGAAATTCTGCAGATAAGCAACAAAATGAAACATTTTCAATGTCAACACATATATAGAGAGGCAAATAATACAGCAGACTTGTTAGCTAAATTTAGTCACTCTTTGGACATCCCACAGCATTTTTATGTCACTCAACAGCTTAAAGGAACAATTCGAGGAAGTTATCTATTAGAGAAAATGGGTACATACAACTTTAGAAGAAGGAAAATCAAGAGAATCAAGCATCCTCCTTAAAGTTGAAGACTGCAAAAGGTAGCTATTGATTTGTAATAGACAAATGGAACTAATTCCTATTATGTAACTAGAAAATAGTTATTATTATAGGTTTTGATCTTCTTCATTATACATTGTAAAGGGAGAGTCTCCCTAGTTTATGCTTTTTTAGAAAAATGTATTAAGAGAGGAGTCCTCTCTAGGTATTATATTTCTATAGATGTGCATCTCATTGTATTAGGTAAATTGAATTATCTTAGATGATAAATCAATTATACCTACAAAATTTAGAATGTAAGGTTTATGTCCCCCTTCATGTAAGTTTTTGATTTTATGAATGTTAAGGCCTGGGGGTGTTGCTAAGCCCCTGACCCACTACAAGGGTCGTTCAATTAAAAAAAAACCCTAAACCCTAAACCCTAAACCCTAAACCCTAAACCCTAACCCCTAACCCCTAAACCCTAAACCCTAATCCCTAACCCTAAACCCTAACCCCTAACCCCTAAACCCTAAACCCTAACCCCTAAACCCTAACCCCTAACCCCTAAACCCTAAACCCTAAACCCTAACCCCTAAACCCTAAACCCTAACCCCTAAACCCTAACCCCTAACCCCTAACCCCTAACCCCTAAACCCTAAACCCTAAACCCTAAACCCTAACCCCTAACCCCTAAACCCTAAACCCTAAACCCTAAACCCTAAACCCTAACCCCTAACCCCTAACCCCTAACCCCTAACCCCTAACCCCTAAACCCTAAACCCTAAACCCTAACCCCTAACCCCTAAACCCTAACCCCTAACCCCTAACCCCTAACCCTAAACCCTAAACCCTAAACCCTAACCCTAAACCCTAAACCCTAAACCCTAAACCCTAAACCCTAAAACCCTAAAACCCTAAAACCCTAAACCCTAAACCCTAATCCCTAAACCCTAAACCCTAAACCCTAAACCCTAAACCCTAAACCCTTCTTGTATTGTGTTGCTCCCTAAAGTGAACAATCCAAACAATCTTACGGAATATAGGCCAATAAGTCTGAGTAACTTCACTAGTAAGATTATATCTAAACTAGTTAGTAGGAGACTCAGCCCTATCCTTCCGTCCTTGATTTCTAACAACCAATCTGGCTTTGTGAAAGGGTGAAATATCTCTGAAAATATCATGCTTGCTCAGGAGATCATTCACCAAATCAAAAAACCCAATATTGGTAGTAATGTAATTATCAAATTAGATATGGCAAAAGCGTATGACAGGGTCTCTTGGTCATACATTTGCTTGGTTCTAAGGAAATTGGGTTTTAGTGAAGTGTTTATTGATATGATCTGGAGAATCATGCCCAATAATTGGTACTCCATTATTGTCAATGGCAAAAGGTATGGTTTCTTCCGATCTACTAGAGGCCTCAAACAAGGTGACCCCCTCTCTCCGGCCCTATTTATTTTAGGTGCCGAGGTTTTATCAAGATCCCTTAATAGGCTTCACACGCATCCTGATTATCAAGGTTTCATAATGGAAAGAAAGGGGCCTCAAGTAAATCACCTCAGTTTTGCTGATGACATTATTCTTTTCACTTCGGGAAGATCCAAAACCTTAAAACTTCTCATGAACACCCTAAAGGAGTATGAAAAGACTTCGGGGCAGCTTATCAATGGTGATAAAAGTCATTTTATGCTCCACCCTAGTGCTTTCAATAATACTAGGGAGAGAATCATGAGGCTGACAGGTTTTAAAGAAAAGCATGGCCCTATCACCTATCTAGGATGCCCTTTATTTGTTGGCAGACCTAGAAATGTTTATTTCTTCGATCTTATTAATAAAGTTGTCTCCAGAATTACAGGTTGGCAAACTAGGCAACTTAGCTATGGTGGAAAGGCTGTATTGGCTAAGCATGTTCTCCAAGCCTTTCCTATACACCTCTTGTCTGTTGTAACTCCTCCCAGTACAGTCATCCGACAGGTTCAAATGATTATTGCAAATTTCTTTTGGGGATGGCAGAACAATAGGAAAAAATATCATTGGTCATCGTGGAAAAATTTGAGCTATCCCTATGAGGAAGGTGGGATAGGGATGAGAAATTTACATGATGTTTGTAGAGCTTTCCAATTCAAAAAATGGTGGATTTTTAGAACCAAACAAACCCTGTGGGGAGATTTTTTGAAAGCAAAATATTGCCAAAGATCTAACCCGGTGAGCAAAAAATGGGATACGGGTGAGTCTTTAAATTGGAAACACATGCTCACTACTAGACAACACATGGAACAACATATTCATTGGAGACTTCAAGCCGGGGATTGTTCGTTTTGGTGGGATAACTGGTTGGGAATAGGGCCATTAGCACATCATACCAACATCCGCAGCAGATTCAACAACACCACAGTCGCTGATTTCTGGGAAGATGGGGGATGGAACTGGAACAAATTGGTAAAATATGCTCCAGCCAGTCAACTAAGTAGCATCATGGCTACTGAAATCCCTCAACAGCAGCACAAGCAAGACCAAGCCATCTGGAAGCTTAGCAGCCATGGCAATTTCAGTTGCTCCACAGCGTGGGAGGAAATCAGAAACAAAAAGGCTAAGAGCAAGCTCAATTCTCTTTTATGGCATAATTTCATACCTTTTAAATCTTTGTTTCTTTTATGGAGAACATTAAAAGGTAAACTTCCTACAAATGGTAAGCTATCTAATTTTGGCATTGAGCCATCACCATGTTTTTGTTGTGCTGGTAGAACAGGTTGGGATAGCATCGACCACACCTTCAATTCTGGATCGTTTGCAGCAAGGGTGTGGCAGGCATTTGCAGCAACTGCAGGGCTGCAAGCAGACCACTCATCAGTGCAGGCAAGAGTGCGCCAGTGGTGGGCAATTAAGCCACGAAACGCAGGCCATCAACTGCTGCTGCAAGCCACGCCCATTTTTATTACTTGGAATTTATGGAAGAACAGGTGCGCATGCAAATATGGGGGCAAAGCAACGAACATCAGCCGCGTCAAATATGCCGTCTATAAAGACACTTTCAAGATGCTGAAAATTGCCTTCCCACATATCAATTGGCCGGGAACTTGGACAGCTCTAATCCAAACAGCGGAAAAGTGTAAACATGAAGTCAAAGTCAACATGATAACATGGAATAGACCTCCGGAATCATGGATCAAAATAAGCACAGATGGAAGCGCTCTTGCAAATCCAGGACAGATTGGGGCTGGAGGAATCATCCGAAACAATGAAGGCAAAATGGTGTTGGCATTTGCAACACCTCTCGGAGAGGGTACCAATAATACAGCAAAAACTGAAGCAGCCCTCTTCGGATTGTCATGGGCAATGGAACTAGGACACACAAATATATTATTAGAGTTGGACTCTCAACTAGTAGTGGAGTGGATCGCCAAAAGAACACCCCCCCATTGGAGTGTTACCAACCAAATTGAGAGAATCCAACATCTTATCACGCAAACTCAGAACTTCAGGTGTACTCATATTTTCAGAGAAGCAAATTGGGTTGCAGACTCATTGTCAAAACACAGCCACAACATAGCATCCCCTCAAGTCTACTTCAGCAACAATCAATTACCTAGAGAAGCTCAAGCCTACTATCAAATGGACCTTCTGAACATGCCCAGCTTTAGAAGAAAGAAGACTAAGAAGATTTTTGAGCCTCCTTGATGTTTGCTTTTCTATTCAATTTGGCTATGTATGAGTGATATAGCTACTTTGAATAGAGTATATGTAGTAGGATAGATATAGACTTTTTCTTGTAAAGGGAGAGTCTCCCTAATTTATGTTTCCTAGATACTTTGTAACGAGAGGAGTCCTCTCCTTAGGTGCTTAGTATTTGGTTTCATCCTTCATTGTAAGGGGAGGAGTTGAATTTCAATAGGAAATTCGACTCCAAACCATCTTAGGTTGGAGGTTAGGTTTATGCCCCCCTCCTTGTATTTTGTTTGTTTTATTAATGTTAAGGCCTGGGGGTGTCGCTCAGCCCCTACCCCTCCAAGGGTATTAAAAAAAAACCCTAAACCCTAAACCCTAAACCCTAAACCCTAAACCCTAAACCCTCCAAGTAATATTACTCATCTTCCTTCAGTTGGTTCAGATCATTGTCCTCTATTGTTGGAGATGAATAATAATCAAGCCAATGTTATTAAGTATTTCAAGTTTCTTAATTATTGGACTGATAATAATTCTTTCTTACCAACTGTTGAAGCATGTTGGAAAAGACAGGTTAAAGGGGATCATATGTGGATATTACATACTAAGTTGAAGAGAATAACTAAAACTTTAAGTGGTTGGTCTAGAAAAGAATATGGGGATGTTTTTGACAAGGTAAAACAGTATGAAGAAGATGTGAAAAAGGCTGAAGAAGACATGATTATGGATAATAGTGATGAAAATAGAGAAAAGTTAAGTGGTGCTAATGCAAATTATATTAAGTATCTGAAACTAGAATATGCTATCCTTCAACAGAAATCTCAGCTACATTGGTTAAAAGAGGGTGATACCAATTCTAAGTAATTTCATGCTGTAATTAGAGGAAGAAGGAAAAAGATGGTCATTCATAAAATCATGAATGATAATGGTATGTGGATCCAAGGGGAGGATAAGGTTGCTAAGGAGGCTTGTGATTATTATCACAATATTTTTACTGGAAAAACAGAGCTCATTAAGGAAGAATTGTTACAATGTTTGCCTAATTTGATTAGTTCTGATCAAAACTTTGAGTTGGACAAAATGCCTAATCTGGAAGAATTGAGGAATACTATTATGAGTATGAATCCCAACTCAGCTCCAGGCCCTGATGGAATTGGAGGCAAATTCTATCAAGTGTGCTTTGATATTATTCAACATGATCTGTTGGCTGCAGTAGCTTCTTTCTATAATGGTAGTATTATGCCTAGACATATGACTCATGCATGTCTTGTACTGCTTCCTAAAGTCAATCATCCCAACAAATTGAAAGATTATAGACCTGTCAGTCTCAGCAATTTCACTATTAAAATTATCTCCAAGATCTTGAGCAATAGATTGGCTTCTATTTTACCTAACGTTGTTTCAGATAATCAGTCTGGCTTTGTCAAAGGAAGAAGCATTTCTGAGAATATCATGTTAGCTCAAGAGATTGTTCATGGTATTAAACTTCCTCAGGAAGGTAGAAATGCAGTAATCAAATTGGATATGGTTAAAGCCTATGATAGAGTTTCATGGGCATATACTTGCATGGTTTTGAGGAAAATGGGGTTTAGTGAAGTATTTATTGATAGAGTTTGGAGAAGTATAAGCAATAATTGGTATTCTATAGTGATTAATGGTAAAAGACATGGCTTTTTTCACTCTACAAGGGGTCTTAAGCAAGGAGATCCACTGTCTCCAGCTTTGTTTATCATTGGTGCTGAAGTTCTGTCAAGAAACCTAAATCTTTTTTACACCAATCAATTGTATAGAGGTTTCAATATGGAAAAGAAGGGGCCACAAATCAACCACTTGAGTTTTGCAGATGATATTATTATATTCACCTCAACTGATAGAAGGTCCTTACATTTAATTATGAAAATTCTTGAAGATTATGAAAATGTTTCTGATCAACAAGTGAACAAGGAAAAAAAGTTTTTTCATGGTTACCCCTAAGACTAATCAGGATATTATTGAAGATATCAAGAGTATTACTGGTTTTGGCATGAAGCACAGCCCTATTAATTACTTAGGATGTCCTTTATACATTGGTGGACAAAGAATTATTTATTTTTCAGAAGTGTTGGAAAAGGTGATAAAAAGAATCTCTGGTTGGCAATCTAAAATTTTAAATTTTGGTGGAAAAGCAACCCTTGTGAAGCATGTTCTACAATCCATACCAATTCATACTCTAGCTGCTATGTCTCCTCCAAAGACTATCCTAACTCAAATTAAAAAGGTTATTCCTGATTTCTTTTGGGGGGTTGACAATGAAGGTAAGAAGTATCATTGGGCTTCATGGGATACTTTAGCCTATCCTACTAATGAAGGTGGTATTGGGATAAGGCTTATAGAAGATGTGTGTAAAGCTTTGCAATTCAAACACTGGTGGGAATTCAGAACAAAGAAGTCTTTGTGGAGTCAATTTGTAAAGGCCAAGTATTGTCAAAGAGCAAATCCTGTAGCAAAGAAGTATGATACTGGTGATTCTATGGTATGGAGGTATTTAACCAGGAACAGATCAGAAGTAGAATCACATATTAAATGGCAGATTAGTTCAGGCACTTGTTATTTTTGGTGGGATAATTGGTTAGGAAATGGAGCCTTGGCCAACTCTTGTGACAATATCTCCAGCTTAAATAATAGTGAGGTGGGAGAGTTCTTCATTGAGGGTAATTGGAATGAAAGTTTGGTGAGACAACAAGTTCCAGCTCAGTTGGTACTTAACATTCTTCAAACACATATTACTTATCAGGAAGGTTCTTCAGACTCAGCCATTTGGACACCTGCAGATACAGGAAAATTTTCTATTGCTTCTGCTTGGGAGACAATTAGAAAGAAAAAGTATAAAGATCCTATTAATAATATGATCTGGCATAAACAGATACCATTCAAAGTAGCCTTCTTTATTTGGAGAGCTTTGAGGGGCAAATTACCTACAAATGAATGCCTTCTGAAATTTGGTAGAGAGGAAGTTGATTGTTATTGCTGTTATAAGAAAGGGAAGGATGACATTAGTCATATTTTGGTCACTGGAAATTTTGCTAATCACATATGGAAGTATTATTCATCAAAACTTGGAGTAATACAGGCCAATACAAATTTAAGAAGGCTGCTAATACAGTGGAGAAATATGCCTACACATAATGAGGTACATAAGCTATTAATTCATATATTACCTAACTTTATTTGTTGGAATCTTTGGAAAAATAGATGTGCAGTGAAATATGGTGGCAAGCAATCCAGTATACAAAAGGTTAAGCATGGTATATTTAAAGGTATAATGCAGGTTATTAAACTAGCTTTTCCTAATATTCCATGGTTGCCTTCTTGGGATAATCTGTTAACTGTAGTAGAACAGTGTAAACAACAATATAAGATAACTATGGTTAGTTGGAACAAACCTAAACAACATATTTATAAACTCAATACTGATGGAAGTGCCTTGACTGAATCTGGTAAGATAGGTGGAGGTGGTATCCTTAGAGATCATCAAGGTAAATTAATATATGCCTTTTCAGTTCCTTTTAGTTTTGGTACTAACAATCTTGCAGAGTTACAAGCAGCAACATATGGTTTAGATTGGTGTGAACAACATGGCTACAAAAGGATAGAGCTGGAAGTTGATTCAGAAGTTCTGTGCAAATGGATCAATAATTCATTGAAACCTCCTTGGAGATGTCAACACAATGTCCAACAACTATTACAAATAAGAAGCAAATTACATTATTTTCATTGTCAACATATTTATAGAGAAGCTAACAATACTGCAGATTTGCTAGCAAAATGGAGTCATATGATGGACATTCCACAACATTTTTATACTTCACAACAACTAAAGGGCACGATTAGAGGAAGTTATATCTTGGAGAAGATGGACATACACAACTTTAGAAGAAGGAAGATCAAGACAATCAAGTTCCCACCATAGTACTTTATAAAAAGAAATAGATTGTTAAAACTTTCAAATGACATTTTAATTGGTTCTGTAACTAGTAATAGTTAGTGGAATTAGTTTACTCAATTTTATATTATATGTAAAGGGAGAGTCTCCTTATTCATGCATTATTAGAAAAATGTATTAAGAGAGGAGTCCTCTCTAGGCATTTAATTTTCTATCAAGTGCACCTTATTGTATTAAGGTAGAATTGACTAATCTTAGTAGAGAAGTCAATTCATTACCTACCAAAGTATAGAAGGTAAGGTTTATGTCCCCCTTCATGTAATTTTGATTTTATAAATGTTAAGGCCTGGGGGTGATGCTAAGCCCCTGACCCACTACAAGGGTCGTTCAACTAAAAAAAAAAACCCTAAACCCTAAACCCTAAACCCCATCGCTTTTTCATTTCTCAAATTTTTTCTCTCTCTAAAAATTTTCTCTCTCTAAAAAATTTTTCTCTCTCTAGAAATTTCTCACGAATTCTTGTGTTTATCGCTGATAATCGGAGAATTTGTTTAGCAAAACGAGTTTGGAATGGTTGGTAATCTAGTGGATGAACGTTTTCGACCTCCAGATCCGGCGTTAGGAGAGGAGGATTCGAATGTTCAATCGAAAACTAAGGAAATGACGGACGGAGCATCCTCTTCCTCTTCGCGCTTGAGGGAAGAAGCGTTCCAAGTCGCGACTATAGAGGCGGAGATGGATGAGGTTCGTTACAATCGCGAAATGGATCGAAATTTGAGTTTACAGGTAGGCGACATACAAAGGTCGGATAATTTGCAAGAATTGGTAAGAGGTGAGGCGCAAAGGATAGGGGAGGAGAACAAACAGGCGATTGAGGTGGAGAAATTGGGTTCGATGGCGGAGGCGAAATCGCAAGAAATCGAATCTGCGAAGTCGAGCTCGATGGTGGCGGCTCATTCGAGTTCTGGGGTTAATCGATTGGATGGATCGCGACAAACACTAGCCACTGGGGAATCAGCACAAGATCTTAATACACAGATTCACCAAGAAAAGGCAAACAGGGGAAGTCGTAACATTGATAATCGACATGAAACTGTAATGGTGGAATCTTCTCTAGGTCTAAATCCAAATATTCAACAAAGGGGGGAGGATAGGGGAGGTAGATACATCGATGCTCGACAAGGAATTGGGATGGGGGAATCACAGATTCGTCGAACACAAGATCATCTTGGGGGTAATCAACAGTATAACCCTTCCATCCATTCTCAAAATTGCATTGATAATTTGAACAAGGACATGGATGTACATCAACAACATCAACAAATCGCAAATACTACTCCAAGAAATCTTGATTCGAGAGCAATTGCTGGTTATCCTATTCAGAATAATCAAGGAGTTGGGCATTCAGCTGAATTAATCAGGAAACAGGGGAACAATCAAGGTAATACTACTATCATTACTTCCAATTCTGATAGGAATGTGATAGAAAATGTTAGATTGAATGTGGAACCTGTTGGAACTCAGAATTATCAGTTGAACTTTCCTAAAATCTCTACTAATTTTGATCGAAATATCAACAAAAATGTAGCTGATAAGAATGATCATCCATTAGCAAATAATGATAAATCAGCCAAGAAAGATCAAGCACAAGAGCCTGCCCCCTATACAGTAATACAAACTTATGCAGATAGGCTTAGATTTAATCAGTCAAAAAAAGGGGTGTGTATTAATCTGACTGAGCCTGAAATTACCACTAAGCAAGGATTACCTGCTGTATTATTTGTTAAGGATGAGGTTGTAAAGGAATTGGCTTCGACTTGTAAGTATACTTTGATTGGAAAGTTCATCTATACCATGCCAAGAGTGGAGCTAATTAGGAAGAATTTTATCCTCCAAACACAACTTTCAGGGGGGGTTAAAATTGCACATTTCAATTCTAGGCATGTGTATATTGATTTAGACAATGAGCTTGATTATAATATGGTGTGGACCAAGCAAAGAATGACCATTGCTGGCCAAGTTATGAGGATCCAGGCTTGGACTCCAACATTTAAGCCGGAGGAAGAAACACCCCTAGTCCCTATATGGATATCTTTACCAGAATTGCCTTGGCACTGTTATAACAAGGAATTCATTACTAGTCTGTTAGCACCTATAGGTAGAGTACTTTACCTTGATTCAGCTTCTATTAACAAAACAAGAGGCAGCCAAGCTAGAGTTAAGGTGCAAGTTGATTTAACCAAAGATAGGCCTTCACACATTTGGATGGGATATATAGGAGAGGACATAACAGATGGCAGATGGCAAAAGATTGAATATGATAGCATCCCATCCTATTGTTTCTATTGCAAGCATCAAGGGCATAAGGAAGAAGATTGTATTATAAAAAAAAGGGATGCTGATACTAAACAAAGGAAAGATATGGAGAAGAACAATAATAAGCAAGACAATTCTCATCAAAATACTGCAAATAGGCAGATTCCTATGTCTTTGGAAACGGGTAGAGTAGAGCCTGATCACAACCAACAAAGAAGGCAACACAATGAGATTCAACAACAGCTGAATCAAGAAGAATGGCACACTCAAAAAAGGAGGAATAATACTCAACAAGGAAGATTTCAATCAGATAAAGCAAATGTCCAACAGTTTCAGACTAATAAAGGTATGGCTTCTATCCCTACAAAAAACACATATATTGATTTGGAATTGCATGAAACTACAGGTCAAGGAGAAGGTTTGGAGGATCAGGTGGAGCAAGGGATACAACAGGTGGATACACAAAACAAGGCAGTCTCAGGTCAGGCCCACAATAAAGGAAGTAATGATAATAGAGAGCACAGAAATACTCAACAAAGAAAGGATAATCAGGAGCCTAGAATTGAACAAACTGATTATCAGCAAAGCACTATAAGAAGATCAGGTATTGACTCAATGCTCCCCATCCCTACAACCCTCAATATTGTTAATGCTGCTGGTATATCTGTTGTTGATAATACTGCTGGAGTAGCTGTTGGAGGTTTGGATGGAAGTGGTCAGGAGAATGATAGTTTTAATCAAGCTAGAATTTCTAAAGGAAAGGGTAAAATTGGTGAACATGGCTCATTAAATGATAAAGTGCCCCCTGATAGAACCAATGCTAATAAAATTCAACAAACTATTAATAAGAGAAATACCCCTACTGTTTCTAATCCTGGTAATGAACCTAGTATTCATCAAATAGATGAATATAAGGAACCTGACTCAGAGGATGAGTATGAAGATGATACTCAACCTCTAGGGGAAGGAAGGGATACAGGGGAGGGTATAGGTACTTCTTACCAATTTCAAAAGGGTCCTTTGTTGCAAACCTCCAATGTTGAAGACATTAGAGATGTAGCTGGCAAACAAGGTCTTTCTCCTAGAGGTAGGAAACTACTGAAACAAAATCCAAATACTAGTATTAGTAAACCTAACACTAGAGCTAGAAGTAGAGGCTTTTGATGATTAAGTTGATTTGTTGGAATGCTAGGAGCATTAACACATTTGGTGCTCTTGAAAGGCTGATCAATTTAAGAAAGATGCATAACCTGTCTATTATTGCTATTTTAGAACCTTTCTCTAATGCTGATCACCTAGAATCTTATAGGATGCAGATGCTGATGAATTGTGCTTATAGTAATTTTAATAGAAAAATTTGGTTATTTTGGTCAAATGATGTTATTTGTAAGGTTCTAGACAGTGATCAACAGCAAGTAACTTGTGAAATAATTCATGTGGAGTGTAGTGAAAAGTTTATAATTACCTTTGTGTATGCTAAATGTAAGGATCATTTGAGGAGGCCTTTGTGGGATAGTATGCTTCAATGGGCTGACACTACATATCCTTGGTGTACTATAGAGGATTTCAATGTAATCTCATCTACCAAGGAGAAAACAGGTGGCAGAGATTATAATATTAGTAAAAGTCTGGAGTTTATAAGTGTTATAGAAGCCTGTGGGCTGGTGGACATGGGTTACAGTGGTCAGAATTATACCTGGTGTAACCATAGGAAGAATGGTGAAAGAGTGTGGAAAAGACTGGATAGAGGAATGGTGAATGACAATTGGTTGGATAAGATGCCTCAAAGCAGTATTACTCACCTTCCTTCAGTTGGTTCAGATCATAGTCCTCTATTGATGGAAATGAATAATAATCAATCCACTGTTATTAAATACTTTAAGTTTCTTAATTATTGGACTGAGAATGACAATTTCTTATCAACTGTGGACAATTGTTGGAATAGACATGTTAAAGGGGAACCTATGTGGATTTTACATACCAAGCTAAAGAGACTAACAAAAACTTTAAGAGATTGGTCCAAAAAAGAGTATGGGGATGTATTTGAAAAGGTTAAACAGTATGAGGAAGCTGTTAAAATTGCAGAAGAAGATATGATTCTGGATAATAGTAGTATTAGTAGAGAAAAATTGAGTAATTAATATATATTAGAATATGCTATTTTACAACAAAAATCTCAGTTACATTGGATGAAGGAGGGGGATGCAAACTCCAAATATTTTCATGTTGTGATTAGAGGAAAAAGAAATAAGATGTTCATTCATAAGATAATGAATGACAGTGGAATATGGATACAAGGTGAGGATAATGTTGCTAAGGAGGCTTGTGATTATTATCAGAATATATTTACTGGAAAATCAGATAAAATTAATGAGGATTTAGTACAGTGTATTCCTGAGTTGGTTACAGCAGAACAAAATTATGATTTAGACAAAATGATTAGTGTTGAGGAGTTGAAAGGTATAATAATGAGCATGAATCCAAACTCTGCACCAGGCCCTGATGGTATTGGAGGAAAATTCTACCAAGTTTGTTTTGACATTATTCAAGATGATCTATTGGCTGCAGTAAACTCTTTTTTCAGTGGTAAAATTATGCCTAGATACATGACACATGCTTGCCTTGTATTACTTCCTAAAGTGGCTCATCCTAATAAATTGAAAGACTATAGACCTGTGAGCCTTAGCAACTTTACTAATAAAATTATTTCCAAAATTTTGAGTACCAGGTTGGCATCCATTCTTCCTGAGATTATATCAGACAATCAGTCTGGTTTTGTTAAAGGAAGGAGCATTTCTGAAAACATTTTGTTGGCACAAGAAGTTATTCATGGTATTAAATTACCTAAAGAGGGTATGAATGTAGTTATCAAGTTGGACATGGTTAAAGCCTATGATAGAGTTTCATGGGCTTACACTTGTATAGTTTTAAGAAAAATGGGTTTTAGTGAAATTTTTATAGATAGAGCCTGGAGAATAATGTGTAACAACTGGTATTCTATTGTGATTAATGGTAAAAGGCATGGATTTTTTAAGTCTACAAGGGGTCTCAAGCAAGGGGATCCATTATCTCCAGCTTTGTTTATTATTGGAGCTGAGGTTCTGTCAAGGAACTTAAATCTCATTTATAATAACAAAGTATATAGAGGGTTCAACATGGAGAAGAATGGGCCTCAAATAAACCATCTTAGCTTTGCTGATGATATTATTATATTCACTTCAACTGATAGAAGGTCTTTGAATCTAATAATGAAGATTATTGAGGATTATGAGAGGGCTTCTGATCAGCAGGTGAACAAAGACAAAAGCTTTTGCATGGTTACTTCTAAGACTAACCATAACATAGTAGAGGACATCAAGCTAGTGACAGGATTTGGTATTAAGTACAGTCCTATTATCTATTTAGGATGCCCATTATATGTTGGAGGACAAAGAATTAGTTATTTCTCAGAAGTTGTGGACAAGGTGATAAGAAGGATTTCAGGCTGGCAATTTAAAATTCTGAGTTTTGGAGGAAAAATTACTATAGTGAAACATGTTTTGCAATCTATTCCTATACATACCATAGCAACTATGTCTCCTCCAAAGACTACTTTATCTCATATTAAGAAAGTAATTGCTGACTTCTTTTGGGGCTTGGATAATGAAGGCAAAAAGTACCATTGGGCTTCATGGGATACTTTGGCATATCCAACTAATGAAGGTGGTATTGGAGTAAGACTTATAGATGATGTTTGTAAAGCCTTTCAGTATAAACAGTGGTGGGAATTCAGAACTAAGAAATCTCTATGGAGTCAATTTTTAATGGCAAAATACTGCCAAAGAGCAAATCCAGTGGCTAAAAAATATGACACTGGAGATTCTCTAGTATGGAGGTATTTAACAAGGAACAGATTAGAAGTTGAATCACATATTAAATGGAATGTTAAATCTGGTAATTGTCATTTCTGGTGGGATAATTGGTTAGGAAGTGGAGCCATGGCCAATGAGTGTGAAAATATATCCAGCTTGAATAATAGAAAGGTAAGAGATTATCTAACTGATGGTAATTGGAATGAGAGTTTGGTAAGACAACATGTTCCAGCACAGTTGGTCCTCAATATTTTGCAAACAAATTTTAATTATCAAGAAGGTAGTGAAGATTCAGCTATATGGACTCCTGCAGATTCTGGAAAGTTTTCCATATCCTCAGCATGGGAGATTATTAGGAAGAAACACAATAAAGATCCTATTAATGAGATAGTATGGATTAAGCAAATACCCTTCAAAGTATCTTTCTTTATTTGGAGAGCTTTGAGGAGTAAACTTCCTACAAATGAAAGTATGCTGAAATTTGGAAGAGAAGGAATGGATTGTTATTGTTGTTATAAGAAAGGGAAGGATGATATTAGTCATGTCTTAGTCACTGGAAATTTTGCTAAACACATCTGGAAATATCATTCATCAACTGTTGGTTTAATCCATGTTAATACAACCTTAAGAAGCCAACTTATTCAGTGGAGGAATCTACCTACTTATAATGAGGTACATAAATTATTAATTCATATTTTACCTAATTTTATTTGTTGGAATCTTTGGAAAAACAGGTGCGCAGTGAAGTATGGAGGCAATCAATCCAGTATACAAAAGGTTAAATATGGTATTTTCAAAGAAACAATGCAGGTGGTAAAGTTAACATTTCCTAATATACCATGGCAGTCTAATTGGGAGAGTTTGATTAATATTGTGGAGCAGTGTAAACACCATTATAAAATAATCATGGTTAGATGGATTAAACCAAAACAATATGTTTATAACTTAACACTGATGGTAGTGCCTTGGCTGATAATGGTAAGATAGGTGGAGGTGGTATTCTTAGAGATCACCAGGGTAAATTAATATATGCATTTTCAGTTCCATTTGGTGTAGGTACTAACAATTTTGCAGAGTTAAAAGCAGCAACTTTTGGGATAGACTGGTGTGAACAGCATGGATACAAAACATTGAGCTGGAGGTAGATTCAGAAATGATTTGTCAATGGATCAACAACATAATCAAACCTCCATGGAGATGTCAACAAACAGTCCAGCAACTACTTCAAACAATAAGTAAACTTCAATACTTTCATTGCAAACACATTTATAGAGAAGCTAATAACACTGCAGATTTATTAGCAAAGTGGAGTCACACGAAGGATATTCCACAACATTTTTATACTCCACAACAACTAAAGGGCACAATTAGAGGAAGCTATATGTTGGAGAAGATGGATATACACAACTTCAGAAGAAGGAAGATCAAGTCAATCAAATTTCCACCATAATAATCTATATGTATATTGATTGTTCAAAATTTCATTTGGCATGTAAATTTGTTCTTTAACTAGAAATAGTTAGTTGAATTAGTTTACTCAATTTTATCTTAAACATGTAAAGGGAGAGTCTCCCTAGTTTATGCATTATTAGATAAATGTATTAAGGGAGGAGTCCTCTCTAGGTATTTTTCTATTATGTGCATCTTATTGTATAAAGGTAGAATAAATTACTCTTAGTAGAGTAGTCTATTCATAACCTACCAAATGATAGAAGGTAAGGCTTTAAGTCCCCCTTCATGTAAATTTTCTTTTATGAATGTTAAGGCCTGGGGGTGTTGCTAAGCCCCTGACCCACCTCAAGGGTCGTTACAAAAAAAAAAAACCCTAAACCCTAAACCCTATCGCTTTTTCATTTCTCAAATTTTTTCTCTCTCTAAAAATTTTCTCTCTCTAAAAAATTTTCTCTCTCTAGAATTTTCTCACGAATTCTTGTGTTCGTAGTTACTGATTGGTGAATCGAGTAGCAAATCGTGTTTGGAATGGCAGGCAATCCATCAGATGACAGATTTCGTCCACCGGATCCGTCGTTAGAGGTGGAAAATGCTAACGCACAGTTACAAATCGATGAGGCGACAGAAGGATTGTCTTCTTCTTCTTCCCATTTGAGGGAAGAAGCGATCCAAATGGAGACGGTAGAAGAGGAGATGGATGAATTCGTCGCATTACAGAAAAAAAATCGAAAGATGGGTGGGAGATGCAGATGAATCGCAAATGGTTGACTCAGCGATAGTGCAGTCGATTGCGGCGGCGAAATCGCAGTCGCGAGAAGAGGCGACATCGAGTTCTAATCTAGTTCAATCGGAGGGTATTCAACAAGAATTGGTTACAGGGGAAGGATCTCAAGTTAACAATCCACAAAATCAACAAAGTGTGGAGAACATTGTCGATCGACACATGGAAAATCAAAAAGAAGGCGAAACAGGGGAATCGCATGAAGGTTATCAAGAACAAGGAAATCGAGCTGATAATTCACAAGATAACATTTCTATGCATCACCATCAACGTGTTTCTAACTCCAATAGGGTTCAAGAAACAAATCAACAACATCAATTATCAGTAAACATTGTTCCCAGATTTTCAGGTTCGCGAGACAATTATAATTCTTCACAAAAGAGAATTCAAGCTGTGAATTCATCTGAATTACTCAATACACAAGGAACTAATCAAGGTATTCCTAATCTTCCCCCTATTACTTCAAATTATGATGTTCATAGGCATGAATCTGAAAGGGTAAATAGGGAAGCTGTTAGGAATCAAAACTATAACAATAATTTCCCTAAGATTTCTACCAACTTTGATCGACCTAATTCTAGAAATGTTCCTGATAAGAATGATCTACTTCAAGGAAACAATGAGAAATTTCCTAAGAAAGATCAAACTAATGAACCAGCCCCCTATACAGTAATTCAGACATATGCTGATCGTTTGAGGTATAATCAGTCCAAAAGAAATGTTAGTATCAAGCTGTCTGAGCCTGAAATAACCACCAAACAAGGACTTCCTGCAGTACTTTATGTGAAGGAGGAAGTAGTTAGAGATTTGGCATCAACATGTAGATATACTCTTATTGGGAAGTTTATTTACACAATGCCTAGGGTGGAACTTATTAGAAAGAATTTTATCTTGCAAACACAATTGTCTGGAGGAGTGAAGATAGCTCACTTTAATTCTAGACATGTATACATTGATCTAGACAATGAATTGGATTACAACATGGTTTGGACCAAGCAGAGAATGACTATAGCTGGACAGGTCATGAGGATTCAGGCTTGGACTCCAACTTTCAAGCCTGATGAAGAAACACCCTTGGTTCCAATTTGGATATCATTACCTGAGTTGCCATGGCACTGTTATAACAAAGAGTTTATTACAAGCTTATTGTCTCCAATAGGAAGAGTATTGTATCTAGATGCTGCTTCAATTAACAAGACAAGAGGTAGTCAAGCAAGAGTCAAAGTACAAGTTGATTTAACTAAAGAAAGGCCACCCCATATATGGATGGGATATATTGGTGAGGATATAACAGATGGGAGATGGCAAAAAATAGAATATGATAGTATCCCTGATTACTGTTTCTATTGCAAGCATCAAGGACACAAAGAAATGGATTGCATAGTGAAACAAAGGGATGAAGAGAATAAACAAATAAAAGGAATGGAAAAAAACAAAAATAGGAAGGACAGTGATCATAATAATAATGGAGAATTGCAGACTTCTAAGGCAGGGGAAAAAGGTAGAAGGGAGGTGCTTCACAATCAACCTACACAAGAGAACCAACAGCAAATGTTGCAAGAGGACTGGCAGATACAAAGAAGAAGGAACAACCATAATCAACAAGTTAGATTCAATAATGATGGTAATGTTATGCAAAAGCAGCAACCTCAATCAGGTATGATCTCTATCCCAACAAAAAATGCATATATTGATTTGGATTTGCAGGAAACTACTTCTGATGGAGGAGGTGGAGAGGAACATACTGATCAAACTCATGCACATAAGAAGCAATATCAAGCTTACTCTACCAGACAATATCAAGTTCAAGAAGGGAGCAATGCAAATAGAGAACAAAGAAGTAAGCAACAAAGACATGAAACTCATGCTAATAGAAATGTACAGACTGCTTACCAACAGGATGTAAGCACTCCTTCAGGTATTGACTCAATGCTCCCCTCCCCTGCACCCCATTATATAGATAAAACTGCTGTTGGTGTAGCTGTTGGAGGTGAGGTTGGAATTGGTCAGGAGATTGATAGAATTGCTCAGATTAGAGATAAAGGAAAAGGTAAAATGGATGAACAGCTGTCTCTTGTTGAGAAAGAACCTCCTGATAAATCTATTTTAACTAACCCTCAAGTTTTGTCTAATAAAAATAAAAATAATAATAAAAATCAACCTCATGATGGTAGAGTTCCTATGGATCATCAAAGAGATGATACTATTGATGATTATAAGGAGCCTGATTCTGAAGATGATTATGATATAGATAATCAATCTTTAGGAGAGGGTACTATACCTAGAGAGGATAATACCTCTTACCAGTATCAAAAAGGCCCCTTAATTCACAATTCTAATGTTGATGAGATTAGAGATGTGTCTGAAAAACAAGGCCTTTCACCTAGGGGAAGGAAGCTTATGAAACAGAATAAACAGGCTAGTACTAGTAAGCCTAACACAAGAGCTAGAAGTAGAGGATTATAATAATGAAGTTTTTCTGTTGGAATGCTAGGAGTATCAATACATATGGTGCTCTTGAAAGGATGATTAACCTCAGGAAACTCCATAATCTTTCCATTATGTCTATTTTAGAACCCTTTTCTAATTATTCTCAGATTGACTCTTATAGACTGCAGTTATTGATGGATCATAGTTATTGTAATCCCAACAACAAAATCTGGTTATTTTGGAATGAGGAGGTGAACTGTAGAATTCTGGAAAGTGATCAACAACAAATTACCTGTGAAATTATTCATGAAGGCTGGAGTGAGAAATTTATTATGACTTTTGTATATGCCAAGTGTAAGGATCATTTGAGAAGGCCTCTATGGGATAGTATGTTGAAATGGTCTGATACTACTTATCCTTGGTGCATTATAGGTGATTTTAATGTGATCTCTTCAACTAGTGAAAAAATGGGTGGTAGGGAATACAATATTAACAAAAGTTTAGAATTTATTAGTACTACTGAGGCTTGTGGTTTATTGGACATGGGTTACAATGGTCAGAAGTATACATGGTGTAATCATAGGAAGGATGGTTCAAGAATTTGGAAAAGATTGGATAGGGGTATGACTAATGATAAGTGGCTTGAAAAAATGCCACAAACTAATATCACTCACCTTCCATCAATAGGATCAGATCATTGCCCCTTACTGATGGAAATGAATGATAATCAAGGAAATGTAATTAAGTATTTCAGATTTCTCAATTGTTGGATTGAGAATGATTCATTTTTATCTACTGTGGAAAAGTGTTGGAAGGAAGAAGTAATTGGGAATCCTATGTGGATTTTACATACTAAGTTGAGAAGATTAACTAAAACCTTAAGTAATTGGTCTAAGAAGGAATATGGAGATGTTTTTGCAAAAGTCAAGCAGTATGAAGATTTGGTTAAAGAGGCTGAGAATGATTTGATTCTGAATAGTAGCAAGGAAAATAGAGAGAGGTTGAATGCTGTTAATGCTCAGTATATTAAGTATTTAAAAGTGGAATATAATATTCTCCAACAGAAGACTCAGTTGCATTGGTTAAAAGAAGGGGATGCTAATTCTAAATATTTCCATGCTGTAATTAGAGGAAGAAGAAAAAAAATGATGATCCATAAAGTAATGGATGACAGTGGTGTATGGATTGAAGGGGAGGAGAATATTGCTAAGGAAGCTTGTGATTATTTTCAAAACATATTTACAGGCAATAATGAGATGATTAATGAAGATTTTAGTCAGTGTATTCGTCATATGATTAACCAGGATCAAAACTTACTGTTAGACAAAATGCCTACTGAGGAGGAAGTAAGAAGGATTATTATGAGTATGAATCCACATTCAGCTCCAGGTCCTGATGGTTTTGGTGGTAAATTTTTCCAAGTATGCTTTGACATTATCAAAGATGAGCTGATGGAAGCAGTAAAGTCTCTCTTTAATGGCAATATTATGCCTAGATACATGTCTCATGCATGCCTTATTCTTTTACCTAAAGTGGATCATCCCAGTAAGTTAAAGGAGTTCAGACCTATTAGTTTGAGTAATTTTACTAATAAGATTATATCCAAAATCATGAGTTCTAGATTGGCATCCATTCTACCTTTGATTGTCTCTGATAATCAATCAGGTTTTGTAAAAGGGAGGAGTATTTCTGAGAATATAATGTTGGCTCATGAGATTATACATGGTATCAGATCTCCCAAAGAAGGTATGAATGTAGTGATCAAGCTTGATATGATCAAAGCTTATGATAGAGTTTCCTGGGCATTCACTTGTATAGTCTTGAGAAAAATGGGATTTAGTGAGGTATTCATTGATAGAGTTTGGAGAATTATGAGTAATAATTGGTACTCTATTGTGATCAATGGTAAAAGGCATGGTTTCTTCCATTCTACTAGGGGTCTGAAACAAGGGGATCCCTTATCTCCAGCTTTATTCATCATAGGTGCTGAAGTATTATCAAGACAATTAAATCTCCTTCATCAAAATCAATTGTATAAAGGTTTTTATATGGAAAGAAATGGGCCTCAGATAAATCACCTCAGCTTTGCAGATGATATTATTATTTGTTCATCCACTGATAACCACTCCTTAAACCTCATTATGAACACTATTGTGCATTATGAAAAGGTTTCTGATCAGAAAGTGAATAAAGAGAAGAGTTTCTTTATGGTTACTCCTAATACTAATCATGGAATTATTGAGGAGATCAAGATGATAACTGGATATGGAAGGAAGAACAGTCCTATTAAGTACCTGGGGTGTCCATTATACATTGGAGGGCAAAGGATAATATATTATTCTGATATAGTGGAGAAGGTTATTAAAAAAATTACTGGGTGGCAATCTAAAGTTTTAAACTTTGGAGGTAAAATCACCTTAGTCAAACATGTCTTGCAGTCCATCCCAATTCATATCTTAGCTGTTATTTCTCCTCCAAAGACTATTATCAACTGTATTAAAAGAGTTATAGCTGACTTTTTCTGGGGTATTGATAAGGATAGGAAGAAGTATCACTGGGCTTCATGGGAAAATATGGCTTATCCAACTATTGAAGGTGGAATTGGTATAAGGCTGTTGGATGATATTTGTGTATCTTTCCAATACAAACAGTGGTGGGAACTTAGAACAAAACAATCCTTATGGAGCCTCTTTATAAAAGCCAAATATTGTCAAAGGGCTAATATTGTAGCCAAGAAATATGATACTGGTAATTCTATTGTTTGGAGATATTTAACAAGAATTAGAAAGGATGTGGAAGCACATATTAAGTGGCAAATACAATCTGGTACTTGCAGCTTCTGGTGGGACAATTGGATTGGAGAGGGATCCATTGCAAATCATGGTGTTAATATTTCCAGCTTAAATAATACTGTTCTGTCGAAATTCATAGTGAATGGGAAGTGGAATGAAAGGCTTATTAGACAACATGTTAACCCCTTGATAGTTCCCAAGATTCTTCAAACCAATATCAATTTTGAGGAAGGAAATGCTGATAAAGCAATTTGGACACCTAATGAAAATGGTGTATTTACTATTGCTTCAGCATGGGAGATTATTAGAAAGAAAAGGTATCAAGATCCTATTAATCATATTATTTGGCATAGAAATATTCCTTTCAAAGTTGGTTTCTTTATTTGGAGAGCTTTGAAAGGAAAACTGCCAACTAATGAGATTCTGCAGAAATTTGACAAAAATGAGAATGATTGTTATTGTTGTTATAATAGAGGCAAAGATGATATCAATCACATCTTGGTTACTGGTAATTTTGCTATGTATATTTGGAGATATCATGCTGCAAAAGTGGGAGCAACATTATCAAATATCAATCTGAGAAATCAGCTAATGCAATGGAGGAATCTGCACACTCACAATCAGGTACATAAATTATTTATTCATATTCTTCCTAATTTTATTTGTTGGAATCTGTGGAAAAACAGGTGTGCTGTGAAGTATGGAGGAAAAAAATCAAGCATTTCAAGAGTCCAATATGGTATCCTTAAAGACATTATGCAAGTTATTAAAGGTGTATTCCCTAGTATACCATGACAACATAATTGGGATAGTCTGTTACATATTATTGATCAATGTAAACAACAGTACAATATTACTATGCTAAAATGGAATAAACCAGATGAAGGCAATTACAAACTCAATACAGATGGGAGTGCACTATGTGACTCAGGCAAAATTGGTGGAGGAGGTATATTGAGGGATCACCAAGGTAAACTCATTTATGCTTTTTCATTACCTTTTGGATTGGGAACTAACAATACTGCAGAGTTGAAAGCTGTTCAGTATGGTTTGGACTGGTGTGAACAACATGGGTATAAATGCATTGATCTAGAAGTAGATTCAGAGCTTGTATATAAGTGGATCAACAAGATTATTAACATCCCATGGAGATGCCAACAATCAGTTCAAGAAATTCAGTATATTGGAAGCAAAATGGAACATTTTAAATGTCAACACATCTATAGAGAAGCCAATACTACTACAGACTTATTGGCTAAATTCAGCCATACTTTGGATATCCCACAACATTATTATGTTACTCAACAGCTCAAAGGAATAATTCGAGGAAGCTATATACTTGAAAAGATGGGAATACACAATTTTAGAAGAAGGAAAATCAAGAGGATAAAGCATCCACCTTAATTAAATGAAGATTTCAAAAGTTTTAGTATAGGATTGTGATACTTTTGTTACTGAACCTATTATGTAACTAGAATTAGTTATTAATATAGATTTGATCTTATTCAATTTTATACATTGTAAAGGGAGAGTCTCCCTAATTCATGCTTTCTTAGAAAATTTATTTTCATAGAAGTGCATCTTATTGTATAAGGTAAATTGAATTATCTTAGAAGATAAATTAATCTTACCTACCAAAATTTAGAAGGTAAGGTTTATGCCCCCCTTCATGTAACACTTGATTTTTATGAATGTTAAGGCCTGGGGGTGTAGCTAAGCCCCTGACCCACCTCAAGGGTCATTCAACTAAAAAAAAAACCCTAAACCCTAAACCCTAAACCCTAAACCCTAAACCCTAAACCCTAAACCCTAACCCTAAACCCTAAACCCTAAACCCTAACCCCTAAACCCTAAACCCTAAACCCTAACCCCTAAACCCTAAACCCTAAACCCTAAACCCTAAACCCTAAACCCTAAACCCTAAACCCTAAACCCTAAACGCTAAGCGAGCATACGCCTCATTTCGACGATTTTCGTGTGCTATTGCAACCCATTTTTTGGGTGATCGGGATTCCGACGTCAAAAATGCCAAATTTGTTCGTGGACGTCCGTCAAGACGTTGTCTATGCATACGGTTGGCCATCACGACTTTTCTGACCCATTTGGAAGGTCAAACGAGCCCCAAAGCGAGCATACGCCTCATTTCGACGATTTTCGTGTGCTATTGCACACCATTTTTTGGGTGATCGGGATTTCGACGTCAAAAATGCCAAATTTGTTCGTGGACGTCCGTCAAGACGTTGTCTATGCATACGGTTGGCCATCACGGCTTTTCCGACCCATTTGGAAGGTCAAACGAGCCCCGAAGCGAGCATACGCCTCATTTCAATGATTTTCGTGTGCTATTGCACACCATTTTTTGGGTGATCGGGATTCCGACGTCAAAAATGCAAAATTTGTTCGTGGACGTCCGTCAAGACGTTGTCTATGCATACGGTTGGCCATCACGTCTTTTGCGACCCATTTGGAAGGTCAAACGAGCCCCGAAGCGAGCATACGCCTCATTTCGACGATTTTCGTGTGCTATTGCACACCATTTTTTGGGTGATTGGGATTCCGATGTCAAAAATGCCAAATTTGTTCGTGGACGTCCGTCAAGACGTTGTCTATGCATACGGTTGGCCATCACGGCTTTTCCGACCCATTTGGAAGGTCAAACGAGCCCGAAGCGAGCATACGCCTCATTTCGACGATTTTCGTGTGCTATTGCACACCATTTTTGGGTGATCGGGATTCCGACGTCAAAAATGCCAAATTTGTTCGTGGACGTCCGTCAAGACGTTGTCTATGCATACGGTTGGCCATCACGGCTTTTTCGACCCATTTGGAAGGTCAAACGAGCCCCGAAGCGAGCATACGCCTCATTTCGACGATTTTCGTGTGCTATTGCACACCATTTTTTGGGTGATCGGGATTCCGACGTCAAAAATGCCAAATTTGTTCGTGGACGTCCGTCAAGACATTGTCTATGCATACGGTTGGCCATCATGGCTTTTCCGACCCATTTGGAAGGTCAAACGAGCCCCGAAGCGAGCATACGCCTCATTTCGACGATTTTCGTGTGCTATTGCACACCATTTTTTGGGTGATCAAGATTCCGACGTCAAAAATGCCAAATTTGTTCGTGGACGTCCGTCAAGACGTTGTCTATGCATACGGTTGGCCATCACGGCTTTTCCGACCCATTTGGAAGGTCAAACGAGCCCCGAAGCGAGCATACGCCTCATTTCGACGATTTTCGTGTGCTATTGCACACCATTTTTTGGGTGATCGGGATTCCAACGTCAAAAATGCCAAATTTGTTCATGGACGTCCGTCAAGACGTTGTCTATGCATACGGTTGGCCATCACGGCTTTTTCGACCCATTTGGAAGGTCAAACGAGCCCTCAAGCGAGCATACGCCTCATTTCGACGATTTTCGTGTGCTAATTTTTTGGTTATCGAGATTTTGACGTCAAAAATGCCAAATTTGTTCGTGGACGTCCGTCAAGACGTTGTCTATGCATACGATTGGCCATCACGGCTTTTCCGACCCATTTGGAAGGTCAAACGAGCCCCGAAGCGAGCATACTCCTCATTTCGACGATTTTTGTGTGCTATCGCACACCATTTTTTGGGTGATCGGGATTCCGACGTCAAAAATGCCAAATTTGTTCGTGGACGTCCGTCAAGACGTTGTCAATGCATACGGTTGGCCATCACGGCTTTTCCAACCCATTTGGAAGGTCAAACGAGCCCCGAAGCGAGCATACGCCTCATTTCGATGATTTTCATGTGCTATTGCACACCATTTTTTGGGTGATCGGGATTCCGACGTCAAAAATGCCAAATTTGTTCGTGGACGTCCGTCAAGACGTTGTCTATGCATACGGTTGATCATCACGGCTTTTCCTCCCCATTTGGAAGGTCAAACGAGCCCCGAAGCAAGCATACGCCTCATTTCGATGATTTTCGTGTGCTATTGCACACCATTTTTTGGGTGATCGGGATTCCGACGTCAAAAATGCCAAATATGTTCGTAGACGTCCGTCAAGACGTTGTCTATGCATACGGTTGGCCATCACGGCTTTTCCGACCCATTTGGAAGGTCAAACGAGCCCCGAAGCGAGCATACGCCTCATTTCGACGATTTTCGTGTGCTATTGCACACCATTTTTTGGGTGATCGGGATTCCGACGTCAAAAATGCCAAATTTGTTCGTGGACGTCCGTCAAGACGTTGTCTATGCATACGATTGGCCATCACGACTTTTCCGACCCATTTGGAAGGTCAAACGAGCCCCGAAGCGAGCATACGCCTCATTTCGACGATTTTCGTGTGCTATTGCACACCATTTTTGGGTGATCGGGATTCCGACGTCAAAAATGCCAAATTTGTTCGTGGACGTCCGTCAAGACGTTGTCTATGCATACGGTTGGCCATCACGGCTTTTCCGACCCATTTGGAAGGTCAAACGAGCCCCGAAGCGGGCATACGCCTCATTTCGACGATTTTCGTGTGCTATTGCACACCATTTTTTGGGTGATCGGGATTCTGACGTCAAAAATGCCAAATTTTTTCGTGGACGTCCGTCAAGACATTGTATATGCATACGGTTGGCCATCACGGCTTTTCCGACCCATTTGGAAGGTCAAACGAGCCCCGAAGCGAGCATACGCATCATTTCGACGATTTTCATGTGCTATTGCACACCATTTTTTGGGTGATCGGGATTCCGACGTCAAAAATGCCAAATTTGTTCGTGGACGTCCGTCAAGACGTTGTCTATGCATACGGTTGGCCATCACGGCTTTTCCGACCCATTTGGAAGGTCAAACGAGCCCCGAAGCGAGCATACGCCGCATTTCGACGATTTTCGTGTGCTATTGCACACCATTTTTTGGGTTATCGGGATTCCGACGTCAAAAATGCTAAATTTGTTCGTGGACATCCGTCAAGACGTTGCCTATGCATACGGTTGGCCATCACGGCTTTTCCGACCCATTTGGAAGGTCAAACGAGCCCCGAAGCGAGCATACGCCTCATTTCGACGATTTTCGTGTGCTATTGCACACCATTTTTTGGGTGATCGGGATTCCGATGTCAAAAATGCAAAATTTATTCGTGGACATCCGTCAAGACTTTGTCTATGCATACGGTTGGCCATCACGGCTTTTCCGACCCATTTGGAAGGTCAAACGAGCCACGAAGCGAGCATACGCCTCATTTCGATGATTTTCATGTGCTATTGCACACCATTTTTTGGGTGATCGAGATTCCGACGTCAAAAATGCCAAATTTGTTCGTGGACGTCCGTCAAGACGTTGTCTATGCATACGGTTGGCCATCACGGCTTTTCCGACCCATTTGGAAGGTCAAACGAGCCTCGAAGCGAGCATACGCCTCATTTAGACGATTTTCGTGTGCTATTGCACACCATTTTTTGGGTGATCGGGATTCCGACGTCAAAAATGCCAAATATGTTCGTAGACATCCGTCAAGACGTTGTCTATGCATACGGTTGGCCATCACGGCTTTTCCGACCCATTTGGAAGGTCAAACGAGCCCCGAAGCGAGCATACGCCGCATTTCGACGATTTTCGTGTGCTATTGCACACCATTTTTTGGGTGATCGGGATTTCGACGTCAAAAATGCCAAATTTGTTCGTGGACGTCCGTCAAGACGTTGCCTATGCATACGGTTGGCCATCACGGCTTTTCCGACCCATTTGGAAGGTCAAACGAGCCCCGAAGCGAGCATACGCCTCATTTCAACGATTTTCGTGTGCTATTGCACACCATTTTTTGGGTGATCGGGATTCCGACGTCAAAAATGCAAAATTTGTTCGTGGACGTCCGTTAAGACGTTGTCTATGCATACGATTGGCCATCCCGACTTTTCCGACCCATTTGGAAGGTCAAACGAGCCCCGAAGCGAGCATACGCCTCATTTAGATGATTTTCGTGTGCTATTGCACACCATTTTTTGGGTGATCAGTATTCCGACGTCAAAAATGCCAAATTTGTTCGTGGACATCCGTCAAGACGTTGTCTATGCATACGGTTGGCCATCACGGCTTTTCCGACCAATTTGGAAGGTCAAACGAGCCCTGAAGCGAGCATACGCCTCATTTCGACGATTTTCGTGTGCTATTGCACACCATTTTTTGGGTGATCGGGATTCGACGTCAAAAATGCCAAATTTGTTTGTGGACGTCCGTCAAGACGTTGTCTATGCATACGGTTGGCCATCACGGCTTTTCCGACCCATTTGGAAGGTCAAACGAGCTCCGAAGCGAGCATACGCCTCATTTCGACGATTTTCGTGTGCTATTGCACACCATTTTTTGGGTGATCGGGATTCCGACGTCAAAAATTCCAAATTTGTTCGTGGACGTCCGTCAATACGTTGTCTATGCATTAGGTTGGCCATCACGGCTTTTCCGACCCATTTGGAAGGTCAAACGAGCCCCGAAGCGAGCATACGCCTCATTTCGACGATTTTCGTGTGCTATTGCACACCATTTTTTGGGTGATCGGGATTTCCGACGTCAAAAATGCCAAATTTTGTTCGGGACGTCCGTCAAGACGTTTGTCTATGCATACGGTTGGCCATCACGGGTTTTTTCCGACCCATTTGGAAGGTCAAACGAGCCTCGAAGTGAGCATACGCCTCATTTCTTTTTTTTGACGATTTGTGTGCTATTGCACACCATTTTTTGGGTTATCGGGGATTCCGACGTCAAAAATGCAAATTTGTTCGTGGACGTCCGTCAAGACGTTGTCTATGCATACGGTTGGCCATCACGGCTTTTCCAACCCATTTAGGAGGTCAAACGAGCCCCGAAGCGAGCATACGCCTCATTTTAACGATTTTCGTGTGCTATGCACACCATTTTTTGGGTGATCGGGATTCCGACGTCAGAAATGCCAAATTTGTTCGTGGACTTCTGTCAAGACGTTGTCTATGCATTAGGTTGGCCATCACGGCTTTTCCGACCCATTTGGAAGGTCAAACGAGCCCCGAAGCGAGCATACGCCTCATTTCGACGATTTTGTGTGTTTATTGCCACACCATTTTTTGGTGATCGGATTCCGACGTCAAAAATGCCAAATTTGTTCGTGGACGTCCGTCATGACGTTGTCTATGCATACGGTTGGCCATCACGGCTTTTCCGACCCATTTGGAAGGTCAAACGAGCCTCGAAGCGAGCATACGCCTCATTTCGACGATTTTCGTGTGCTATTGCACACCATTTTTTGGTGATCGGGATTCCGACGTCAAAAATGCCAAATTTGTTCGTGGACGTCCGTCAAGACGTTGTCTATGCATACGGTTGGCCATCACGGCTTTTCCGACCCATTTGGAAGGTCAAACGAGCCCCGAAGCGAGCATACGCCTCATTTCAACGATTTTCGTGTGCTATTGCACACCATTTTTTGGGTGATCGGGATTCCGACGTCAGAAATGCCAAATTTGTTCGTGGACTTCCGTCAAGACGTTGTCTATGCATACAGTTGGCCATCACGGCTTTTTCGACCCATTTGGAAGGTCAAACGAGCCCCGAAGCGAGCATACGCCTCATTTTTACGATTTTCGTGTGCTATTGCACACCATTTTTTGGGTGATCAGGATTCCGACGTCAAAAATGCAAAATTTGTTCGTGGACGTCCATCAAGACGTTGTCTATGCATACGGTTGGCCATCACGGCTTTTCCGACCCATTTGGAAGGTCAAACGGGCCCCGAAGCGAGCATACGCCTCATTTCGACGATTTTCGTGTGCTATATTGCACACCATTTTTTGGGTGATCGTGATTCCGACGTCAAAAATGCCAAATTTGTTCGTGGACGTCCATCAAGACGTTGTCTATGCATACGGTTGGCCATCACGGCTTTTCCGACCCATTTGGAAGGTCAAACGAGCCCCGAAGCGAGCATACGCCTTATTTCGACGATTTTCGTGTACTATTGCACACCATTTTTTGGGTGATCGGGATTCCGACGTCAAAAATGCCAAATTTGTTTGTGGACATCCGTCAAGACGTTGTCTATGCATACGGTTGTCCATCACGGCTTTTTCAACCCATTTGGAACGTCAAACGAGCCCCGAAGTGAGCATACGCCTCATTTCGACGATTTTCGTGAGCTATTGCACACCATTTTTTGGGTGTTCGGGATTCCGACGTCAAAAATGCCAAATTTGTTCGTGGACGTCCGTCAAGACGTTGTCTATGCATACGGTTGGCCATCACGGCTTTTCCGACCCATTTGGAAGGTCAAACGAGCCCCGAAGCGAGCATATGCCTCATTTCGATGATTTTCGTGTGCTATTGCACACCATTTTTGGGGTGATTGGGATTCCGACGTCAAAAATGCCAAATTTGTTCGTGGACGTCCGTCAAGACGTTGTCTATGCATACTGTTGGCCATCACGGCTTTTCCGACCCATTTGAAAGGTCAAACGAGCCCCGAAGCGAGCATACGCCTCATTTCGACGATTTTCGTGTGCTATTGCACACCATTTTTTGGATGATCGGGATTCCGACGTCAAAAATTCCAAATTTGTTCGTGGACGTCCGTCAATACGTTGTCTATGCATTAGGTTGGCCATCACGGCTTTTCCGACCAATTTGGAAGGTCAAACGAGCCCCGAAGCGAGCATACGCCTCATTTCGACGATTTTCGTGTGCTATTGCACACCATTTTTTGGGTGATCGGGATTCCGACGTCAAAAATGCCAAATTTGTTCGTGGACGTCCGTCAAGACGTTGTCTATGCATACGGTTGGCCATCACGGGTTTTTCCGACCCATTTGGAAGGTCAAACGAGCCTCGAAGTGAGCATACGCCTCATTTCGACGATTTTCGTGTGCTATTGCACACCATTTTTTGGGTTATCGGGATTCCGACGTCAAAAATACCAAATTTGTTCGTGGACGTCCGTCAAGACGTTGTCTATGCATACGGTTGGCCATCACGGCTTTTCCGACCCATTTGGAAGGTCAAACGAGCCCCGAAGCGAGCATACGCCTCATTTTAACGATTTTCGTGTGCTATTGCACACCATTTTTTGGGTGATCGGGATTCCGACGTCAGAAATGCCAAATTTGTTCGTGGACTTCTGTCAAGACGTTGTCTATGCATTAGGTTGGCCATCACGGCTTTTCCGACCCATTTGGAAGGTCAAACGAGCCCCGAAGCGAGCATACGCCTCATTTCGACGATTTTCGTGTGTTATTGCACACCATTTTTTGGGTGATCGGGATTCCGACGTCAAAAATGCCAAATTTGTTCGTGGACGTCCGTCATGACGTTGTCTATGCATACGGTTGGCCATCACGGCTTTTCCGACCCATTTGGAAGGTCAAACGAGCCTCGAAGCGAGCATACGCCTCATTTCGGCGATTTTCGTGTGCTATTGCACACCATTTTGGGGGTGATCGGGATTCCGACGTCAAAAAATGGCAAATTTGTTCGTGGACGTCCGTCAAGACGTTGTCTATGCATACGGTTGGCCATCACGGCTTTTCCGACCCATTTGGAAGGTCAAACGAGCCCGAAGCGAGCATACGCCTCATCTTTCAACGATTTCGGTGCTATTGCACACCATTTTTTGGGTGATCGGGATTCCGACGTCAGAAATGCCAAATTTGTTCGTGGACTTCCGTCAAGACGTTGTCTATGCATACAGTTGGCCATCACGGCTTTTTCGACCCATTTGGAAGGTCAAACGAGCCCCGAAGCGAGCATACGCCTCATTTTTACGATTTTCGTGTGCTATTGCACACCATTTTTTGGGTGATCAGGATTCCGACGTTAAAAATGCCAAATTTGTTCGTGGACGTCCATCAAGACGTTGTCTATGCATACGGTTGGCCATCACGGCTTTTCCGACCCATTTGGAAGGTCAAAACGGCCCCGAAGCGAGCATATACGCCTCATTTCGACGATTTTCGTGTGCTATTGCACACCATTTTTTGGGTGATCGGGATTCCGACGTCAAAAAATGCCAAATTTGTTCGTGGACGTCCGTCAAGACGTTGTGTATGCATACGATTGGCCATCACGACTTTTTCCGACCCATTGGGAAGGTCAAACGAGCCCGAAGCGAGCATACGCCTCATTCGACGATTTTCGTGTGCTATTGCACACCATTTTTTGGGTGATCGGGATTCCGACGTCAAAAATGCCAAATTTGTTCGTGGACGTCCGTCAAGACGTTGTCTATGCATACGGTTGGCCATCACGGCTTTTCCGACCCATTTGGAAGGTCAAACGAGCCCCGAAGCGGGCATACGCCTCATTTCGACGATTTTGTGTGCTATTGCACACCATTTTTTGGGTGATCGGGATTCTGACGTCAAAAATGCCAAATTTGTTCGTGGACGTCCGTCAAGACATTGTATATGCATACGGTTGGCCATCATGGCTTTTCCGACCCATTTGGAAGGTCAAACGAGCCCCGAAGCGAGCATACGACTCATTTCGACGATTTTCGTGTGCTATTGCACACCATTTTTTGGGTGATCAAGATTCCGACGTCAAAAATGCCAAATTTTTCGTGGACGTCCGTCTAGACGTCTTGTCTATGCATACGGTTGGCCATCACGGCTTTTCCGACCCATTTGGAAGGTCAAACGAGCCCCGAAGCGAGCATACGCCTCATTTCGACGTTTCGTGTGCTATTGCACACCATTTTTTGGGTGATCGGGATTCCAACGTCAAAAATGCCAAATTTGTCGTGGACGTCCGTCAAGACGTTGTCTATGCATACGGTTGGCCATCACGGCTTTTCGACCCATTTGGAAGTCAAACGAGCCCTCAAGCGAGCATACGCCTCATTTCGACGATTTCGTGTGCTAATTTTTTGGTTATCGAGGATTTTGGACGTCAAAAATGCCAAATTTGTGCGTGGACGTCCGTCAAGACGTTGTCTATGCATTACGATTGGCCATCACGGCTTTTCCGACCCTTGGAAGGTCAAACGAGCCCCGAAGCGAGACATACTCCTCATTTCGACGATTTTGTGTGCTATCGCACACCATTTTTTGGGTG
>JAKWJC010000312.1:0-90188 GCA_027704865.1 Solanum neorickii
AATAATAATATTTATAGTTGTAAGAGTGGACAAAGTTGCTTATGATTAATCAATGAATATTATTTTAACACTTGGAGAATTGTAGTTGGTTCTTGAATTTAACTGAGAATACCAATTTTCGTTATATGAGATATGGGTTTGGAAAAACCTTTTGGAAAATTGCATCTGGGGAGGAGGCATATAGGAGCTTTTTACAATCGAATGCATTCTTAAATTAGTTAAATAAAATACATAAAGGTTAAATTTGTCAAAATTTAATTTTTTAAATGCTTACTATAACTAAGACAATAGATTTGTTACCAAAAAAAATAAGAATAACTCTGTAAGCATAATATCGTAATAACAAGGGAAATTAGTATTACGAAATTAAATTTAAGAGGAGGTTTCTGAAATCAATCCTAAAAAAAGGACCAAAATTAAAAGACAGAAAAAATTAGTGAAATCATAATGTATACTCCCCTGTTTTATTTTATGTGGTACTTTTTATTTTCGAGAGTTAAAAAATTTAAATTTGATCGGAGATGTGCATATGAAATCTTCAAATTTCTTTAAACGAAATTTATATATTTGTGAACTACGCAAAGAGTAGTATAAGTTACAATTATTGATAATTCAAAATGTTAAAATGATCTTTGAAAAACTTACGATCTAAGATAGATTTGTTTGAATTTCGAAATGCGAAAACTGTCACATTTAATAATTAATTAATTAATTTTTTTATATGAAATTAAAATAAGAGAAATAAGTATAATAGTATCAATCGGGGGCGGGTATTAGGAGGTCTTTCCCTTTTGTTTGAATACTTATAATAAATACATAGATAGATAACTTCCCAAAACCTGGTGTGTGTATCAAATGCCATTTACCAAGTCTAATGTCTCACAACTGTCAAACGACCATGAATAATTTTGTCCATTTTTTGCTGCTTGAAATCATTTATATATATAAATGAAAAAATCAACGGAAAGATAGTGAGAGAGAGAGAGGGAGAGGAGAGGTGGTTGGTTATTTTATTATTGAAAAAAAAAATAGAGCTTATGATTGGGTATTTGTAAATGAAGGCAAAAAGTATGTGATTTTCAGGGAAGAATTTACCAACCTTCTTCTCTCTATAACAATAACAAATGATTTTTGATTTTCTTTTGGAAAAAATTAAATCATTTCTTGGGGTTTAGAATTTGAATGAATGGAGAGCTTTAGAAAAGCTTATGGGGCACTTAAAGATTCAACTAAAGTTGGCCTAGCCAAGGTCAACAGTGAATTTAAGGTAATAATATTTTTCCAGATTCACATTTTTTCATCATGGATAATATTATCTGTATTTTATTTTATTTTGCAAGGATTTGGATATTGCGATTGTTAAAGCTACAAATCACGTTGAAAGTCCTCCAAAAGAAAGGCATGTTGCAAGTGAGTTTGTACATCTTTTATACACATCTGAATTGTTCTGATTTGTATATTCTCACATTTTAATTTTAATTTTTTCTCTCTTACTTTTTGTGGTTATATGATGGTGTATTTGTTAATTCAGATATATAGGACATATTTATTTGCAATTATTTCAATGTGGCCGAAAATATTAATCATAATCTTTATGGATGTTCATTGCCTTAGTGATATTTGCTGCAACATCGGTTACACGTCCACGAGCAGATGTTGCCTACTGCATTCATGCACTTTCTAGACGGTTGGCAAAGACAAGAAACTGGATTGTAAGTCATCTCGATCGACTAATTGATTGTTCATTTGTATGGTAAAGAGTATATGTGTTGTTTTGGTGAAAGAATAGAATATTCAATCTTATTCTTGATTAAATATTTCAGGTTGCACTAAAGTCTTTGATAGTTATTCACAGAGTTTTGAGAGAAGGCGATCCTACATTTAAAGAAGAGTTGCTCCACTTCTCTCATAGAGGACATATTTTTCAAATATCAAACTTTAAGGATGAATCCAGTCCACTTGGTACATAAGCTTAGCGACATAACTTTTTTTTTTTTCTTCATGTAGCATATCTTAGACATTGTTGGTTATGACAGCTTGGGATTGCTCTGCTTGGGTACGGACTTATGGACTCTTTCTAGAGGAAAGACTCGAGTGTTTTAGGAATTTGAAATATGATATCGATGGAGAGAGATTGACTAAAACTACACCTGGAATTAACAAGGTAGGTAGGTATCTTTTTCTTCATCATTCGTTTGTTTCCAGAGGAAAAATAATTATAGATTTGAGTTTTAATCAGGTGCATAGCAGAACAAGGCTTTTAAATGGTGAAGAATTATTAAATCAGCTCCCTGCATTACAACAACTTCTGTATCGTTTGATTGGTTGCCAGGTGAATTTTCTCACTGCATCTGAAATTTTCATATCCAACATATATATATATATATTGTTTCTTATGTTTTGTGGGTTTTATTTTCTTACAGCCTGAAGGAGGAGCTTGCTATAACTTTCTTATTCAATATGCCTTAGCACTGGTATTACACATACTATCTTATTCACAAAGTTTCCACATGTTTTAGGGATATAATAATATTCTTAACTAAACAAACATATTTGACATACTCATTTAGAGACTAAAATCTTGTAAACAAATATATTATCTAACCAAAATATAAAGAAAAGCCAAGACTATTGTTTTTTCGCTCATTTTTGTCTCTCCGTCCCTAAGGGAGAATTTTAATTTCTTACACATGTGACTGCAGCTCTCTTTGAACAACCAATCATATTTTGATGTATATAGAAATTGTCTTGGTGAGCAGCATGAATTTCACAATGTGTAGAGGAAATAGTCTATGGGAAATGTTTAGAGTTGAGCCAAATTAACACATTTTATAAAATGATGATTAATTAATCCATAAAGTTGATTTCAAGATAATTAAACTTGGTGCAGGTTTTGAAGGAGAGCTTCAAGATCTATTGTGCAATCAATGATGGGATTATCAACCTTGTTGATTTTGTAACCATCTTTTTTGCCTCTTTAAAGTTGTACCAGTACTTAAGTTATCTAATTAATATATTGGAACAGTAATTATTTGGTGGATATAATGCATGCAGTTCTTTGAAATGTCCAAGCATGATGCTATGAAAGCTCTCAACATATATAAAAGAGCTGGGAAACAGGTGTATAATTTCATTTCTTTGATCGATGATCTCTAATAAAATTATATATATGAATGAATGAATGTATGTGATGGCTAATCTAAAGTTACTTTCCTTCCTTCCTTAATGTAGGCTGAAAGTCTAGCTCATTTTTATGACTTCTGCAGAGGGTTGGACCTTGCTCGGACATTTCAGTTTCCTGTTTTGAAACAGGTCTGTCTCTTCATCATTTTGTTTTAGACAGTTATATATCTTTTATGAAAATTGTAATTTTACAGCCCCCTGCATCCTTCCTAGCAACGATGGAGGAATACATAAAAGAAGCACCTCAGACAGGTTCTATGTCAAGTAGGAGGCTGGTGAGAATTTCCTTATCAATAACAATCATAATTACAATTTTTCTCTATTAACTTTGAACAATGTTATTCCAATCATAATTACCTAGTGTAAATATGAATAAATGGATATATGAGAGATGTTTGTCATTGTTATTTGATAGGAGTATAGAGAAACAAAGAAAGAAGCTGAAAAGCCTGTAGAACCAATCCTTGAAGAAATCGAAGAGCGAGTTGAGAATGATAAAGAAGAAGAAAAGGTTGAAGTGCAAGAGGAACCTGAGCCTGAAATTCAAGTAGAAGAAACTCCACCAACAGAAGAGCCTGTTGATTTATTGGTTAGCTCACTCATTTTACATTACGTTAAAATATACGTCTTCTCTCATATATATATATATATATATATATAAAAGCAAAAAATTTCATGTAGGGTTTGAATCAAGTAGTGGATCCAAAAATTGTAGAATTAGAGGAAAGCAATGCGTTGGCTCTTGCAATTATTCAACCTGGTAACTTTCTCTTAATTCCATCAGCTGAGTTTTTCCCCGAATATTATTTGATGTATTAAATATGTTTTACAGGCAAAGAAAATCCATCAGCAAGTTTTCAGTTGAGTGAAATTGGAAGCACGTCTGGATGGGAACTGGCTCTTGTTACTGCATCGAGCAGCAACACCAGTCAAGTCGCACCAGATAAAAAATTGGTCTGTAATATCTGCATGCATCATGATTAGAAGACCATATAGTATAGTATTTTGTTTTCCAATTTCTTAAAGTTATGGTGTTGTGTGAATCAGGCTGGGGGATTCGACAAGTTATTACTTGACAGCTTGTATGAGGATGATGCAACTAGGAGGCAAATACAACTGCAAAATGCTGGCTATAGTGCAGGGTACGGTTACGAAATCCCTGGCCAGAATCCATTCAATCAACACGACCCTTTTGCCATGTCAAACAACATAGCACCTCCAACAAATGTACAAATGGCAATAATGTCTCAGCAGCAGCAGCAGCAACAACAACAACAACAATTACTACTCATGCAACAACAACAATACCAGCAATACCCACAACAAAATATGATGATGGTATCACATAGTCAGTATCAAGCTCAACAAATTCCATATATGGCCTCCGCAAACCCTTTTGGAGATCCCTTCTCCTATCAAAGCACCTCAATTCCACCAAAGGGAAACCACTCACTTCTTTAGACTTCTTTCAACCACATAACCTTGAATTATTTCATTATTTTTCTATAAGAGAAGTTCATATTATCGTTTAAATTTTGTTTTAAGGGAAAGGCTCATATACCCCTCAACTTTGCCATTTGGAGCTCATATGTCTCTCGCTATGAAAATGATCCATCTATGCCCTTACGGTTATACAAATGGCTCACATTTACTTCTATCGTTAATAAATGAGCTCGCATATACCCTTAATTTAACAAAAATGAAAAAAATAGTTTCAAATTTATATTTTTTACTTTAATATTTTTTTAAAAAAAATTTATATAGGTGTATATATAAACTTCTAGAAAAGTTCACAGTATATTTTAATCATTTTTATACATAAATTATTTTTGACGTCTTTGAATATCATAATTTGGGTTTCTTATTCTCATTTTATTATTTTATTTCGTTCCTTAGTCAGTGTAAAGAGAGAATTTTAAAACTAATTTATTGTAATTAAATTATTTTTTCGATTATATTGCTATTTAGTTTTGCATTTTAAAAAATGGGTTATCTATGAAATTTTTTACAATAAAATTAGTGATACATAAATAAATTTGATCATCAAAATAATATTTTTGCATTAGTCATTGAAAAAAAAAGTAAAAAAAATTACATGTGAAGGGGATTAAATATACCCTTCTTTGTATGATTATTTTATATTAATCCATATATTTAAAAATATGAGTTATTTCATGAATATAAACATTCAAAATAATAAACACAAATAAGTAGATAATATATGCGTGTATACACACACACGTGTTTTTATTATTTATACAAAGATACACATTCATATTGATTTCTTTTTAAAATATCTATTAACTAAGTTAAATTTTTTAATAATGTAGATTAATGTGAAGAAATTAGTAATAAAGAGGAAAAATTTGTCAAATCATAATTAATTTATATTTATTTTATATAAATTTAAAGAATAGTTATAAAAAAATCAAAACAAGAAAGATATGTATAATATCGGCCGGGTGAGTACCATGGAGCTAAGCCTGAGGGAGATCTCCCTTAAGCTAATACCTCAATTTAATTTGGCATATATTCCCTCTATTTTGAAGTCAAGCCTTATAGTGAAAATAATCACACTAGGGATCCAAGTATTTGTTACTATCTCAATTGAGATAAAAATCCAAATACAAAAATTAATAATCAACTCAACATTTTTTTTGGAAATTTTCTGAGCTATATTAAAAAATAGAATAAACGATACTAAATTGAACAAGGAAAAATTAACTAGGAAAAGAAATCATCTATAGTGAGCTTCATATTCGAAACGTCGTCTGCAGAAGAGGAAGAAGACAGAAGCAGAAACATTTAGATAAGAAGAGAAAAGAACTTGAGAGGAACGAGGAGAGAATTGAAAAGTATCATAATTCAGTTAGCCCCTCTCTCCCCCGTGATGTATTAATATAACCATCTATCCATATGACACAATCTCTTCCCTTTGACTTTATTTAAATGTATTGAATTTCAATCCTTTAATCTTTTAGTTTCACTGTTAATGGCTTATACTTTTTTCCTAGTTCAAATCTTGACGACGACATTTTATAAGCTAGGATTGAGATCATAACATACCCTCCATCTTCAAATTATCCTTGTCCTTAAGGATCATGACTAAAATTAGGAAAGGTGGTAAGTGTGGGTAGTCCTCCTATGTAGCATCTTCAAGAGGAAGATTTAACCGTTGAACCAACTCCTTTACAACGGCAACATTTTTCTTTTTAACCATTTGCCTTTGCATAATGTCAACTTGCACTACAAGAAAAAATATTAAGGACCAACATTTAAGGATGAGTCTATATTGTTGTCTCCAAAAGTATATCTATTGGGACGAGATTATATTTAGGTCCTTATTGATTTACTAGTTTACGAATACATGCGTTGCACGTATATCCCATGCAATATTTTATAAATTTGTTAGAATGATTAAAATTCAATGAAAACATGTCTATAATTAGTACTAAAATGCAACAATCACAAATAAATGTTATGATAATAATTTTTTTTTATAAAGAAGCAAATCAAAGAATACATATATAATGAACATAGAAGAAAAAATAACATACACATCTTTCTTAAGACTTTAATCATAATGTTATATAAATTGAAAAAGAAATACAAAATCGGTGCATAATTTTTCATGTTTTGGTCGACGTCTCTCATATCCTTTTAAAATTCAAAAGTTTCTTCATCAAGTCAGACTAAAGCATGAATCAAATAGAAATCACTTTATTTTTGTAAAGTGTTATATAAGTAGATATATCATATACTTTAGATGTTGATGACTTCAGTACTTTAACTATACAATAAAATTTATAATTTCGAATATGAGTTTTATGAAACAAAAAATGATGAATTATATGGATAAAAGAGGAATATCAAAAGTCATTTTAAAGTTTTAAATTAAAGATTTGAAGTTTTCAAAAGGCCAAAATAGATAAAAGAGAAGAAGTTTAAGAATATTAAATATATACAATGAACCTCCATTAAAATCTGGAAGAGTAAAAAATCATCCTTTGGACACATGAACTCTCCATTTATTCAATGTAGTAATTGATTATCAGTAATATTTAAACGTGTAATTAACTAAATATTTATTGAATTTGAATTTAGTGTAGGGGTAAAATGATATTTCAACTTTCAACTTTTTTTGTTCCCACTTTTAGGAATATATGATATGATATGATATAATATATAGAGAAAAGACATAAAGTGACACCTGAAGTTGTCCCAAATTTTCAAAAAGACACTTAAACTAAGCAAACGTCCTATTACCCCCCTAAACAATCCTGAACTGTATTATTACATCATTTTTGGTCCACCTGGCATGGAAAGTGTATGCATTCTCTTAAAGAGCGTGAACAAGCTAAAAAAACGAATATATTTTTTTTAAGTATTTTGCTATAAAATATATTTTCTTATTATTTTAACTTTTTATCCTTATTAATTTTCTCTTTTTCTTTCTTCATTCTTCTTCAAAAATTCATTGTCATGTTCATTGTAACTTCTCGCTTTTAATGTCAGTTTTTTATCACAACTCCACCTCCCTTTTTACTACTAGTATTTTAACTCTCTTCAACTTTAAAATTATATCTAACTATTTTATTACATTTCAAACAATTTGATAACCCACTAGATTTCAAGATGATTCGTAGGTATTATTTATCTTTTAAAATCAAAATTTCACTTTATTTTTTTTCCAATTTTCAGAGAATTCTGATTCTTTCAAAATTATTATTTCTAGTTTTGATGTTATATGAAATGAGATAAACTAATTGATGATACCTTCAAAATTTTATTTTTTTTCCAAAAAAATATTTAGTTTTGTTATTAATAACACAAATACTAGAAAATAGTATAATTTTAAAAAAAGGAATTTGACCAAAGAAGAAGAAAAATGGAGGGGCTCAACTTGACGTAGGGGTGGGGTGAGGTGAGGTGAGTGTGGGAGGTGAAGAAGAAGAAGAAAAGAAAAATGAAGGGAGGGGTAACTTGAAGGTAGGTGTAAAAGATGAAGAATTTAAAGTGAAATTAAAATTAAAGCAATAAAATTAAAATAAGTCAAAAAGTAAGAGAGAGAAATAAAGAAAAGTTGAAATTTTAAAAAAAATATATTTTAAATTCAATCAACACGTGCCACACAATGATTGGTGTTTGATAACCACTTGCTATTTAAAACATGGTATTGGTCAAAAAATGATGTAATAACATATTATCAGAATTGTTTAGGGTGGGAGGGGGTAATAAGACGCCCACATAGTTAAGGTGTCTTTTTGAAAATTCGGAACAACTTCAGGTGTCACTTCATATATTTTCTCTAATATATATAATGATATTTGATATGATGTTATTGTGAAGCCATAAAATCCGGCCCATAAAAAAGTTACTAACTAGTGCTAAAATGTAATTGAAGGCATATTTGAGGCTTGACCGGGAAAGTTTTTTCGCCAACGAAAAATTTTCTTTTATAAAATTTTAGGCGCTAAAAGATTAATTCTAAAAGTTAAAAGAAAAATATAACACTTCGAAAATCCAAGACGTGTTCTAGAGCCTAACATAAGTGTCATAAGGTCTACACACTGTTTTAAGGTCTATTTTAATGAATATAGGTCATTTAGGAAGTCTACAAACCAAAACGTCCATTACATCCGGAAACTGTTTCAAGGAGGTACTAGCGTGCCTTAGCCTATTTGACAAGATTTTAGGATTTGGAAATAGATGAAAGTTGGTGGGAGGGTGTCTAACATGGGCTTAAGTTGATTCATAGTCGAAATGTATGGGTACGACTCCCCAAGGACCAACCAAGGACCCTTGCAAGTGGAGTCAAACGCTGCCTGGGTAGTGTGCAACCATGAGTGGCCACTGACGAGGCGTGTGTGGATCGACGGGGCATCGAGGCTATCCATCGACTCAGACATGGACCGTCGATGGGGTCCCGTCTATGAGGGTCCAATTTTGCTGCACGTTTTTAACTAAGTCTTAACTAATTAATTAAGGGGTTTTTTGGCTAGTTAGGGATTAAGAAAAATATAATTAACTTAATTAACCCCCCATATAAAGACACCAACCCCATCACACTAATTTCATGTGGGTCTTTCTCAATCTCGAAAATTATGTCATGAATTGATTTGATTATGATTTATTTTGGATATTATGAATATATTAACATGTATTCTAAAATAATTATGATGTATATTGATGGTTTGGTCTAGTTTGTAGAAGATGACCCTTGATCTTTAACCCTAGGTTTGATCTTGATATGAATTAGGTTGTATTTGGTTCAATTAACTTGGTTATTGGTTGAATTACCACTAGATGATGATGTTACACTAATCATGAACAAAATTAGGGTGATTGGTAGTTATTCATGCTAGTTCTTGAGACGATGATCTAGGTTAGGAAGTATGTTGTGAATTGACCTAAGTATCTTGTCTTAATCTATGGTCTAGTATTGAATTGTGATGTAGTGGTTCTTCTAGCCTTGTTATCATGTTGATTATTGACTTATGATAATGTACACTCAAATTGGATTGAATTGAGGGTTTATGGTAAGACCTTGATGATGAACTATGAAGGAGACTTGGTAAGTCTTTTGATCTCTATCCTTTACTTCAAATTGTGATTAATTGTGATTAAGTCATCATGTTGTATTGTAGTATGCCTTGTATTAGGATTAATAGGGTGGTATGATTTTCAATTGAAATGGCTTGATTATGATTGTGAGGTGTTGGCTTAAGATGTAAATATTATAAGGAGGGTGAATAATTTACCAATGTGCCTTATCATGATATGAAGATGTTAATGTGCTAACCTCACCTATATGAATTGTAATGAAAGGATTTATACTCATGCAATTATTATTGAGCTATTGATAATGATGATTATACAAGGGGTAGAAGCTATGACCTAAACTAAGCTATGATTGATAATAAAGGCTTAAAAACATTTCAAAAAGGGACTATGAAGTATGAACTATGAAGGAGACTTGGTAAGTCTTTTGATCTATATCCTTTACTTCAAATTGTGATTAATTGTGATTAAGTCATGATGTTGTATTGGAGTATGCCTTGTATTAGGATTGATAGGGTGGTATGATTTTCAATTGAAATGGCTTGATTATGATTGTGAGGTGTTGGATTAAGATGTAAATATTATAATGAGGGTGAATAATTTACCAATGGGCCTTATCATGATATGAAGATGTTAATGTGCTAACCTCACCTATATGAATTGTAATGAAAGGATTTATACTCATGCAATTATTATTGAGCTATTGATAATGATGATTATACAAGGGGTAGAAGCTATGACCTAAACTAAGCTATGATTGATAATAAAGGCTTAAAAACATTTCAAAAAGGGACTATGAAGTATGAACTATGAAGGAGACTTGGTAAGTCTTTTGATCTATATCCTTTACTTCAAATTGTGATTAATTGTGATTAAGTCATGATGTTGTATTGGAGTATGCCTTGTATTAGGATTGATAGGGTGGTATGATTTTCAATTGAAATGGCTTGATTATGATTGTGAGGTGTTGGATTAAGATGTAAATATTATAATGAGGGTGAATAATTTACCAATGTGCCTTATCATGATATGAAGATGTTAATGTGCTAACCTCACCTATATGAATTGTAATGAAAGGATTTATACTCATGCAATTATTATTGAGCTATTGATAATGATGATTATACAAGGGGTAGAACCTATGACCTAAACTAAGCTATGATTGATAATAAAGGCTTAAAAACATTTCAAAAAAGGACTGTAGCTTAGCACCGAGTGAAGTAGAGTGAGGAGTGTCCCTTCCTACATAGGGAAGGCAGGATAAATAATGTACTCTTGAGATTGGAGACAACAATGCATGTAGCATAAACAGGGTTCCAACTATATCTCCTAGTTCTTGAACTATGTTGGCCCCATAGGGCTACTAGCTAGTGGATCCACGTTGTTGCCATGTTTCATGTCTTGGTACTAGCTTGGAAAGTAGTCCGCCTTCCTTCGGGTTAGGGTTTTATGACACCGGATTCAAAATTATCTCATGTGGTCTATGTCGGTTTGAGAAAGATGTTCCTAAAAGGTAAAATAAACTAAAGGATTGAACTCTAACTATGATAACCTAAGGGGTCTAGCTTAGCATAGGTAGGGGTATGTGACTATACCTAAGCATTGCACTAGTTAGCCTTTGAGATGAGTCTTAGGATCATGTTCTTATGTATGATTATGCTTATAATGCTATATCACATGTATATGACGTAGTTACACTTTGTTGATACTATATGTTGATTAGTTCACTTCTGAATATGCGTTGGTTTATATTGTTAAAGTAAGATGATATGCACACCTAAATTTCATGTTATGTGAAATAGGATGTTAGTCATGATTCTTGTTGAGTTTTTTGATCGAGTAAAGTTATGGGGCTTTACTTGGTCATTGCACTTGTTGACTTGATAGGGGTTCATGGGTAATTTACTTACTTTGGTTATGTTGAAATGTACTCTATTTATGCTTATTGTTAATATAATTTGGTGATAGAGTTACTTGAATATGTATTTAATTATATGCTATGCATGTTGACTTGACTAGACTTGATGATGTTGGTTTTGTAATGTACATGCTTATGACTTAATGAACATGTCCTATTGATTGGTATGGTCTTATTGAGTATGCATAAGTGTTTTTTAAAGTAAAGTGCATATCTTTATGAAATATCCCTTGTCATAGCATGTTTTCATAGTATGTATGCATATGGTCTCATACTTAGTACAAGTGGTGTACTGATCTCGTTTCTTCCTTTTCCCCAACATTTTAGATTCTGGTTGTTGAAGTGATTTTGAAGACGACTTAAAGAAGGCTTGAATCTCTTGATCATCCAAGTAGGGTAGGTCCTCAATTTCAGAGGGTGATGCCACTATCTAGCTTATGGAGTTACTTTTTAGTTAAAGACTTTTATGGTTCTTTCTTTCCATTTAGTATGAAACATTGTATAACCCATGTGAGGCATTTTTACTTTGAGGTATGGGTTATACCCAAGTTCCTACACTCTTATTAGATGGTTATAAGATGAGACGACTATTATGACTATGTTGTATTTTATATACTATGTGCAATAAAAGTAGAAGACTAAGTAGTCTTCCGATACGAAGGGTCTATGTGTACTCGATATATATATGTTATGTGTATATAGAGGTCTATGTAAACCTCTAAGTAGAAGTAATGAAAAGTTTTAAATTTTCTGCTAAATTTGACCTATGAATGTAATTATGTAAACTAAGAGGCTAGTATTAGTCCTCAAAGAGGACGACGACGCCGGTTACTATTAGGACCGAAAATAAGCAGGTGTAAATGCGGAAGCTAGCAAAGCAAACCACAAAAGACCACGAGTAAGAAGACAACGAGAAATATACCAAAAGACACAAAGATTTAACATGGTTCGGTCAATCGACCTACGTCCACAAAGGAGATGAGCAATCCACTATAAATATGAGAGTACAAAATACAGAGGGAAACAACCTCAACCAATTCACTCCGAATACATGGGAGGTTCACAGAAGTGATAACGTATCAAACTTGTGACCCACAAATTCCCCCTCTAACCAAAACTCTCAAAGCCCTTAAGACTACATTGTGAATGCTAATTAAGTTAGAAGGAACATGCCTCTATTTATAGAGTCCTAAACCTTTTCCTACCAAAAAAAGAATAGTCAATTCAAAACCTTTTTCCTAAAAGGAAAACCTATTTATGGTAAGAAATCAGGGCAAATAAAACCCAACAAATCTCCCCCTTGGCCTGAATTTCTGACAAAATAAATTTGTCTACCTTCTTTACTTAATCTTCAACAACTTGCTTCTCCTCTCCATAATCTCCTTTACAAAATTTATGTCTCAACACAGAGAACCTCTCTGAAACAATTTCTCCAACAAAATCTTCATTACTGTCAAAAAGGTTGCGACTAGAACTACACTCGTCAAGATGAACACCTCTTTCTAACTTGGTTCAATCATCGATTATCGAACCACTACACCTGATTCCATCATTGAATCTGGCTCTGATACCAGCAAAATCACCAATTTCGCAGCTACTGTTCACGACAGCAAAACTGAAGCTGCAGACCACCAAATCCAACTCTGTCAGTTCCTAATCAAAGATTGAGATGAAGATGATATGCTGTCCAAAAATCAGCTCAATTGGACAAGAAACGAAGCGGGAATCGCAATTTGAAGTTGGTTGTTATGGCTGGATTTTTGACTGCGAATTTCTCTCTTTTTCTCTCTTTTGGCTGCTGAAAAACTCTCTCTTGTGTCTGAAAATAAGACCTAAAATAGGCTTATATTTGCCTCATAAGAATGGGCTTATGGGAAAAAATGGGTTGGTCCAAATTGGGCTTTTATTTATCCACATAGGAAGGGAAAAAGACCCATAACCCAACAGTTACGTCTAGGGGGTAAACCCGGATGTGACCAAAAAAAACTATGAGCTACTAATTTCTCAAAATAGAATCTTGTCCTAAAAGATGCCCTAATCTCTTCAAATCACCACTACGATGATCTGCCCATGAATGGATAGATATGCTTCTTCTTTGTGTTGTTATTGTGTGCCCTAATATAAACGACATTCTTCCAATAAATTGATAAAACTGTCTTCTTCCTTGTGTTGTTGCTCCTCGTTCTGGTCGAAATAGAATCCATCAAAGCTTTGTTCGAGACAAAATTTCAGGTGTGTTCATTCTTCTGATTGAGTTGTTGTTGCTCTGTTTAAAATAGAATCCAACACAATTTTGCTTGAGATAATATTTCAGGTGGGTTCATCTTCCCACCGAGTTGTTGTGTTTCTTCCATAAGTTATATTAGGGACCTTTTTTTCTTTTGCATTCAAGTTACTTCTCCTTCTTCATATTTTTAACACCAATTAAATTAATGATTTCATCAGCAAAATTATTGGGTTTTGAGATTTTTCTAGCCATAAACATGAAACAAACATATACATGCATATGACTTGTGATTCAATGAATCATCTTCTTGGTTACAAGTAACAATTAGACACTCCAAGAATAAAACCATATATGGGAAAGACTGATTTTGTTCTTTTGAAATTATAGGTCGAAGTAGGACTATGAAGAACCTATCGTTTAAATATGAAATGACTATGTTTTACTGTTTATAAGTCTTACATATTCACAATAATGAGATATAAACCTATTCCTCTTGTTTAAGTATTCAATGATATTTCTTTAATTATAAATACAAATTTTGAAGGGCTTTTTCGGATTGATTAGTTTAAAATTGCTACCTTGGATATGATTAAGTCCAATGTCATCTATTTTATTTATTAGTATTGAAACTACCATCTGTTCATGTCTTAACCATGCATGTTGGAGGCTTAATTCTATAAGCTTCCCTCCAATTTAACACAAACTTTAGCTTTTCTTGATCAAACAATAACACTGTATTTCCATACAATCGTAGGAACTAGATATGCAAGAGATCATGTGTAACCACATTTGAAGAGGAATCTAAAATCTGCCTTGTCTATGAGTATAAGAACATATATTTCCAAAGTTGAATCTCTTTTGTTGGCCTTCTTGATCAAGGGTAATACTTAACTTTAAGAAGGTCTAAAACATAGTAGAATGTATTCTATCCATAAGTATGTAGGTATATGTAAAATAGTGGTAATTAACTCTACTTTTTTGTTATAAAAATTAGTAGCAACAACTGGAATAAGAGAAACTGAATCAAGAAAAGCTTATGCAACTGGATGAGACTTTTCAAAATGGACAAAGATACAAACTTTAGCTTGGTTATTCCTCCAACAACTTAAAATATTATTGAAAGTAAAAAATATATCTAGGGGGTCTTTTTTCATTTGGTCTTATAGAAGAGAAGAATTTGTGTGGATCTGATTGTAACTAGTTGTGTGGATCTTAGTATTTTTTTATCCTTTATTTTTTAATCTAAAATTTATATACTCTTAAAGGTTATGACACCTAGTAAGGAGTGGATGCAACTTGATGATAATCGACTAGATGAAACCTATTTACTTGGCGTGGAAAAGTTTTTGGATTATTCTTTTCAAAAAATAGGAGAAGAATATTAAATACGATGTCCATGTGTCAAATGTTACAATACAACTTTAGAAACATGTAAATAATTCAGAATCATACAGAGAATGTTTAGGTGAGCAATTGTTAATATCAGAAATAGAATTTGAAGATACATAAAAAGATAAAGATGTTGGTTAAGTAGAAGAATGTGAGAGTGAAGATTAAGCAGAAGAGTTGTTGAGAGATTTATATCCTAATCTTGAAGGAGGAACTACACAAGCTGATTGTGATGATTTACTTGAGGAGGAACCAAATGCTGAAGCATGAAAATTTTACAACCTATTGAAGGATTTCAAGTTACCCATTACACAAAAATTCAACAACTTTAAATATTTCATCTTTGATCAAATTGCTTCATATCAAAAGTATGGACTGTTGGAGTAATGCATCATTTAAAATGTTACTGAAAATGTTGAAAGAGAAGTTGTTACCCGATGCACAAATTTTCCAAAATTATATTATCATGCAAATAAGATAATTGAATAACTCGGTCTTTCATATAAAAAATTGACGCGTTTACTAATGAATGCATGTTATACTAGAAGGAGGATTGCATACTTGATTTTTGCAAAGTTTATGGTGCATACAAGTGGAAACTAAATACACATAGTGAAGAAACAAAGAATAAAAAGGTAAAATATAACAATAAAGAGTTTATGCTATTTTCCATTAAAGTCTAGTGATGCTTCTTCTCTGTGATCGTGATCAAAAACACTAGCCTACAGTCTGAGTGTCTACAAATCAAAGTGAGTATAGTAACCCAACCAAAGGTTGGGGTCCTATCCCAAGGGAGCGGTAGTGAAACGGTAGTTAAACTAGAATTTCGTTCTAGTTAGTAGTACTTTACGAAATTATCGAATAATAACAAGGTAAATTCAAAGAGTGACATTGAAGTTTCAAATATTAAAAGAGAGGGGTTGTCATAAGTAGTAAAAATGATTAAAACGAAGAAAAAATCAAGTACAGGGGAAAAGTTCTTGGGGTGTTACTGTAACAACCCGAAAAATGAATGTGTCAAGAATGCCTATGATTAGACCTGGGTTCACACGGATTAATGCACGTAGAACTAGACCTCGAAACCCTTGCTACAACCAAGCCAACTAACTTGGGGAGTTAGTTGATCTTGGAAAGGTTGGGTCCAACCATGTAGGACTCTCGAATACGAAGATTTACTTGAAAGAGTCTTTATCGGACATAAAAAGGGAAAATCTTAGGTTTGGAGGGTCTAGGGGTAAAATGGTCTTTTTACAGGATAAGGGTAGTATAATAATTACCCTAAATATACAATCAATTATTTAATTAATAAGGTGGAGGGGTATTTTTGGAAGAGAGGTTCGAAATTGGGCTCTTGAAGTGAAGTCTTGATCCACTCGGGTTCGAACCTAGGTGGAAGCAATGAATTAATGTGATTTTTTATTTAAGCTATTGAATTAATGTAATTAATTAATAATTATTATTCATTATCTGATTTAAATAAAATAAAAATCATATTTTTATTAAATAAACAAAACCTTATTGACTAGTCCTAAAACTAGACTCCTAAGCCTCCTACAACTCCCACTCTCTCACGTTTATCTCTCCACTCTCACGCTCAATCTCTGTTATTATTTCTCACATTTTTTTCTATGCCAAAATAAGATACAAAAGCAGAAAAATAAACCAGGTTCTTCACCCTTGCAGAACTCACATGAAATCATAAGAAAACAAACGTTAATTGTACACTAGGCTAAGGGAGGTTGTCATTCGAGTGGAGTTGATATTGAGGAGGCTTAGACGTGTTATTGGGTGAAGTTTTTTGGCATCAAGTCAAGATTTTAACGTCAAAAAGATATGAGTTCTCTTCTCTCTTGGTCCCTTTCCCAAGAGACCCCTTAAGGTTCAGAATATTCATTCCAAAAACTAGGATTGTTTCCCGTTGCATGTCCCTATCACTAGATCCCATATTCATTCCGAAAACTAGGATTGTTTCCCGTTGCATGTCCCTATCACTAGATCCCATTAAATCATAGGTTAGTTATGTTTGCCAGTAGAGAACTAGGGATGAAACATGTTTTCGTGATGATTATGTGTTTATGTGTATGTTAGGAATTATGTGAATTATGTTGATGTCTCCAAAAATATGACTACGTGTGTATGTGTGTGTTGCCGTGGCTATTGTTCATGGTTTAGGACTTAAAATGGCATGATAGTTCTTTATATTTCATGTACACATGTTGATGTAAATGTGATATTCATATGAGTTGAAATATGACCGATTTGAGGGATAATGTCTTGTCTAAACGAATACATGAAGACGCACCTAAAACGTTCTAAATGCACTACAAAATTCCCCTAAGAACTACGGTGTAACTTGATGAAAGGATGCTGAAAAATTAAAAGATAATTTCCAGCTTCTATTGATGAACTTCGGTCAGCAAAGAGGGTTCAAAATGTTGAAAAAAATGAATCAAAACAAGTGAGGTCATGAAGGATTGAACCCGTGACCTCACTATGTTAAACAACATGAAAATAAATGAAGTAAAAAGAAATGTGGTGAAGGAAATTCGAACCATGGTATTGACTGGAAAATGTAACTTAAAAGAAAAAAAAATAAGAAATGAGAGGAGTGGGATTCAAATGCACCACCTCTTAATCAGATTAAGGAACAGTAAAAGAAAAAAAATTTGAGGCATGAAAATCGAACCCACGACCTCTAGGCAGTGAAGAAGAGTAAAGAAAATGAAAGAAAAGAAATGTGAGGCGTGGGAATCGAACCTACGACCTCTAGGCAGTGAAGGAGAGTCAAAGGAAATGAAAAAAGAGAGATGTGAGGCATGGGAATCGAACCCACGACCTCCTAGGTAGATTCAAGGAGAAAATAAAAGAAATTAAATAGGGGATGTGGGGTTTCGAACCCACAACCCCTCGGTGAAAGGAGAGAAATTAAAAGTAATAAAAATAAAAAGTTAATGAGGTTGTGGGGGTTCGATCCCACATCCTCTTAGTTCTATTAAGCGAAAAATGAAGAGAGAAATTAAGGGAAATATAAAATGAAGGCTTGGGGACTCGAACTTGGGTCCCCAAGCCGTATGGATCAAATAAAGTAAATGAAAAAAATGTAAGTGTTGTCAAAGGGATTTGAAACCTGGTTCCCTTTCCACATTCCGTATTGATACATAAGTCATACGTGAATAAATATTCAAGAATAATGCTGCCTATTTGGATAGAAATCGAGATCTTGGCATACATACAAGATGCGTAAGTCTTGCACCACATAATCTTAGGAAGATATGAATCACTTAAACGAACTATGAACGAAGCTTCATGGCTTGTATGTATATACTCATAAGTCTAGCATACGTCTAAAAATAAGTGAACCTAAGATGTACGCAATGAAATGATGAAATGAACAAAGAAATGATGAAATGAACAATGAAATGATGAAACCCTAGAAGGGTTAAGTAAGAGTGTGAAACACACTAAATGGCAAAGTGCATTGACATATGATAAAATGAACAAGAAATGATGAAACCCTCAAAAAGGTTAAGTAACAGTGTGAAACACACTAAATGTCCAAGTGCATTGGCATATGATGAAATGAACATTCACGTAAAATTGGATGAGTAATTATGAAGAGCAAATGTGCTAATTTTAATGAATGTGGCGACAACATGATATGAGGCTAATGTAAAAGATGAGAGCAATCTCAAATTAGCCTATGTAAATGTTACCAAAACGTACTCACCTATGAGAGTGTAAAGTTAATGAAGAGACCAGTCTCTATGAACACTCTAATGAAAGTTTTGAGATTAACACACTTAATACTAATGATGAGATGAGAAATCATCTATTGAGATATGATGTTCTCGTACTAGAAGCCAACTTCCATGACGAATGAGTTGAATGTAATGGAACTTTATACTGAGCACCGATAGATTAGCTATGAGCGCTGATGCCTTCTTTCGGGAAGAGCAGAGGTTCACGTAACTTTCAGGAGATTAGACTGTCCGACATGCCGGGTATGGGTCTCCTTATATCTCCTAGTCTTCGAACCTATACTGCTAATATAGGGATCTGGAGGGGTTCAATACCCATGTACGCTAGCATGTTTTTGTCACGACCCAACCCGATGGGCCGTGACTAGTGCCCGTTTTGGACACCCACATACAAACCTGCAAAGTATAACCAACTGAAACTAAGACAATATGGAATTTAATCAAATCAAGTCAACCCCAACGTCATATATATATAAAGAGGACCTGTCTCATAAGTAGTCATAACCATTCAACTGTAACAACATACGCGAGCCGAAAAGGACGCCACTATATAAAGCATAATAACATAAGTAAGCCGACAAGGATGCCACTACACAATACACAATGATGTACGTAGCCGACAAGGCTGCCCCTGTACAAGCGGACATCCCAAACAAACCATGTCCAGACCATTATCCAAAACATATATATACAACCCACATAATGTCCACAGACCTCTAAGAGTACAGTAGTGAAACTCGATGGGACAGGGCCCCGCCATACCCATAGACGAGCAAAAGACTACACAAAAAGTTATGTACCAAAACGACTGGGCTACGGAACAGTGGAGCTCTCCCAATCAGCAGAGTAGATATCCTAGGCGGGAGGATCACCGAACGCAGCCCCCCGAGGAAAGGGGGGTCAGTACGGACAATGTAATGAGTATGTAAAGCATAAGGTAAAGATGAGAGGATACCAAAATGGCAAGTCGAAACAAAATATCGCTACACATGTACCCTTTTATGTGAAAATCATGCATATCTTTAACATATAAGGTCCCCAGCTTCCCTAGTAAGGGGCTCGGCAAAATAATCATCACATCATCTCCGTCATCATCATCATCATAACCATCCTCATCACCAATCATATATATAATATACATACCCGACCCTCTAGTGAGGAACTCGGTGACATATGCAAGAAACTCCGCACGAACATTACCCGGCCCGGGACTCGGTGAAATGATAAATGACTCTGTGCACGAGTAGAATATTATGAGCAACCATATGCAATTAAAATCATTTCATATAACTCAATAGAACAATCAACGTGAACCAGCAAGGTGTATTACCAAAGATTAACGTTTTATCAAGATTATGAACCTTTAATACGATATGGAAATGTAAAATCTCAATGACTCTACGAAGCACTACCATAGATATGAGAAATCATCATAGCCTTAGACATAGCCGATATATAGAGGAATAATTATGGAAGCAAGAATATACGTCACCTAGACGCTCTAGAAGTAAGTATCAAACCTGTCCATTATTCACTTATTTTTAAAAGTCATGCCAAACAAAGAAAGAAGGGACAACGTTAAATACCGTATAATTGAGCCGCACGTCCAATATTTACTGCTCAAGCTATTAATCTATAACAAGCAATAATCGTGCCGCAATTAGGTAAACATCGCGCTTTACTTTCTTGTAAGCTAGCTAATAATCTAACGAAAATTCGGCAACACTTCCCCTATTTTCCTTACTTCATCCCAATCCGACAACAACCCAAATTATCCACAGCAATACCAATAACACATATAACCCAACGAATCATATTAAAAAGCCCCCTCCCCAAAATAGTTCCATCTCGGCAACCATAGCAGCGAAGCAACGACATACCGAGCGATAACTCGTTTTATAATTCGCAACAAATCTACCTTATCGTATTCATCCTATAGAGTATATACTCATAATCACATTTAACACATACATAATGCCAAAACAGAATTTTTCCGCAGTTTGCTTTAATCAAAACAGCCCAAGCACCAACACGACACCACTAATAACCCGATTATGGTTTTCGTTCATACTTAGCACATTCAATAACTAAAACAAACTTCCTAAGATACTGGTCACGCCCCCTTCTTAAAATTAATGGATAATTAACAAAGGTATTCTAATGAATTAACACACCAAACAAGGAGATTACTAACCAAATTATTTGCAGCTGCTGGCCAAGAGTTGCAGGGTTGGTTTCTCCATTTCCATGGCTTCCTAAGACAAGTGGTGAAGAAGAAGATGATATGCAGCAATGCATTTCACCACTTTATTTAGCATGGAGTGGATTTCTCCACCTCATTTAATAGTATGAAGTGGAGGCAGCCCCCCTCTACACCTGTCCACTAAGGCCAGCTCACAATCTGATCCCTTTTAAAATTTTGCCTTGAGTGGTGGGGCCCACTGGATCAAATTAATCCTAATCAGCCACCAATTATGAGTGTTGGGGACCACTGGATTAAATTAATCCAAATCATCCACTAACTAATCCCTCACTTAAAGTTAATGACACTTACATTAGCCAAATCATACTTAATATCACATTTGGAATTAACATCCTTGCCTAATATTTCTTTAATAACTTGGAACTTAAAATAAAATCTCATTCCCCAGACTTACGTCTACTAGATCATGACGCGCACCACTTATAAAAAAATACGAGGCATAACATCCTTCCCCCCTTTGGAACATTCGTCCTCGAATGTTAAGTTAGCCTCTTACAAAAACAAATTCCAGTGAGGTCTCTCTAACAGTTATACCTATCAACTCGCATTCCTTAACTTACAGATGCCTCACAGAGTCACAACTTACTACATAATCTCGTTTATCTATCAATATAGTCAAGCTAGGAATTGAATTACCTGCAGGTACGGGGAACAAGTAAGGATACTTATTCTTCATTTCGTCTTCCGCTTCCGAAGTCATCTCCTCCCTATTTTTATTTTTCCACAACACTTTGACGGAAGCCACATCCTTAGTACATAACCTTCTAACCTGACGATCAAGTATAGCTACGGGTTTCTCTTTATATGACAACTCCTCTATTACCTGAACATCATCTACGGGGAATACTCTAGAAGGATCACCAATACATTTACGTAGCATTGATACATGGAAGACTGGATGTACCGCCTCCAAATCAGATGGTAGATCCAACTCATAGGCAACCTTGCCTATCCTACGAACAATCTGATAAGGCCCAATGTATCTCGGACTGAGCTTCCCCTTCATGCCGAATCTCATCACACCCCTCATGGGTGATACCTTTAGGAATACCCAGTCACCAATCTGAAACTCCAAATCTCGGCGCCGATTATCTACATATGACTTCTGTCGACTCTGGGCCGCTAATAATCTTTCTTGAATAAGCTTCACCTTATCAACAGCTTGCTGAATCACATCCGGGCCTATTAACTTAGTCTCGCCAACATCAAACCAACCAATGGGTGATCTGCACTTCCTCCCATATAAGGCCTCGTACGGTGCCATCTGGATACTAGAATGGTAGCTATTGTTATAGGTAAACTCAATGAGCGGCAAGTGGTCATCCCAGCTACCTTTGAAGTCAATAATACAGGCTCGCAGCATATCTTCTAGTGTCTGAATAGTACGCTCAGCCTGCCCATCAGTCTGAGGGTGAAATGCTGTGCTAAGGTTCACCTGTGTCCCAAATCCCTTCTGAAACGATCTCCAAAAGTTGGTTTTAAATTGAGCTCCTCTGTCTAATATAATGGACGTGGGAACCCCATGAAGTCTAACTATCTCCCTGACATATAACCTCGCATAATCTTCAGCCGAATAAGTAGTCCTGACTGGAAGAAAAAGGGCCGATTTTGTCAGCCTATCTACAATAACCCATATAGAGTCATACTTCCGTTGAGTGCGAGGTAAGCCTGTAATGAAGTTCATATTAATCATATCCCATTTCCAAGTCGGGATCTCTATCTCCTGTAATAATCTACCAGGCTTTTGATGTTTGATCTTGACTTGTTGACAATTCAGGCACTGAGCAACAAACTCCGCTATGTCCTTTTTCATGCCATCCCACCAATATAAGCATCTGAGGTCATGATACATTTTTGTTGACCCTGGGTGAATAGAATAACGCGCAGAGTGTGCTCTCCCATAACCTGCCGTCGTAGCCCCACAATATCGGGTACACACAATCTGCCTTCATATCGTAGCACTCCGTCAGGTGTAACCTTAAATGGGGTCTTTTACTTTTGAAGATCTGCATCTCTATACTGTGCCAAAATAGGGTCCTTGTATTGGTGTCTCTTTACCTCATCTATGATTGAGGACTCAGCAACCTCTCGAATAGAAACTCCACTATCTTCTGAATTAGCCAGACGAACTCCAAGGCTGGATAGCCGCTGAATCTCCCGAACCATATCCCTCCTTTCTGGTTGTACATCTGTCAAGCTACCCATGGACTTACGTCTAAGAGCATCTGCTACAACATTCGCTTTCCCTGGATGAGGCTTCTTTCTCTATTTGGCAAAGCAAAGGGAGATATGGATCCAGCTACCACTGAAAGACTTTCTCAAATTAATCAAAGAATTCTAAATGTTGAAAATGAAAGGCGCGAACGTCAGCAAACGCTTCATGCTTTTTTAGAGCATGTGCCTGCTGTTTTTCCGGAGCTGGTGGAACAACGCATTCAACAGCTCCTTAATCAAATTCAATCCGATAAGGGGCTTTGTAAAACCCCAATCTAGTATTCATATTTGATGGGAGAATTTTCTTTTTATTTGTAATAAAAAAAGTAACTAACTGGATAATACATTATCATTATACTTAGTTATAAAGTTGAACATTTGTTTAGTCAATTTTCATTAGTATGAATTTAGGAATAATGAAAAGTCACTTCTTGAAAAATCGGCATTGAATCCCTTGCAAACTAATGGATGTAAACAAATAGCGCGCCCCTCCACTAAAACGGGCTGGAATGCCTGTATGCCTAATCTATGTAGCGTAGGTGCTCTATTCAGCAATACAGGGTGTCCCTGCATAACTTCTTGAAGGATTTCCCATACAATCGGCTCTTTTTCGAAAAAACAGAAAGCTTTTTTCTAAGAGCAATGTTTTTTTAAACGAGTCAGGAGTCTATGTATCGCGTATAGACTTTAGGGGCGTGGTGGCCTAACCATCGAGGTGAAGTCGGGACCTAAACGATTTATTGGATTTGTTGCTAAAATATCGGTATTAAACCCGAAACTCCCGGCAGATGGCCAGTGGCTCAAAGAAACGAAAGAATCGGTTACGTTTTTCATATGATCCGGTATTGGCCATAATTCACAAGAACATTCTGTAGTCTTAGTAAGAGGGGGAAGGGTTAAGGATTTACCCGGTGTGAGATATCACATAAGTTGATTCGAAAGCTCGGTACCAATCCCTTGGCCAAAAAAAAGTAATCTTTCTCGATAAAGTCGGTTGATTAGGGTAAAATTGTATCCCTTAGGAACCGTACATGCGCCTTTTGATGCATACGGTTCAAAAAAATTGTGAATCAATGTAGAGATTCCAGTCCTCTTTCTTTTTTTCTTATTTTTCCATTCCTTTCAAAAATTCCATAATCCCTTCCCGAACCAAACATAAATCTTTCGATTCATTTGGCTCTCACGCTCAATTACTTAAGGTAAATTCTCAGCGTCCCTGGATTGAATCTTCCGGTTTTTTATATCAGCGAGCTAGACCCCTAAAATGCTCCGCAGTAGAGTTTAACCACCAAGTTCGGGATGGATTGGTGTGGTTCCTCTACGCCTAGGACACCAGAATATCGAACCATGAACGAAGAAAGGCATGAGAGAAAAGCATATTGGCTAGTGATTGTGAGGCCAGACTAACCACCTGTTCATCTTCTTCTATTTGCAGGTACACACACTTGAGGATCAAGACTAGAATCTCCATGGATGGACTCTGACGCTTAGCTCAGAGGTTAGAGCATCGCATTTGTAATGCGATGGTCATCGGTTCGATTCCGATAGCAGGCTTTTCCCTATTTTTTTTTCATTTTTTAGATGATTGTCGTAAAAATAAATTAGTCTTTTTCGAAAATTCTCGGTAAGAAAGAAGGGGATGTATTTTTTTTTCTGTTTTAAGAAAAGGAAAATCTTATTTCCCGAATCATTGTACATTTCAATTTGAATTAGGAATTCTGTGTCCAACTCTAAGCAGCCCTTAACTACATATGCATCTGATCATATAACTCTTTGGGCGGTTTCGTAATGTTCCTCACCAACGATCCGAGGTTGAAGCATGGTTGACGTTGAATCTAAAGGATCTACCCCCCTTTTTCTCAATTTTATCAATTATTTGATAATTATTAATACCAATTTTAGTATTTGGATTACTGTTGGTGTCGATCTTAACCCAGGCTTCAATATCTCCTTTTTGTCTAAGAGAAAAATGGATAATTTTCCAATCAAAATATTTTCTATCGAGATTTCTTTCTCTATCTAGAATATTGCCCTTTCTTAGATAATTATTGATATGAAGATTGCCGGGCATATCAACAAAGTTGTGTTTGGACGTGTTGGAATTATACGAAATTTCTAAGTTCTTCTTTACTTGAACTTCAAAGGGTAATCTAGAAAAAAATGAGTCACTTTTATTTTCATAATTAATCGATTTATATGCTAAAAGACCATATCCATAACATTTTTTAAAATTATCTTTTTCGTTTGATAATGAATAGATTTCCGAATCATTTTCTTTTTTGTAATGAAGTAATTGGTCTTTTTCATATGAATTCCATTTGTTTAAGTTTCTGTTTTTATTTTGAGCCATACAACTTTGATTAACCCTAGTTCGCCATTTTTTTGGCATTAATCTAGACCATCTAATCTGAGATAAATCGTATTGATAATGCCATCTTAACCAGTTTTTCCATTAGTAAAGCCGAAGTCAATGAAGGTACTACTGTGAAGAAATTGAAACCTCGAGCTCGAGGACGTAGTTTTTCCGATAAAAAGATCGACCTATCATATAACTATTGTAATGAAAGATATATCTTTAGATGATGAATAGGATAATGGCTAGGAGGATTTGAAAAGCATTATGGCATTACGATTTCCAAGGTTTAGCCAAGGCTTAGCTCATATAAAATATCAACATCATAATCCTTTAGCAACTCTAACCACCGCCTCTGTCGTAAGTTCAGCTCCTTCTGTTTAAAGATATATTGGAGACTCTTATGATCTATATAGATGTCCACATGGAAACCATATAAATAATGCCTCCATATCTTCAAGGCATGAACCACGACCGCTAACTCCAGATCGTGAGTTGGATAGTTCTTTTCATGCTTCCTAAGCTGTCGGGAGGCATAGGCTATAACTTTGCCATGCTGCATCAATACACATCCTAGCCTAACACCCAAAGCATCACAATAAATAACATAGCCGTCTGGTCCCTCTGGAAGAGTTAGGACTGGAGCTGTATTCAATTTGTCTCTCAATAGCTGGAAGCTTCGCTCACAAGCATCAGTCCACTGGAACTTGGCTGCCTTTTGAGTTAGCTTTGTCAAAGGCGCTGAAATTGAGGGAAACTTTTCTAGGAATCTCCTGTCATATCCTACTAACCCCAAAAAGCTGCGTACCTCAGTAGGTGTCGTAGGTTTGGGCCAAGTCTTTACCGCCTCAATCTTCTGCGTGTCTACCCGAATACCATCAGCTCCAATAATATGCCCCAAGAATGCCACTGAAGTCAACCAGAACTCGCACTTAGAAAATTTAGCATACAACTTCTGGTACTGAAGCAACCTAAGTACTGTCCTTAAATGGTCTGCATGCTCCTCTTGTGAACGCGAATAGACCAGAATATCATCTATAAATACAATAACAAACATATCAAGGAATGGTTTAAATACTCGATTCATTAAATCCATAAACACCGCTGGAGCATTAGTCAGCCCAAAAGACAGCACTCTAAACTCATAATGCCCGTATCGGGTCCGGAATGCCGTCTTTGGAATATCTGCCTCCCTTACCCGCACATGATGATAACCTCACCGCAAGTTTATCTTTGAAAAACACTTTACACCCTGCAACTGGTCAAATAGATCGTCAATTGGGAGGGGATACATGTTCTTTATTGTTACTTTGTTCAGCTGCCTATAATCAATACACATCCGCAGCGACCCATCCTTCTTCCTCACAAACAGTACCGGTGCTCCCCAAGGTGACTTAGTAGGCCTGATGAAGACATTTTCTTGAAAATCCCTCAATTTCTCTTTCAATTCTTTCAACTCAGCAGGTGCCATTCTATAAGGAGGTATAGATATAGGCTGGGTATCTGGCAGTACATCTATAGTAAACTCTATCTCTTTTTCTGGAGGAAGGCCTGGATGTTCCTCGGGGAATACATTGGGAAATTCATTAACTACCGGGACTGATTGAAGAGTCGGTGCCTCTGCCTTTATGTAATGCACCCGAATCAGATGGTAAATATAGCCTTTTTAACCATCTTCCCGGCCTTAAGGTATGAAATGAACTTACCTTTCGGCGATACTGTACTCCCCTTCCACTCTATAATCGGTTCCCCTGGAAATTGAAATCGAACTATCTTTCCTCTGCAATCAACATTAGCATAACAAGCAGCCAACCAATCCATGCCCATGATAATATCAAACTCAATCATATTTAACTCTATTAGATCTGCTACGGTACGACGACTATATATAACTACTGAACAATTCTTATATACTTGCGTAGCTATGACAAAATCTCCTACAGGTGTAGCTACCTCAAATGGTTCTATCAACTCAAACTCTATTCTGATCCTACTAGCAACAAAGGGTGATATAAATGATAAGGTGGAACCTGGGTCTATCAATGCATACACACTTCGAGAGAATAGTGATAATATACCTGTGATCACATTAGGTGACGCCTCCTGATCCTGCCTATTAGTCAAAGCATATATACGATTCGAGGGACCGCTAGAACTGGAAGCTCCACCACGTCCTCTACCACGGCCTGCTGGCGCCTGAATACCCTGCCTCGTAGGGCGCATAGCCACAGAAGAAGATGAACCAGCAACGGACCCTGTAGGCTGTGCCATACCACCTGCACTAACTCTAAGGTGACACTCCTTCATAGTATGGCCCTGATGGCCGCAAGAAAAACACGCATCTGTAGCCCAACGACATTCCCCAGGATGGGACCTACCACAGCGAGAACACCGAGGCAAAGGTTGCCTCGACTGGCTCAAAACCCTGCCCATCTGTGACCCTGACGCCCTAGAGCTCTGACCAGCTTCCGAATATCCCATACGATCGAACCCCCTACCCATAAAACGTGGGGGTGCACTTTGTGCTGGCTGGGAAGAACATCTAACATGCTGCTGAGACTGCCCGCTTCGAAACTCGTCAGGATAACTTGCTGATCTAGCCCTCTTATGCTGGCCTCTATTATAATCTCTATCTGGCTGACGTCCCCGGTGCCGATCCTCTACCCCCTATGCATATACCTGCACCCAAGCAATGTCCATACCTGGCTGAAGAGTCACTGCCATACAACCGTCAATCAGATAACGATCCAATCCCATCACATAACGATGTACCCTGTCTGCCATATCAGCCACAATAGTAGGCGCATGCCTAGCCAATGAATCAAACTCGAGGCTATACTCTCGAACGCTCCTGCCATTTTGCTTCAAACGCAAGAATCTATCGACTCTAGCTCGCTTCATCTCTGGAGGCAAGAAGTGGCCCTGGAAAGCCTCCACAAATTCATCCCATACCGTTGGAGGAGCACCCTTACCCCTAGATAACTCCCAAGACTCATACCAATTAATAACTACATCCCGCAAACGATACGTAGCCAACTCAACAGACTCGGTCTCCGAAGCCTTGATTATCCTCAATGTACGCTGCATCTGACGAATAAACTCTTGCGGATCATCCTGGGGCCTTGACCCAAAGAACTTTGGAGGATTACAAATTAAGAAGTCACGAGCCCTTAAGCTATCAGATCTTTCCGCATGATCAACTCCTAGTCCATGCCTGCGAGCCTGACCTGCCACTAATCTAGTCAGCAATTGAACCGCATCTCTCATGGCCCTATCCTCCGCCCCTGACTGAGGAGCTGGAGGTTCAGGTGTTAGGGCCTCGGGGGATGGTGGTGTCCCCCGAACTGGGGCTGCTGCTGCTCTAAGCTCCTCTGGCGGTGGCGATGTAGCAGAGCTCTCCAACTGGAGCATAATACCAGGCATAGACTGGACACGGGCCCTAGTAACTCTCTGGGTCTGACTACTACCTTCTGCTACCAATATCTCCTTCTGGGCGGCTGTCGCTTTCTTTGGAGGCATAGCTGAAAACACACGGATTAGTTAGAGAGGGATTATCCTGTTAATATAGCTCTATCGCACGATCTAGAATAATAAGAAAGGGTGACATCCTAAATGTCCTGTAGCTTCCTGTTTATAGATGTGGTGCACAACTCACCGATAAACAAGACTCTACTAGACACGGTCTGTAGACACTTCCGAGGAAGAACTGCTCTGATACCACTCTTTGTCATGACCCAACCCGATGAGCCGTGACTAGTGCCCGTTTTGGACACCCACATACAAACCTGCTAAGTATAACCAACTGAAACTAAGACAATATGGAATTTACTCAAATCAGGCCAACCCCAACGTCATATATATATAAAGAGGACCTGTTTCATAAGGAGTCATAACCATTCAACCGTAACAACATACGCGAGCCGACAAGGACGCCACTATCCAAAGCATAATAACATAAGTAAGCCGACAAGGCTGCCACTACACAGTACACAATGATGTACGCAGCCGACAAGGCTTCCCCTGTACAAGCGGACATCCCAAACAAACCATGTCCAGACCATTATCCAAAACATATATATACAACCCACATAATGTCCACAGACCTCTAAGAGTACAATAGTGAAACTCGACGCGATAGGGCTCCGCCATACCCATAGACGAGCAAAAGACTACACAAAAAGTTATGTACCAAAACGACTGGGCTCCGAAACAGTGGAGCTCTCCCAATCAGCAGAGTAGATATCCTAGGCGGGAGGATCACCGAACTGTGCGTCTGCACATGCGGGCATGAAACGCAGCCCCCCGAGGAAAGGGGGGTCAGTACGGACAATGTACTGAGTAAGTAAAGCATATGGTAAAGATGACAGGATATCAATATGGCAAGTCGAAACAAAATATCGCTACACATGTATCCTTTTAAGTGAAAATCATGCATATCTTTAACATATAAGGTGCCCAGCTTCCCTAGTAAGGGGCTCGGCAAAATAATCATCACGTCATCTCCGTCATCATCATCATCATAACCATCCTCATCACCAATCATATATATAATATACATACCTGGCCCTCTATTGAGGAACTCAGTGACATATACAAGAAACTCCGCACGAACATTACCTGGCCCGGGACTCGGTGAAATGATAAATGCCTCTATGCACGAGCAGATTATTATGAGCAACCATATGCAAGTAAAATCATTTCTTATAACTCAATAGAACAATCAACGTGAACCAGCAAGGAGTATTACCAAAGATTAATGTTTTATCAAGATTATGAACCTTTAATATGATATGTAAATTGAAAATCTCAATGACTCTAAAAATCACTACCATAGATATGAGAAATCATCATAGCCTTAGACATAGCCGATACATAGAGGAATAATTGTGGAAGCAAGAATATACGTCACCTAGACGCTCTAGAGGTAAGTATCAAACCTGTCCGTTATTCACTTATTTTTAAAAGTCTTGCCAAACAAAGAAAGAAGGGACAACGTTACATACCATATAATCGAGCCGCACGTCCAATATTTACTGCTCAAGCTATTAATTTATAACAAGAAACAATCATGCCGCAATTAGATAAACATCGCGCTTTACTTTCTTGTAAGCTAGCTAATAATCTAACGAAAATTCGGCAGCACTTCCCCTATTTTCCTTACTTCGTCCCAATCCGACAACAACCCAAATTATCCACAGCAATACCAATAACACATATAACCCAACGAATCATATTAAACAACCCCATCCCTAAAACAGTCCCGTGTCGGCAACCATAGCAGCGAAGCAACGACACACCTAGCGATAACTCGTTTTATAATTCGTAACACATCTACCTTATCGTATTCATCCTTTGGAGTATATACTCATAATTACATTTAACATATACATAATGCCAAAACAGAATTTTCCCGCAGTTTGCTTTCATCAAAACAACCCAAGCACCAACACGACACCACTAATAACCCGATTATGGTTTCCGTTCATACTTAGCACATTCAATAACTAAGACAAACTTCCTAAGCTACTGGTCACGCCCCCTTCTTAAAATTAATGGATAATTAACAAAGGTATTCTAAAAAATTAACACACCAAATAAGGATATTACTAACCAAATTACTTGCAGCTGCTGGCCAAGAGTTGCAGGGTTGGTTTCTCCATTTCCATGGCTTCCTAAGACAAGTGGTGAAGAAGAAGTTGATATGCAGCAATGCATTTCACCAATTTATTTAGCATGGAGTGCATTTCTCCACCTCATTTAATAGTATGAAGTGGAGGCAGCCCCCCTCTACACCTGTCCACTAAGGCCAGCTCACAATTTGATCCCTTTTAAATTTTTGCCTTGAGTGGTGGGGCCCACTGGATTAAATTAATCCTAATCAGCCACCAATTATGAGTGGTGGGGCCCATTGGATTAAATGAATCCAAATCAGCCACTAACTAATCCCTCACTTAAAGTTAATGGCACTTACATTAGCCAAATCGTACTTAATATCACATTTGGAATTAACATCCTTGCCTAGTATTTCTTTAATAACTTGGAACTTAAAATAAAATCTCATTCCCCGGACTTACGTCTACTAGATCATGACGCGCACTACGTATAAAAAAAATACGAGGCATAACAGTTTTAGGTCACTTTGGCCTGTGATTCCACCTCTTTTCAATGTGGGGTTTCATGACACTGGATTTCAAGATGCTCACATGATATATGTCGGTTAAAGTTAAAGATCCCAATGAATGAATGATGCCAACCTAAAATTATGCACATAATGAAATGAATGATGCCAAAGGTGTTAGGATAGGATAATCAAGAGGTACGTTAGACTCAAGTAATGACATTAGTTCATTCTTGGTCATTGCAGAACGAACCCGATGAAAGTCTTAAACTACATCCTAGGTATAGCTGGTGTTTACACTGGCCCATGAATGAAATAAAATGAAGCACGTATGAATGAAAGAAGCAGAATCTATGTTTGCTAAAGCAGACTCCCTAGTTGAGGTCCCATATGTTGAGACCTCATTTTGGGAAGTCTTAATGTCATGTTCATTATTCCAAGGTCTCACGGGATACAAATAAATTATATAAACCACATTATGTGTTATATGAATTATGATATGTGCTATGTGTACGCTGTTGTGTGCTGTGTGCGAAATGTTAAGTATGATGGTGCATGTTACTCTCATGGAATAACTTTGCTAATCCAAATTTGGAAAGATCATAAACTTTCCTGATCGAAATTTGGAAAGTTCACTCACTTTCCTAATCTCAATTTGGCAAGTCCACTGACTTGACCTGCTATTATCATGTTGCTAGGAAAGAGCTCTTCTTATTCATGCATGTCCTTAGTGTGTGCTTGCATGTACCCATACTTAGTACATGTGTGTACTAACCCTATACAACTCTAAACTTTTAGGTGCAGGCACAGGTGGATGCTAGAGCTATAAGATGATAAAAGCCCTTCATATTCCTTAATCATGTGCCTACATGGGATGCGTCCTAGTTCTACCCTATGCAAGTAGAACACCCTCCCTGGAGTATGTTAGAACTTTGGATTCCATGTTTAACTATCATGGCCTATGTCAGTTATTGCTTATTCTCATCATATGGTATACCTATTAGAATTAGAGAAGTTCTATGAAGTTTAGATGGTGGTATGAGACACTATCTAGACATTGAACAATAGGTATTGAAGATGTTAGTGAGAGTCCCTAGGTCTTCTCCAAGACCATTACTTGAGTGTCCTTTATATGATAAATGTATCTTCAATGAACTAATGACTGCAATGACTTAAGTTAATAAAGTATGTTAAATGAATAAGTACTTACCTAGAGTAGTTAAGGGTTGTCTAGTTAAGGTGTGAAGGGGACATATGGTCACTTCGTATTTTACCTAGATAAGTCTTAAGAATGACTCTAGTTAGGGAAGATGGTTGATTATGTAGACATGATCTAAGCCTTAGGTAGTCTTAAGTATTATTTAGGTAATTTTGAAGAGGTCAATCATGGAATTTATCTTCTTGATTTACTTAAGCAAGTCTTTTAATAACCTTTGGGAGGAGAGTGTCATATTATGCATGATGTTGTATTAAGGTGAGAATGATTCTATCTTAGGTAGGCTAAATGATATATTAAGTATGTGTGAAAGGGATTGTATGGGTGGTTGCTTCACAACACACTCAAGTGAAACTTAGAATCACATTTGGTAGGAGGATTTCATTTTAATGTGCTTAGTGTGTATCTCATTATAGGTGGTCTTAAGGATCATTTAGGTGTGCCTAGAGAGGGTGTATGAGAGGTCTCTCTTTGTCTTACTTAAGTGAGTCTCTGGATAACTTTTAGTGGGAAGATTTCATGCTAGGAAGCGTCCAAGGTGAAGTAAAAGAACTTCACTGGAACAGTGAATGAGTTCACTGTAACAGTGAATTGAGTCACACAAAGTGACATGGTTTCACTGTAATGTTCATACAAATGTGATAAATTGATTAAGTGATTTCTTATGTGTTTCTATTCTTATGATTATGATATGATGTTTTAGTAAAAAAGAGCATGTTTCTAATAAATGTCAGTTTTTCATGATTTTATGCAATACACGATACTTAGTACAAGTGTTTGTACTAATTCCATCAATTTTGTTATATCTAAAGGTGTAGGTGAAAGGTGAGAAGGATCGTGAAGGGAAGCTTGGATTCTAGAGTCGTTCAAGCAAAGCTGAAGTATGTCCTCAATTGACTCGAGGGAATATACATGTCTTTTATTTCAAAGTATTGCAAAAGACTATGTATTTCTATATTCATATTGTATGGGACGTGTCGCAAGTATTCTTGAGTCTGAGAATGGCATATGTTGAGACTTAGCATTGCTATGATTTTAATATGAAAAGATGTTTTAATATATTCGTCTGAAAAGTTTTAATTCCGCACGGAAGGGATTGTACATGAACTCTGAGAGGTTAAGTACGCTGGTCAACAACCTAAGAAATTCCCTAACTTCTAGGGTATAGGTGTAGGTCGTGACTACTTCCCAAGTTACCCACTACTGATACTTGGTGCAATGCATCACCTTAAGGCCACAAAGTGTTCATGTATATAACTTTCCTAACTAAACACATACATTCATAAAAGTATAGTACATCATAGACACATTTAAATCAAGACCCTAATGATATTACAATAAGCCTAGTCAGTTGCACATATACTAACTTCACTTCACATGGAACATTAAAAGACCTTACTCACTATCCCAATCTAAGTCTACTAGTGAAATGTACATGTTAACCCCATAACCTCACACATACTTAGTACACCTACCATGAGACCACAAGCCTTAACAATTCATTTCATACACACCAAGTAATACATTCATCATATAGTCACCAAGACAAACATTATGCATATAAGAAGAGACCTCATCATATAGACTCACACCATGAATATCATCACAACAAGTAGACGACACTACAATGTCATGCATAAGGACATAAACATAATCACATACATTAGAACACCTCCCTAGAACTCCCTTCAAGAGATACTTGTGCAATGCATAGGTAAAGTCCATACCCTCACCTACACTAAGTATCTTCCCTTACATTATCCTAGTTAAGGTCCTACTTTACTTCCAATGTCCATTTTACTTTAAGGAAATTATAGCCTTAACCGACACTAAGACCATTGGTGTTACATGTAATTTAGTGTTGTAGAGACTTACACAAAGGGAAGTTGCTCTACTTACACAATGTAGAACATTAACAAATGCTAACATACTAAGTGATATCACTTGCTAGATCCTATGGGGCAAGTATAGTTTATGGAAATTTGAGGTATACATATGGAAAATCTCTTTATGCCTATTGAGGCATTATATTTATCCACTTATGGAAATATCACTCTATGCCCATTGGTCCATGAGGCTAATTACCTCGTGAGGAATATGTTGAACCTATCTTCCTACAATGGGACGGGATACCCTTCATCTCCAAGTTTACTCGGTGCTAAGCTAAGTTCCCTTATCGAAAGCCATTATTATTCATTACTTTATAAAACTTAGGCTTAGGAGAGTTAACTCCTCATATTCTTAGATCATAGGTTATAGATGACACTTCATCAACCTAATTCATGTGGGAAGTCCTTTCACATAAACGTAGGATATGTAAAGCACCATCTAGTGTAGGGTAAATTTGAGAATACCTTTCAAGGCCTCTCCATTGACTAGATCATCATACATGTGTGTGTACATACATGTGATAAAACCTTTCACATAACACCTTTAGACCACATATATTCATTATTTAATTTTTTCAAGCATTAGGGTATATGTATAACTAGATGACAATTCCTTTCACATAAACACAGTTAGACACTATACATATTCATAACATACTCATGCATTCATGTTCATGTAAATATATCACAAACCTAGGAACTATCCTATCAAGGCATACATGTGCAATACATAGACAAGGTCCCATACCCTTGCCGATAATATTACACCTATCAAGTCATTCCTACATAAGGGATACATAACATACTTCATAGACACATACCTTACATGCATTGTAGTGGGCACAAGTGAAAATGAGAATAACCTTTCATTAGACACCTTGAACCTATACTACTTTGTAAGCATACATGAAGTCTGATTATGTGTACATTGGTCAACATGATAACATAATGGCTATGAACATCACCTTGAGGCAGCCACCTTCTTAGGACCACAATGAAAATTCAAGGATAGACCACACAACACATAATAGCATAGGAGACAAGGTAACTAGAACACTTGCATTCAAGACGCCTAACCATATCTAATCACACATTCATATATAGGTACATTGGTAAGGGGTCATTCAAAACTTATACTTCATCATTGGAAGTATATATACCACACATATTATAGAAATTAACATATGTGTAACCTTAGCAACACAACCTAGGTCATAACTAAAGTGGAAACTAGGCATGCTTCACATTTGATGATCATCACCATCACACCTTTATAATACAATTTCGTTCAAGGACATCATCACACCACATATATAATTACAATAAAGTAAACACCGCTACCACAAGTGGACCATACCACACAATGTCATAGCAGGCTAATTCTATCAAAAATACTTTCGTAAAGTAGAGAAATAGAGCTATCTTACCAATTCATCAACCTTTAATCATCATTGATCAATACTCAGAATCCATCAATATTATCAATATAGTAAAGTCTCTAAATGTATCTTGTCATAAAAAAAATCATGCTTCATCTTTCCTAGAATAAGATCAATTTATGTACATTGCATTATCAATTTATAGAGGATAAGAGAACATAGATTAATCTTACCAAAACTTCCTTACTTTGATCATCAATGATCATACTCATAATTCATCAACAATTCCGGTATATGGAAGTAGCTACAAGTATACTAACATAGTCAAAATCCACTATTCAATTATCATAATATCAAGATCACATTGTATACACTACATCACCAATTAATAAAAGATAGAAGAACATAGGTTAATTTCATTCAAACCTTCAAAACATAATCAACATGAATAACTCATTTAAATTTCACCATCAATATACATAATAGGAAATATATAGAAGCAATTTAGCATGCCAGAATCATAATTTAATGAACACATAACCTTGATCACAATGCACATAACATAGGCTAATTTGAGAATTGGAGGGAACATGGGTTTATCATGCAATTTGATTAAATTTCACTTTACAATCAGTACATTATCATCTATTCATCATGAGAAAGGTGTTGAAAACGCTTTGAGAAAGAACCTATGGCTAGATTCGAAGATAGGAAGAATGATAATGAATTCTTTTTTAAAACTTGAAAGAAACTCTCTAGATGAAAGGTTATATAGAGATGAAGGATCACCATACCTTATTGGATGAACCACAAAAACTTGATGAGGAAACCTTTATAATACATCACCATGGGTGTTCTTGAACTTCATCTCCAATGGAGGTTTCTAGAGAGGATAATTTGGAGAAAGAAGTCTAATTTTTTGAAATATGATTTGGGTTGGGTTTTGATCTTTTTAAATAACTTATTATACTCAAAAATAGGTAAAATAACCACCCAGGGTCAGGTTATGACGTGGGGGTGAAATTCCCATTCACCCCTTAATGAGATAGCTTGCCCTATAATGAATTGCACGCTGCATCGACGGAAAACCATTGATGCCCCTTATTCCCAACGATGGTCCGTAGGTTTCCACTTTCTTATGGGTCTTTGGCTGTTATTTGTATGAGACTTTTCCAGGATATGAGTGGGACTATTCCCACCCATCGACGGGGAATCACCACACCTACTGGCCGTCTATTGGGGGTCGTAGGTAGACACTGCCAAGGCAGTGTCTAGGTAGACTTTTGGTCCTTCTTGAGGGACTTTTGTGGTCCCTTGGGGAGTCGTAATTGAAAGTTTTCAACATATAAACACACATTAACATGTCAAGGAAATCAGTTTCAACCAAAATGAACACATAAAACATGTCAAGACACACCAAGACATACATGCACGTCTCAAGGGTTAACTTTCGAATGTCTAGGACGTTTGACTTCCAATCGACTTCAAACAAATAATAAATTCTTTAAAACACTTAATTCACATGTTAAAAAGCTAATTATACACAAGTGATACTCTAGACACCTTAATTCATTTTGGGGGTCTTACAATATCCCCCACTAGGCAATATTTGTCCTTGAATGACACTTGGGATATTTTAAATACATTAAGTTCTTAAATGAATCATAGAGAAACTCACAATATTAATAACATCATCTCATAGAAGTCAATGCAACACTTTACTAGAAACACCAACCTCCAAGACACTTAGTACTCAATGCAACACAGGCAAGCACCAAGTTTTATTTACTCACTTTCAAAATGCATCAAACACAAGGCATCATTAATGTTCATAGGAAGAACAACCTTATTCTAATCATAACATGGTCATTACTGTCACACCCAAAGAGTATACCCCAGATGTGACTGGCGTCGTCGTCCTCTCAGAGGACTCAGACAAGCCTCTTAGCGTTTGACATAATATGTCATCAGTTAAAATTTGCGGAAAATGAAAAACTTTTAATACTATACAAAGTATACTTAGACTTCATACATCATAATCATGAAATCATACATACGATATACTAAAAGTTGTCTCAGATTGAAAAATATCTAAAGAGTACGGAATCTGGACTTAGCCAATAAAAGTCAATATGCCATATAGACCTTAATACAAAAGAATCCAAAGAACATAAATGGAAATACAATATTCTTAAAATCTACTAATGTCTTCGTAAGCTAGAATAATGAAAAAATAGCATCCCCGAACATGAGGACCTACCAACACTTGGAGGAAGAGTTCCAAGCTTCTTCAATCGACCTTCTTAAATTTTCAATGGTTGGACCCTACATTTTTAGTAATATTAAGTGATGGGGTTAGTATGCCACATGTTCTAGGTATGGGTATATGCACATAACATTTAAGGACATTCATGAAAATTATCATTTCTTAGAAAGCATGCTAAGTCATTTGAAAATCTTCAATGCACATACCATAGAACATATACAAGTTAAGGATAACATTAACATAAAGAATGATCACAATAAGAAAATTATTTTCATAGATTCATGTTAACATTTCATATTCAATAGATCATATAAATATAACATACAAAACACTTATCGATGATCCCATCCCCAACCTACAAGTGCAATTTTCATGTGAATCACCATAACCCCACACAACCAAGTAGATAAAATAGGACACCATAAGCTAACCTTTGCTTCATATAACCTGTAACATCAGTAGTCATCACCTCATAAATCAACATAGATTAATAACACGTTCATCAACGTAACCAACTTCATATAAGAGTAACAACATGTGTTATAAGCATCATACCTTTAATGTTATCATAGTACTTCAAGAAAAACCTCCTAGGACTTCCCTTATAGTCAACTTGTCCAATGTCTAGGTAGAGTCCCATACCCCTACCTATACTAAGTAGACTCTTCAATTCACCCTAATCAACGTCCATTTACTTGAGGGAACATTCAGCTTGACACACATTAGACCGTGTTAAGCTAAACATGAAATCCGGTGACATAAAATCCCACACCAAAAGAAGTTGGTTTACCAGCTAAAGTAGAACCAAACATGAAATAGGTTGATAAGTGGATCTACTAGCTATATGGTGGCAACATAGTTCAAGAACTAGGAGATGTATTAGAGATTACCACATTATATGACGACCTCTATCTCATGAAATTCATTATGAACCTATCTTCCAACTAAGGAAGGGACACCTCTCATATCTAGTTAATCGGTGCTAAGCTAAAGTCCCTTTCTTGAGTAACCGTGAAGTTGTCTTAGATCTTAAGGTTATCATAGGTCATAGGATATTAACTCCTTATATAAACAAGTTCATGATCTCTTTAGTATTAGATGATACTTTCCTTTCATCATAAACCTTAGTATGTGAGATTAACATAACATAATCACCTTGTGTAAAGCATACATGAGGATATCATAAACTTGCATTTTCATATTCTTATCATTATCTCACATTTAGCATGTTCATATCCAAACATATATTCATAGAAACATCATCCATACTTCATTAGAATATTATCATCATTCATAGGCTAACATAAACATCATACAAAAATCACAACTTTAGAAGACTGACCTCTTGCTTTGAAGTACCTTATTCAAGAACTTACGTTCAACATTACATCAATCATAACAACAACATAGTGAAATACTCTATAGCATGTCCAATACTATCTCTTGAAATCATAAACAAGACTAGTTTGTAAAGTAGAATACAGGAAAAAGGGTCATTAAAGAGTTCTTTCAAGTCTTAGTTCCAATCCTAACGTTTACACGTTATTAAATAGTAGAAATAACCCATTCAGAAACATCAATTAGATAAAGATTATGGATCACAAGAAATTCAAACATTATTAATCAAATACTCAACTAATCGTGTGAAATCAACCATAGAAAATCATTATTTTTTCACCGAAAGTCATAAATCTAGAGTTAGGAAGAAAACCCATTTTGTAGAGTAAAAACCCTAAAATTTGAATTTCTTGAAAACTATCTATGAAATGACCTCTTGGGGAAACGAGTCCCAAGAGTGAAAAACCCATACCTTATTGACGAATAATCCATGAATTTTGGAAGAAAATCTTGAAGTCTTCGTCATCTTCCTTAAGCACTTCTTGTTGTTCAATGGAGTTTGGAAAAGACATCATTCTTGAGAGAGATGAGGGAAACTTGTTTGATTTGATATGGAACGTGTACAAGTGGTCTAAAACTGACCTATAATCCATATACATTCGTCCTATAAAATACCCAAAAGACCCTCCACTTAAATGAGTCTTTTTAAGAAGTTAAATTACCAAACATACACCTTTAATGATTCTGGGAAGTGGCTGCACGTCGCGGGGGCAAATTCCCATTATTTTTCTAAAATTATGGGTTGAGGTAGTGAGGTGCGTGTCATCCTCACCGCGGGAGGCTTCCTCTCAATTCTTGAGGCAGTAGCCTGCGTGTAGGATGTGCGTCGCACACCTTAATGCTCCAATCTTGTTCACGCAGGCTGCTTTGGCAGCCTAACTATCCATGTTGGGGTCCTCCCCAATGACCCTTCGGGTGGTCCTTGGGGTGTCGTTAGGGACGTTTGGACCCTTTTTAATACATAATACCTATCCAAGGTCTCTTTAAAAGTTTTGGACTTCATTTGACACCTCGAAACCTTCGCCAAACATAGGGACGTCAAGTAGTTCGAATTAGCTAGTTTCCGGATGTCAAGGTCTTTCTTTATCATTTTTGCTCCAACCTTTTCCATTTTTACATTAATATAGGTCTGGAAAAATCCTTTGAACAATATTTCATGGATTAAGATCTAGTCTAAGTCATAGCATTTCCGGACTGTTACAATTACAATGCATTTGATTAAGAGCTTATCATGTATGATCATACATAGGCAGATTCCACATTACACAAGAAGCAATTAGGCACTCCTACTTCAATGCATATAGACTTGACCCAAGTATATCAACGAGGGATTTCTTATTAGTAAGGAATACTTCCTTGAGGGCCATACTCAACCATACAATGCTTAGTTATGTTTAGGGAGGAATGTCCTTCTCCTCAACACACTTACAAGTCTCATGAGTTCACACCCAAGTAAGACACAAAGGTCAATTCATTTTAACTGAAAATTTCTAAACTTTTAATCATATCATGCTCAAACTTTCTTCCTAGTGAAGTCAAAATGGTAAATCAGACCACACACCTTTTAATAATAGGAAGTCATTTCACATATATTTTAATTTCTAGCATAACACTAGCCTTCATAAGAAGCATCAATTTGGGAAATTTCCACAATTTCTAGGAACACACAAGGACACCACCTATACGTGTCTTCACTTTGCAAGAGTGAGCCTATAATCATTCTTTCCAAACCATACAAGTCACATAATTTTGAAGATACTCATCATCTTTTTCAAGGAGACTCAAAATTTTCATTATGAGACTAAATACTGCACATTAAGAGTGACTTCAAACATGCTTCTTACCGCATTATCTCATGAAGTCAAATGAACAACTAACACAGCAAGATGCACAATCAACATGAGAAATCATGAATTTTATCAAAAATCCTCTTTCATGCAATTTAAGATCTTAAAAACATTCTTAACATAGTGTCAATTATGACATACAAAACATAGGAAGAACATGCAACTCATACTTTTATTCAAGACTCCTATCATGAACAAGCTTCTAAGAACTCTTTAGTCTCAAGCTCAAATAAACATAGAAGGAAAAGATAGGAAATCTACCACCTTACTACTCTCCCCCTCATCCCCCATTTAGAGTAAACCCATTAAGGAGCAACTTTACTCAACTATTATCATTCCTCTAGGCCTAACATCCAAATGAAATCCATAACATTAAAGATAGGTCATACAATCAACCACATAAGGTCTCAACTATAACATGAACATCAAGGGTCATACAACATTAGGGGAAAACAATAGAGGAGACATAGCCATAAGGCCTCTTTCTTTTCTTTCAACACTAAGGTAAGGTAACTTTCTAGGTCATTCCAACCCACATCATCACCATACAAGGTAAATACACTCCCCTCCCTTTCAAGGATCAAGTCTATACAAAATACTCAATCCATACAAGGCAACTATGAAGAATTTAAGATTCCTTTCCTTGAGCTTGGGGAAACATACATCAATCCCTTCACCATAGAGACCTCCTTTAAGCATCCATAACCTACACTTTGTGTCGAAATGTAGAGAATAGTGGAGTTAGTACAAGAATGCACTAAGTATGACAACAACACAAACATGCATTTAAATGAGACATTTTACTTGAAACCATGCATTATGCATTTTTATGAAAACTTCATTAAACATAATACAATAATCATCATGTAGTTTGCATACTTAGTTTAGGCATTATACAATAGTCATAACATCACATATAATATACTTTGCATTTAAGGAATATGAGGCACTACTTTACAGTAAGTTTAGTATAAAATACAGTAAATACATCTCTTTTACAGTAAGTCCTTTTTTCTTTATCTCCTTGACTTCCCAAGTAACCCTCTAGTGATACATAGTGCGATGCATCACCTTAAGGCGACAAAGTAATCATACACATAACTTTCTCTAACTCAACACATACATTCATAGACACATTTAAGTCAAGACCCTGATGACATTATAGTAAGCCCTAGTCAATTTGCAAAAATACTAATTTCACTTCACATAGAACATAATATGACGATACTAACAATCCCAATCTAAGTCTACTAGTGCAATGTACATGTGAAGCCCATAACCTCACACATACTTAATAAACCTATCATGAGACAGAAAACCTTCACAATTCACTTCTTTAACACTAAGTAATACATTCATTATATAGTCCCCAAGATTGACATTATGTTCATAAGTAGAGACATCATCATGTAAACTCATACCATGCATTTCATCACAAGTAGACAACACTACAATGTCATGCATAAGGACAAAAAATAATCACATACATTAGAATACCTCCCTAGAACTCCCTTCAAGAGCTAATTTTGTAATGCATAAGTAAAGTCCCATACCCTCACCTACACTAAGTAAATTCCCTTAGGCTATCCTAGTTAGGGTCCTACTTTACTTCCACTGTCCATTTTACATTAGGAAAACTATAGCCTTAACCGATACTAAGACCATGGGTGCTACATGTAATTTGGTGTTCTAGAGCCTTACACCAAGGGAAGGTCCTCTACTAAGCCAAAGTAGAACATTAACACATGCTAGCATACTAAGTGATATCATTTACAAGATCTTATGGGGGCAAGCATATTTTATGGAACTTGGAGGTATCTATATGGAAACCCTCTTTATTGCCTATTGAGGCATTGTAGTTATCGACTTATGAAAAAATCACTCAATGCCATTTGTGCTACGAGGCTAACCACCTCGTGAGGACTATGGTGAACCTACCCTCCTATTATAGGAAGGGACACCCCTCATCTTCATGTTTACTCAGTTCTAAGTGAAGTTCTCTTTATTTAAAGCCATTATAATTCATTACTTTATAAACGATAGGATTACGAGAGTTAACTCCTCATATGCTTTTCTCATAGGTCATAGATGAGAGTTCATCAACCTAATTCATGTGAGAAGTCCTTTCTCATAGACATAGGATATGTAAAGCACCATCTAGTTTAGAGTACACTTGAGAACATATTTAAAGGCCCCTCCATTGACTATATCATCATACATGTGTGTGTGTGTGTGTATATACATGTGAGCAACCTTTCACATAACACCTTTAGACCACACATATTCATACTGTATTATATTCATGCATAAGGGTATATGTGTAACTACATGAGAAATCCTTTCATATAAAAACATTTAGACACTATGGATATTCATAATATACTCATGCAATCATGTTCATGTATATAGATCACAAACCTAGGAACTATCCTATAAAGGCACACATATGCAATGCATAGACAAGGTCCCATACCCCTTCCCATACGAATACACCTTTCAAGTCACTCCTATTTAAGGAATACATAATATACTTCATAGACATATACCATACATGCATAGTAGTGGACACAAGTGCAAAAAAAAGACGTTTCATTAGACACCATGGACCTATACTACTTTATAAGCATGCATGATGTGTGTGTGTACATTGGTCAACATGATCACATAATAGATATCAACATCACATTGAGGCATCTGCCCTCTTAGGACCACAATGCACATTCAAGCATAGACCTGACAACACATACTAGCATAGAAGATAAGGTAACAACAACACCTGCATTCAAGACTCCTAACCATAGCTAATCACATATTCATATAGGGGTACATATTTAAGGGTTCATTCACCACTTATACTTCATCATTGGAAGCACATAGATCACCCCTAACATAGATATTCACATGCTTGTAACCTTAGATACACAACCTAGGTCATAACTAGAGTATAAACTAGGCATGCTTCACATTTGGTGATCATCACCACCACACCTTCATAATAAAATTTGCTTAAAGGACATTATCAAATCACATATATAATGAGAATAAAGTGAATACCTCCACAATAAGTGGACCATACCACACAATTCCATACGAGGCAAATTCTATCAACAATACTTTAGAAAAGTAGAGAAATAGAGCTATCTTACCAATTCATCAACCTTTGATCATCATTGATCAATACTCACAACCCATCAATATTATCAATATAGGAAGTATCTAATCATAAACAAAATCATGCTTCATCTATCCTAGAATTAAGATCACATCATGTACCGCATTATCAATCTGTAAAGGATATGAGAACATACATCAATCTTACCAAAAACTCCCTTACTTTGATCATCAATGATCAATGCTCAAAATTCATCAAAAATTCATGTATATGGCATTATCTAAAAGTATACTAACATAATCATAATCCACTATTCAATTATCTTAAGATAAATCACATTGTATACACTACATCACCAATTAATAGAAGATAGAAGAACGTAGGCTAATTTCATTTAAACCTTCAAACCTTGATCCATATGGATCACTCATCAACAATTCATCATCAATATACATATTAGGCGGTAGATATAATCAATTCGACATTCTAGAATCATAATTCAATCAATACATAATCTAGATCACAATGTCCATAACATAGGCTAATTTGAGAATTGGAGGGAACATGGGTTCATCATGCAATTGGATTGAAATTCACTTTACAATCAGTACATTATCATCAATTCATCATGAGAAGGGTTTTGAAAATATTTTGAGAAAGAACCCATGGATAGATTGGAAGATAGGAAGAATGATTATGAATTCTCTTTGAATACTTTGAAAGAAACTCTCTCGATGAAAGGATATATAGAGATGAAGGATAAATATACCTTATTGGATGAAGAAACAACGAAAACTTGATGAAGATACCTTGAGAATCCATCACCATGGGTGTTCTTGAGCTTCATCTCCAATGGAGGTTTCTAGAGAGGATATTTGAGAGGGAAGTCTACTTTTTTGAAATAAGATTTTGGTTAGGGTTTTGATCTTTTAAACTAGCTTAGTATACCCAAAATAGGTATAATAACAACCTAGGTTCAGCTTAGTATGTGGTGTGAATTTCCCATTCCCCCTTAATAAGACAACTCGCTTGGCAGTGTGCAGGCTGCATCGACGGACAACTATCGACGCCCCTTAGTCCCAACGATGGTCCGTAGGTGGCCACCGTTGTTTGGGTCTGAGGATGGTCTATGGCTGAGCCTTCTGCAGCATAAGTGTGGACCATGCCCACCCATCGACGGGGCGTTACCACATCTACAGGCCATCAATTGAGGGCCTTTTGAGGGTCCCTTGAGAATTCATACTTGGAAGTTTCTAAAGTAAATACAAACCTCAATATGTTAAGGACCTTCCATATAAGTTTCAACCAAAATGAACACATAAAATATGTCAAGACACACCAAGACACACATGCACCTCTCAAGGGTTAAGTTAAGACATCTTGGAAATTTGACTTCCAAATGACTTCAAACCTATCATACATTCTTTAAAACACTCAATTCACATATTAACTAGCTTATAAGGCAAAAGTGAGTCTCTAGACGCATTAATTCATTTTGGGGATCTTACATCCTTTAAAATGACACCTACACCTTTAGAAATAAAAACCAGATGAAATTAGCACATTGAATGTACAAAGCAGGTGATGTGCAATAAAACCATGATAAAAGGACTTCTGTATGAAACATTCTCTTTTTGAGAAGATTTCATAACAAAAGTATAATAACCACATTTAAACATAAACTTCACATATAAAACATATGTCAAGTAATCCACATGATAGGATTATCAACACTTCAAAACATATAAGCATGTAGGCCTCCTACCAAGGGTTATCCTAAGACTTAATTAAGCAAGACAAGAAGAGACCTCCCATACACCCTCTTCAAGCCTACCTAAACAATCCTTAAGACTACCTAAGGGAACATTGTTCCATTCACCTTTAATTTACTCACCACTTAAGGTTACTCCAAGATTCACCTAAGTAGGACTAGAAGAGACCGACCATACACCCTCTTCAAGCTTACCTAAGCAACCTCAAAGCTAACCTAGATAGATGCCCTCCTATTCAATATACATTAGCTAATTCCGTTATACTTCATTAAGTCAACTAAGAGACAATTCATTCATTAACGACTTCACATAATGGCCTTAGAAAATATTAGGGAACCTACGTACTAGTATCATCAAAGTCTAATTGTGCCATGTCCATATAGCATCCCATTAAACTACCTAAAAGTTGTTGAACTTCTTTATCACTAGAATATATCCCACATGATGAGAATAGGTATTAACTGACATAGACCATACTTCCTAGGCATGGAATCTAGAGTCTACCCTACTACAATGGAGGGTGTTCTACCTTCCAAGGGTAGATTTAGGACACATCCCATGTAGGCACATGGCTAAGGAATATCAAGGGCTCCCTTGTTCTCTAGTATACTTCTAAAGTAGAGCTACTACCACAAGCATACTCACTCGGAGCTAGACTTCGATCTCATTGAGTAAGTTCAATCATATAAGGACATATGAAAGGGTACCATCTCTTAGTCATTACATAACCACAATGCACCTAACAAAGATGGATCCACTAGGGATGACACTCAGTGGTCAATAAGGATAGCTCAATGACTTTCTTAGGGATGGTTTCATGCCATTCCGACCAACCTATCCTTAATTCCACCATTCACACAAGAAGGATTACATTACGACTTTCAAGTTCAAGGATATATTAACCTTATTTCTACATAGAAGGTTCCATGTATTAAGCATGCTTATAAGGACACCATCTTAAGTCTACCAATCCTAGACTTTCATTCAACATTCATTCATACAAATACTAGACAAAGGTGCATAAGCCTACTATGTGAAGATGTTCATATTCACATACTTAGCATGCATCAAGTAGAGGGACATAGTATAACTATCAAGACACCCACATCATCTTCATATCACATATACAATAATGTTCAAGTATCATATAGGAATAACCAAGTCAACTTATCAAGATACACTAGTAACACAACTAAAGGAATCACCCTTGTCTATCATAATCACATATAGTCAATTAGGAGAGTTCATACTCTAATCTCACATATACACATATATCACATAGTACTTAACATTGATCATATACAAGTCGTAGCATGATAACATCACAATTCATAAAGCAATGCTGAAAAGGCCATATTCAAAACAATTATAACACATAAGCATCGCCACTATAAATTAAAAATACGAACGAACAATTTAATGTCTATACTATACAATAAAGAGGGAACATCTCCAATCCAAAGCCATTCCGAATATTTCAATTCACAAAGGCTCTTACCAGTAGCCATACACACCAATTCAATCCAATAATCAAACTGTACAATTGTTCTGTCTAGATATGATATGAAAACAATCCAATTAAGGCAGCCTATAGAGAATTCTAGCATAATTCATACATATATCAATAGCCTATAACAATCTACATAAGAATTCAATACTATTAAGTCATGATCAAATCACCCATATTATAGCAAAAATTGGAATTTATGATTTGCATGGGTTCAAAAAGATTTTAACCTTAAAACACAGCATTAACATCAATTCAATCTTAAAACATTGATTCAAAACCTTTTATGCAAGAAACCATGGCTAAAATCCAAAATAAAAGATTCATGTGTTTGATCATCTTTGAAACCATTTAAAATTGGATCGTTGAATATAAGAGAGTTCAAGGATTAATAACTATTCCTCAATTGAAGAAAATCCCACAAAATTGATCGACAAAAAGCTTGGAAAATCTGTCTTCTTCCTTGGAGCTTTAAAGCTTCAACAATGGAGTTTTGGAGAGAAGGAATGGAGAGGTTTTGTTTTGAGTTGAGGGTTTTTATTTTATTGGTGAGTTTAGGTTTTTAAAAGGACTAAATAATCATCTATAAGTCATCCCAAAATTACCCAAAAGGCCTGTACACTTATTGGCATTTTAACCAATCAAATTTGATTTAAAAACGATGCAACCAAAACTGGGAGGTCATTGTGTGTCGCGGATGCATTTTCAATTCGTGGATCTAGAAAATTTTGAGACAAAATGGTTTCTATCTAACCCTCATCGTAGGGAAATGTTTTCCCTTATCAGATCACGCAGCCGCCACAAATTCTTGGCTGGCGTTGCATCTTGCTTGGCCCATGTCTGGGTTGTTCTTGGGGACCCATAGGTTGGTCCCCGAGGCGTCATTATTGGAAATTTTAGCCTTTTAAATGTCAGTATATGTATAGGAATCTTTGATACTAAATTTCACCCTCAAACCATCCCTCAAAACTCCACTACAAAACACTAGGACACACTAGTTTAACTTCGATTACATTCCGGACGTCTTGGATGTTTGACCTCTTAAAACTTCGAAACTTTATAAATAGACTATAAAAACTACTATTAACCATTTTAAGACTTTAAATAATCATGACACACATGTTAGGATCTAGTTCAACCTAGCTCGTTTTGATGGTGTTACAATACCCCCCCCCCCCACACACACCAGGAAACATTCATCCTCAAATGACACTTGCTTCATTTTAAGCACTTTCAAGAGATAAGACTCAGATACTAGCAGCTCATAAGCACCACATAATATTCAATACACATAGATAGGGAAAACATCGACTCCACATAACAAAGAGACTCAAAAAACAACAAGGAAGGTAAGAATAACCTCTACAATTCATCATGCAATAACAATCTTACTTCCTGCATACCATATAAGAGGAACTTCCTTCTCCACACATTATCATGCTCATATACATTATTTTTAATCATATTAAATTCAAATCTCATGAAAACACAATTAAGCAAAAATTTGCAAATGCTACACAACAAGTCATGCTCAGTATATCACTAATGCAACTTTAAGCGACCTAGAATGAAGGCATGACAATATGAAAGAGAAGATCATAAAAACTCATTTTACCACATAAGCATAACTTCATGAAATGAACAATGCAAGGAGATCAATGAAATTCATTTTCACTTAAGACCCCCACACAAAATGCAACATGCTACAATCAAGTTCTACTCTCAAGCTTGAATATAATAGAAAAGAAGAGACAAAAATCTACAACCCAAATAGTCACCATACTCCCCCACTAAGAAGAAACCCATAACAACTAAGGAGAGAAAACTATAACTTACCGACATCATCACCCAAATTTGCTTTCTTAGCTTGGAGAACATAGAAACGATTCCTTTTTGGTGCACAAACATCCGTAGCATTAGGAGAAGCTTGTTTGTACTCTCTTCTTCTAGCCGCATATTAGAAAAATATCTCACCTTGTAATCATCCTTACCACAACCGAAGCACCCACTAGTACCAGCTAGAGATTTCCCAAAGTTCTTCATCCCACAAGTAGCACAAGTAGGCTTAACAACTTGGGAACAACCACCTCTCTCATAGTTGGTATTAGGGGCACTAGAACCATCTTTAGTTGGATCCCTGTTTTTAAACTTAGGTTAAACTTGCTCATCTGTTCTTCCTCATCTTAGCATTTCTTCTGCTTCTCCCAAGTTTAGACTCTTCAATGAATTGAGCATACACCATAAGCCTAGTAGAGTCATGTCACCTTGGAGCATAGCTGTACGACACTCTTCTTAACTATATCAAAAACATCGGTCAAGAACCTAAAATCTCAGCTCAAGGGTTAGACACCAAGGATATATCATACTTATACAATAGGATAAACTTCAGGGAATACTCCTTAACACTCATGTTCCCTTGCCTATGTTTCATAAACTTGTTAATCTTAACCTCCCTCCTCTCACAGGGAAGTATCTCTCTAAGAATGCTTCCTTATTCTCTTCCCACTCTATGGGACCCCATTCAACCGGCCTATTATCTTTCCATTTAGTAAACCACACTTGGGAAACATCCTTCAATTGGTACGAAGCTAAATCCGCTTGATCCCTTGAAGTCACTCATACACCTCATCTAAGAAAGCTTGGGGATCCTTTCATTCCTTAGAAAAATAGAAGATAGGAGGATTCATCCTCATAAAGTCCCTCAATATAGAGGTCATAGTAATTACAATAGCCTTCACCCTAGGCCCAATGTCTCTATTCACTTGAGATGTGGTGGCTTAGGCTAGGGTAAGGAGAGCCTCTCTAATGTACCCATTAGCCATAACCGGGGGAACCACCAGAACCTCATTCCCTTGAGCCACATTAGGAACTTAATCACCTTGAGGAATTTGCACACCTTGTGGAGCTTGTTCTCCTTGGGGCACTTGTTCACCTCGGGGAGGAACTCCCTTAATCACGAATTCCTCATCAACCCTACTATCCGGTGTCCTCCTCGTATTCATATTCTATAAACACAAGAGAAAAATGTTATGAAAGGATACTTATAACTTTAAATCTATATGGCACGACGCAAGAGTAGAAAAGAAGGGAAACTCTATCATTCTACGGTCGCTCACTATTATATGTGTTGCTACTCACACCGATTAATAAGAATCTACTAGACGTGTATTTTATGAGACAATGAATCCTAATAACAACTCCCAAAACATTATTTTCTGGTACCAAGTTTTTCACGACCCGAGAGTGTACCCTAGAATGTATGGTGTTCTCGAATCGTGGCACGACATACTTGACCTCTTGAAGGTCTTTACAATCCCTTAGAGATCATTCACTTCATAACATATATGAAAATTAGTGTGGAATTTAAACTTTTCACAACATATCTAAAAAACATTTTATAGAAAACGATAGAAATACCAAGTCTCAACGTAGCTAACTTAGACAAGAGTGTATTTGGGTCACAACCCATATAACAAATGAATGCGAATTAACAAAGTCTATTACAATGTCTATAACTAAAAAAGCTAAACATATTGGTGTCCTCAAAATGAATTGAGGACATACCACAAGTTTTGCTTAAATGAGTTCTAGTATCCAAGCTTCCCCTCAACTAACTCCTCTTAAACACCACCTGCATCTTAGAAGTAAACAACATATGGAATTAGCACATTGAATGTACTAAGTAGGTGATATTCAATAAAATCATGCTAAAAGGACATTTGTATGAAACATTCTCTTTTTGAGAAGAATTCATAACATAAGTATAAGAACCACATTTTGGCATGAACTTCACATATAAGCCATATATCAAGTACTTCACATGATATCATTATCAACCCTTCAAAACATAAAAGCATATAAGCCTTCTACCAAGGGTTATCCTACAAATTAATTAAGTAAGACAAGAAGAGAAGCCTACCTAAGCAATCCATAAAACTACCTAAGGTAAGATTGTTCCATTCACCTTTAATTTACTCACCACCTAAGGTTACTCCAAGATTCACCTAAGTAGGTCAGGAAGAGACCACCCATACACCCTTTTCAAGACAACCTAAGCAACCCACAAATCTACCCTAGATATAGGCCATCCTATTCAACATACACTATCTAAAGTAATAATCATTCATTAAGTAAATTAGTAGACAATTCATTCATTAAGGACTTCACAAAATGATCTTAGAAAAGACGCAGTGAACCCACATACTAACATCATCAAAGTATACTCGTGCCATGTATAGATAATGTCCCATTCCACTACCTAAACATTGTAGAACTTTTCTTACACTAGAATACATCCCACATGATGAGAATTGGAATTAACCGACATGGATCATACTATCTAGGCATGGAATTTTGAGTCTACCGTACTTCGATAGAGAGTGTTCTACTTGAAAAGGGTAGATATAGGACACATACCATGAAGGCACATGGTTAAGGAATATCAGAGGATTCTTTGTACTCTAGTCTCGTTCTCATGAAGAGCTTCTACCACAAGCATACTCACTCAGTGCTATCTTTTGTTGTGATATAGTAAGTTTAATAACATAAGGGCATATAGAGAGGTACATCTCTTAGAAATTACCTAACCATAATGCACCTATAAAAGATGGGTACACTAGGTCTACCACTCAACTGTCAATAAGGATAGCTTAATGAGTTTCTTTGAGATGGTTTCATGCTGTTTTAGCCAACCTATCCCTAAGTCCACAATTCACACTATAAGGATACCATTATGGCTTTCAACTTCAAGGATATCTTAACCTTCTTTCTATATAGAAGGTTCCTATATTAGTCATGCTTAGACGGGCACAATTTTAGGTCTACCGATCCTATTCTTTCATTCAACATTCATTCATACACATAATAGACAAAGGTGCATAAGCCTACTATGTCAAGATGTTCATATTCACATACTTAGCATGCATCAAGTAGAGGGACATAGTCTACCTATAAAGCCACCCACATCATCTTCATATAATACATACAATAATGTTCAAGTATCATACAGGTTTAACCAAGTCAATCTATTAAGATATACTAGTAACACAACTAGAAGAATCACACTAGTCTATCATAATTACATATAGTCAATTAGGAGAGTTCATACTCTAATCTCACATATACACGTATCTCACATAGTCCTTCACATTGATCATATCCAAGTCATAGGATGATAACATCAAAATTCATAAAGTAATATCGACAAGGCGACATTCAATACAATTATAGCACATAAGCATCTCCACCATAAGTGGACCTTACTAACAAACAATTCAATGTCTATACTTAACAATATTGAGGGAACTAGGTCAATATACCCTCATTCCATCAAGAACACCTCCAATCCAAAGACATTTTAACCAATTCAATTCACAAAGGCTCTTACCAATAGCCATACACAAATTCAATCCAATAATCAAACTATACAATTGATATCTCAAGATACAATATGAAAATCATCCAATTAAAGCAAACTACAAACAATTCTAACATAGTTCATGCATATATCAATAGCCCATACCAATCTACATAAGTATTCAACACTATTAAATCATGATCAAATCACCCATATTAGAGACAAAATAGGAGTTCATGATTCGCATGGTTTCACAGAGATTTTATGAATTAAAACATTGCATTAACATCAATTCAATCCTAAAACATTGATTCAAAACCTTTTATACAAGAACCCATGGCTAGAATTCAAAATAGAAGATTTATATTTTTGATCATCCTCAAAACCATTTGAAATTGGATCCTTGAATAGAATAGAGTTCAAGTATGAAGCAACATACCTCAATTGAAGAAAAATCCACGAAATTGATGGAGAAAAAGCTTGGAAAATCTGTCTTCTTCCATGGAGCTTCAAAGCTTCAACAATGGAGTTTTGGAGAGAAGGAATGGAGAGGTTTTGTTTTGAGTTAAGGATTTTTATTTTATTGGTAAATTTAGGGGCTTAAAAAGACTCAATAAGCGGATAATTCATCCCCAAATTACCCAAAATACCCTTGCACTTATTGGGCATTTCAACCAATTCAAATTTGTTGTAAAAATGACGCGACCAAAATTAGGAGGCAACTGCGCATCGCAGAGGAATTTTCAATTCTTGGCTCGGAAAATTATGAGACTAAGTGCTTCGTTTCTTCCCCACGTAGCAGGGCAAAATTTTCCATTTTTAGTGTAGGCTGCGCGACACACATCCATTGCCAATTCTTGGCTGGCGCGGCAGTTTGCTTTGCCCATGTTTTGTTCCTCCTTGGGACTCTTAGGCTGGTCCCCGGGGGTTCATTATCATACTTTTCAACCCTTTATATGTAATTACATATATAGGAATCATCGTTGATCAATATCACCCTCAAGCCATCCCCCAAAACTCCACTATAAGACAAGACAATAGACTACTTTAACTTTGACTTGTTTCCGGATGTCTTGGGCGTTTGACCTCAAAACACTTCCAAACGTTATATACTTCCTATAAAAACTATTATTAGCCATTTTATGACTTAAAAAATCATGAAACACATGTTAGGCTCTAATTAAACCCAACTCATTTTGAGGGTGTAATACCGGAGGTCCCACACAAGCCCTTAACATCATTCATTGCATATATATCTGTGAAAAGTAGTACAAAATTAAAAATTTTCAAAATATTATCTCAAATACCATTAATAAAAAACATAGGTAATGCTAAGTCTTTCATATCCATCTTAGACACACGAATATATTGGGTCACAAACCATAAATCAACAAAACCGAAAATATCAAAGTCTAATATAATGTCGTTTGAATAGAAAAGCTAAACATAGTTATGTCCTTGAATCAATTGAGGGCATACCAAAACATCCTTGAAAGCAATCTAGTTCACAGCTTCACTTCAAATGACTCCTCTCTATAGTCACCTACACCATTAGAGATAAAAAAAACATATGGAATTAGTATACTAGAATGCACTAAGTATGTTAACATGTTAATAAAACCATGATAAAAGGAAATTTATGTAAAACATTCTCTTTTATGCTATTTTGAGTAAAGATTAATATGTATAAGAACAACTTTCACACTAAAGATCACAATAAGTCACATTCCATGTAATCTAAAATATAGCATTAACATCACTTCAAACCATATAAGCATATAACCCTCCTAGCAAAGGTTTTCCTAAGACTTACTTAAGTAAGACAATAAGAGACCACCCATACATCGTCTGCAAGGATGCCAAAATAATCCTTAAGACTATCTAAGATAAGATTATTCCCTATTTAACATTCAACTCAACACCTAAGGTTACTATAAGATTCACTTGAGTAAAATATGAAGAGACCACCCATACACCCTCTTAAAGTCTATTAAAGCAACCTTCAAAGATATCCTTGATAGGGATACTTTTATTCAACCTGCATTACCCTAAGTCATAATCACTCATTAAATCAACTATGATCCAATTAAGCACTTAGAGGACTTAAATGGTCTTGGAAAAGACCAAGGGGACCTACATACTGGCATCTTCAAATCCTACTCGTGCCATATCTAAATAGAGTTCCATTCTACTACTTAAACATTGTAGAACTTATCCAATACTAGAATGTATTCCACATGATGATAATAAACATTAAACGACATACACCATACTAGCTAGGCATGGAACCAGAGTTTACCCTACTCCAATGGAGAGTGTTCTACTTGCCAAGGGTAGAACTAGGACACATTCAATATAGGCACATGGTTAAGGAATATCAAGGGTTATTTTGCACTCTAGTCTCAACTTAAGTAGAATCACTCCCCAAGCATTCTCACTCAATGCAAGCCTTAGTTCTCATAGAGTAAATTCCTTAACACTAGACATATGACAAGGAAATACTTCTAGCCTTACCTCACCATAATGCCTCTACAAAAGATGGGTCCTCTAGGGCTGCCACTCAACGGTTAATATGATAGCTTACTGACTTTCTTAGAGATGGTTTTATGCTGTTCCAACAAACCTACCCCTAATTTCATCATTTACACAAGAATGATACCATTACATCTTTCAACTTCAAGGATATCTCAACCTCCTTTCTAGTTTGAAGGTTCCAAGTTAGTGACCCTCCTAACAATGTTCAAGGTCATATTTCAATCATAAAATCACATACATGAAAAAGTGTAACACCCTCAAAAATGAATTAATGTAGCTAGAGCCTCACATGTGCCTAAAAAGGTTAATAATATGCTAATTAAGTGTTTTACAATTTGTATAATTCATTCGATGTTGTTTGGAGGTCAAACATCCAAGAATGTCCGAGACGGTCGAATGTTAGACTTGAGATGTGCATGTGTCTCATAGTGTGTCTTGGCATGTTTGATGTGTACATTTTGGTTGAAATTGATGTTAGAGGTTCCTAACATGTATACGAGTGTATCTGGGTTGGAAACTTATAGGCACGACTCCCTAAGGATCACCTAAGGGTTCCTTGAGAAGGACCCAAAGGCTGCCTAGACACTACCTTGACAGTGTCAATCTATGACTTGGATCGACGCCTCGTAGCCAAGTTGACGCCTCATCGTCTTGGGGGGGGGGGGCGTATCCCCATACTTAGCCTGGGGAAATTAATACCCAATTGTTGAGACTTATAACCAAACAAAAGTTTCCAGTATGGCCCGTTGATGGGTTTACGGGGTGGAGATATAGGCCGTCGATGCAGCCTGCAATTCTGTAGCATGCACGCTTCCTTTTAGAGGGGTGAATAGGAAATTCGCTGCACGTCCCAAAAAGAGTATGTACGGTCAATTTAAGTGATTTTAGGTATTTTAAGTTAGTATATAGCCTTAACTCTAATTTAGAATTTTTTTCTTTAAATCTAACCTTCCCTCTCAAATCAAACTCTCCCGAAACCCCGATTAAAGACAAGCTTAAGAAAAAGATATGAAAGTGCATTCTTGGAGTTTTCTTATCAGGGTCTCATAGGCATTCTAATTTATAAGATATGGTAATCCTTCATCCTTATATACCTTTCATCTAAGGAGTTCTTTCTACTTTGCATGTTATGTAAATACATGAATTGTGACTTTGCATGTAAATTATACTTGTGGCTTCTAAATGAGTTTACTTAGTATATGTGGGGGTATGGGAATCCATGTATATTTTGCACAAAGTAAGCTTGTGAAGGGGTTATGAGGGTGGTTTACATATGGTATGAACTAAATGAGTTATGACTAAGGTGGTAGTAAAGGAAAGAGTCCTTATGTGATTCTATGAACTGTGTTCTTATGTCTTGTTATAAATGAAAGTCTTAAGTATATTATGAATAGTATAGGGAGACTTCTTAGGTATACTTGGTGGAAGTAGTATTATGGGATGCTACCTACACATTGCACTAGTGTGACTTTGGAGTTGTCTTAGGTGATGGTCCTTATGTGAAGTTGATATCTCTGAGGTCCTTAAGACTTATGAATATATGTGGTTGTGTTATGAGTCATATTATGAAAGGTTATTGTAAGGTTACTCAAGGTGATACATTGTACTAAGTAAACTTGAGTGTTACCTAAGGAAAAAAGTAAGATAAAAGAGAGGTAATGTGTTGTATGTATTGAATATGCCTTAAAGTATGATAAATGACTGTATGTGCTATTATGAGTGGTATCCATGTCTATATGATGTATGTGCACTATATTGAGTTTATATATCCATATGTTCATGAAGTTTACTAAAAAGACATATTACACGATTTAAGATGAAATGTCCTCTTTGAATGAATGTTTTTGCATGGTTTCCAGACTTAGTGTATTGTTGTACTAATACCATTCTTTTCATCCTTTTTATACAATGTGTAGGTGTTGATGACTAGAGGATTTTTTTCTGAAGGATGAGCTTGGATAGATGTTCCCTAAGTTTAAGAAAGGGATCCTTAAAATTTAAGGATTTCCTATGTGAAGTTTGATGAGTATATGTGAAGCTGAATCTAGTATACGTTGATGTGATGCCATTTATGGTTATAGGTGGATTATGAGAAATGAGATGCTATGTTGAGAAGTTATGATATGATATGGTTATAGCTTGTTAGTAGTTGATATGGTTGAATGAATTTCTTATTGTAATGATAGAATGCCTTATGATTATGTAGGGTGGTAGCATGATGTTATGATATAGGCTTGAAAAGTCTCGTAGAATGCGGTAAACAGTGAGAAATCTAAATGTTACCTTTGTATATGGGAAATGCTTCAAAGTTGTCTTTGTGTAAATTGGAATCTTTTGTATAAGCTTGCTTCTAAGGAGGGGAGATAGTGTGTTGAGCATTGTAAGGTGATCATGGAGTATGTTAGTGAATGGGAGAACCCTTATGACTAGTTAATTATTCCCTCTATTAACCTATTGTGAGAATGGGAAAAAGGGTAAAAGGGTTTTTTATTCCATAAGTTGAAGTATGTTTCCCTAAGGTGACTAAGGGGGATGTATGGTATGTGCCCCTTAACTCTTGAAGAGAAGGAGAAAATTGAGATTGACCTACTTGGAAGTGGCTAGTTGTTTTTTAAGCTTGAATTTGGGTATGGTCAATTGAGGAAGTGCTTAGATTGTACTTAGAAATGGTTGGTTCGAAGATTTCACCAAAAGTGATAACCCTTGTATGATGGTCTTGACTTGGCTCGACCTTGGTGTTTAAGGGCATGATGTGAGTAGGCTTACCCAAAGAGGGGGATAATTTTCATTGATGGTAGGATTTTAAATGCCCTTTATGTCCCTATGTTAAGTTCCCTTGAACTTCGCTAGGTTGAAAAATCACTTTGAAGTGATGTTGATAAGGGTGTTCATAAGATTAGATCCAAAGAGAGGGATGATGTGCTTTGTTAATAAGGTTGGTAAGCTAGAACTTCACCTAGAATTGAGATGAGTTGCTCTTAAATGGGTTTATCCTAAGTGGATGAGGATGATTTTAGTAGTAAGGTTGTAGATATCCCTATCTTTCCTTCTATTCTTACTCAAGCTTGATAAAAAATAGTTCCTAAGTAGCTTATTCATGAAAGGAGTCTTTCATAAAATGGTATATTTCATGCTCTCCATATGTTAGGCTTGTCTTAAATGACACTATGTTATGCATATTATGGAAGGTCCTTATTGCATGAAAAAGGGATTTTTATAAATTGCGTGTTGCTCATGTTATGATGCATCCTTATATCATAAATGTGCAATTAGATCTCATGAGATAGATTAGTGCATGATTTATGTCACTTTCATGTGTGTTGCCTTAGCCTCACAATGAGAAGTTGAGTCTCCTTTAAATGAGATAAAATGAGTCTCTTTGAAAATGCATGTGTGACTTTTGAAATTAGGGAAGTCTTATAATTGGCTCACTTTTGAGAAGTGATGATTTGTCTAGCCTATGTTTATTGGTGTGCCTATAAATTGTGATAATTTCCCTAAATGATGTATGTTTATGAAAGCTAATGTCATGCTAGAATTTGAAATTATGTGAAATGACTTCCTATTGTGGTGATGTGTATGGTATGAGCTTCCATCTTGACTTCACTTGGAAGAAAAAATGAGCATAATGTGGTTTGGAGTAAAGAAACCATCCATAAAATGAATTAACCTCTATGCATTGCTTTTATATGAACTTTATGATGCCATATGTGTATGTTGTGACTAGGAGAAGTTAGTTCCTCGTTGAATAAAACTAAACTTGGTAATGTCATATATGACCTTGATAGTGTTATGTCTAGTATATAAGATTTTAGTTAATCTACATGATTCATGATTCTTGTGCAACTAAATGATTTTTTCAAATTTTCTCATGAGTTGAAGTATGGATTATGCCTAAGTGTGCAATTGAAATCCATAGTATGTCTAAACTTGTTATGAAATAATGAACATGACTAAAGTTGGAGAAGGTAATTCCTCCAAATGGCAATGAATATGAAGAATCATATATGCAGGGAAAGAACTGTAGATGTAGTCCATTTTTTATTGTGTTGTTTTAGTTTCATGATTGTATGAAGTTGGTGTTCCTTGTAAGTTTTGTGCATTGACTATTATGTGATAACCTGTTGGTTCTTGTGAGCTGATAGAAGAGTCATTGAGTCCTTAAAAGTGTTTAAAATGCTTCAAGTGTCATTCGAGGACGAATTTTTTCTAAGTAGCAGAGTATTGTTACACCCTCAAAATGAACCAAGGAAGCTAAAGACTCAAATGTGCCTAAAAAGGTTAATATGGTAATTAAGTGTTTTAAAGCTTGTATAATTGATTTTAAGTGGTTTGGAGGTCAAATGTTTAACTAAATACTTCTTACAATATTCAACATGAGCTAAACTACCCATTGTCATTCGACTCAATGCATCCGCAACCTCATTGGCTTTTCTGGGATTGTAAAGGACACTTGTGTCATAGTCTTTAAGAGTTCTAACAATCTTTTTTTCCCCAGTGATTTAACTCCTTTTGAGAACATATATTGAAGACTCTTATGGTCGGTGAAAACACCACAGTAACCCCAAATTGATAGTGTCTCCATATCTTCAAACCAAACACTACGACTGCTAATTCAAGATCATGAGTTGGATAGTTCTTCTCATGCACGTTGAGGTTTCTAGAGGCATATGCTATCACCTTACCATGTTGAATGAGGATAAAACCCAAACATACTCGAGAAGTATTACAATATACAAAAAAGCCTTCAGTACCCTCGGGTAAAGTCAAAACCAGAGCGTAGGTAAGCTTATCTTTCCACTCTTGGATTCCTCTTTGGCAAGCTTCCGACCACTCAAACTTAACTTTCCTTTGGGTTTAGGTTGTCAAAGAAGAAGCATATATGCAAACCCATTAACAAATCTCCTATAGTACCTGACTAAAACCAAGAAACTTTGAATATCGATTGAATTCAAAGGTCTAGGACAATTCATAAACGCCTTCGTTTTCTTCGGAACGACCTTTATACCCTCACTTGAAACAATGTGACAAAGAAAAACAAATGATCTCAACCAAAATTCACATTTACCATATTCTGAAAAGAGTTGATGTTTCTTGAGGACTTGCAATACTACCCTCAAATGGCCCATATGCTCATCCTCACTCTTAGAATATCCCAGATATCATCAATAAAGACAATTACAAATGAATACATAAAATTATGGAACACCCTATTCATAAAGTCCATAAAAGCCACCGAAGCATTAGTTAGACCAAAAGACATGACTAGGAACTCGTAATGACCATACCTAGTTTGGAAAGTCATCTTACTAATGTCCTCACTTCTCATCCTAAGTTGCTGATAACCCGAACTCAACTTAATTTTGGAGAAATAACTCGCTCCTTATAGTTGATCAAGCAAATCATCAATTTAGGAACGTGATACTTATTTTTTATGATGACCTTGTTTAATTGCCGGTAGTCAGTACACATTCTAAAAGACCTATCTTTATTTTTCACCAATAATACCGGAACGCCCCATGAAGATATGTTTGGTTGTACATAAAACCCTTATCTAATAAATCCTTGAGTTGAGCCTCAATTATTTCAACGTGGCTGGAGCCATTCAGTAAGGAGGAATTGATATGGGTTGAGTATCTGACATCAAGCCTATGCTAAAATGTCTTTCCCGTTCGGGAGGAATTTTGGGTAACTCTATTGGAATTATGGGAGAACTTGTATAGACTCTTTCAGAAACAACAGAGGCACCCACCGGGGTAGAAACCGAAAAAGGTTCAACTAAGAATGTTGTTTGATAATATGTCTGAAAGAACTGGACAATATTAATTCTTCCTTTTTTCCATCTTCATCCTGCGATATTTTGTTCTTCTCTTTCTCTCTTCTTGGTCCATTTATGTCACTTTGCATCTATGAAATAGTTTCTTGCATGTAATTGTTTAATTTGTGCTTTTGTAAAGGAATTTATTATTTCAAACCGAAGATTAAATATTAAGTTTTTGAGAATTCATTCAATCTGTCAATTGGACTAAAGCTATTGAAAGTTTTCAAAATGCAGAAAAAATTTGAATTCAATGAGAATAAACAAGTCAGAATTTGAAGTTACTTAATGGTATTGTTGGCGACTCTATTGCCCCTTACATAGAAATGGCACTTTGAGAGGACGAATAGTGCAATAAATAGTTGTACTCTAAGTAATTCAAGTAATACTGTATGTGGGCCTACTTCATTATATAAGTACTGCTTCATAACACATTTTTCTCTTTTCTAGATAACACGTGTACCATTTGCTACTTTTCGAAACACATGTATGGCCACATTTGTTCATCACCTCTATCACTTTTTCTTAGATGAATTAAAAGCAGCTTCTGGATGATTTTATGGTATGATAAAATTGTTATTCCATGCTTTAAAATTTGAATTTTTTTTATATTTGTTTTATATGCCTGCAATTATGCTATCTGGATCATTAATTTTGATTTTAAAAACATTTTTCATTGCCTATCTGCATCATGTTAAAGGAGAAATTCTTGTGATTATGTATTTGTGCTTTACTTGAATTTTTCAAAATTGTGATCTTTTAAGGCATATGAATGCATGGTCTGACATGTACTTTGAACTATACTTTCCTGTTGGATATTCTATTAGCATGCTATTAAGTGCATGTTTTTCACACTAACATACTAATGTTGTTTGATAATATGTCTTAAAGAACTGGACACTATTAATTCTTCCTAATTCTTCCTTTTTTCCATCTTCATCCTCCGACATTTTTGTTCTTCTCGTTCTCTCTTCTTGGTCCATTTATGGCACTTTGCATGTATGAGATAGTTTCTTGCATGTAATTGTTTAATTTGTGATTTTGTAAAGGAATTTATAATATTAAACCCAAGATTCAAAATTAAGTTTTTGAGAATTTATTCAACATGTCATTTGGACTAAATCTATTGAAAGTTCTCTAAATGCAAAAAAAAAATCGAGTTCAATGAGAATAAACAAGTCAAAATTTGAAGTTACTTGACGGTATTGTTGGCAACTTTATTGCTTAGTGAGGAATGAGACTTTCACTTCTCGAAAAATAATATAGGATTTCTTTTTCATTTTAGAGACACTATAGAACCTTGTTTAAGCTGATTGGATTAGCTCGATATAACTTTAACAATTATCTTAATATCTTCTCCTTTGGCACATTACAAAATAAATTACGCATGATTATGTATTTCAGAGAGGAATATAATTCATTTGTTCTTATATGTGATGAAGCTCAACATCTATTAGTTTTCCAAGTTCTGAGACATTAATGTTCTCTTTTTCACTTGATCTTGAAGTTCTTCTCTACACGTTAAAGTGGAAAACTGAAAAGACATCATCACCATTTCAGAGAATGAAAAAGGTATAATTAAAGGCAAAAAGGTCCTAACATTTCCAGTTCTGTATCTTTTACCTAAATTATACAGGAAAGTAACAACAAAACATTCCATGGTGATTATTTTGAATATGGCTCTCCATCTAGTATTACAATTTAGAACTGCTTTGGATTGCATTCTTTGTGAATTTTGTTCACGGAATGTTCAGCCACTTACAATAGTGGTGATATATGTTTAGCCACTTATGATAGAAATTATGCTCTTTTACATGTAGGATTATACTATTAAGTTACTTTACTTTTTTCAGGCTTTCCATAGTCAAGTTTGTCTACCTCAGATACGAGGAAGTACAACCTTTATCAACCGACGTAAGTTTCCTTCTTCTATATGTTTCGTTGTATATGTAAACTTCTTAAAGATTGAGTTTTTGCATAGTACACGATTATAAAGAAAACATCATTATTTCCTAAATTCCCTTAAAAGAAACATGAAAAATGAAAAATGGAATGTAAGATTTTAAGATTTATACAAATTTCAGTAGGAGAAAACATGTACTGCATTCTTTCCTACATCTTACTCTGCCCCGATACGTAAGAACTACCAATCCTTTTAAATATTTTCACGTCCATTAATACATAGAACTTCCTCTGTTTTAATTTTTTGTCCTTTGTTTTTTGGTCTTTTAAAAAAGAATGTTTCTTATTACTGTCCAGCAAAATACTTGATCCCTTTGATATTTGTTGTGTACTTCAAGCTCTTGATGAAATATCCAACTATCCAGCCAAATAGAGATAAAGATAGAGAACTAGCCATCGTAATTTTATTACTTTAAAGACAAACGATTGTATTCTACAACATAAAATGTCAAAAAATAAATGAATGGACTAATATAATAAATGAGTTTAGGTGTGTAGTTCTTCTGTTGGATTACCTCTTGGTAGATTGTACTTATTAGAAACATTTGACTAAGCCAGATTTGAACTTTTTCCGTTTTCTTTTGTGATATTTCATGTGTTTCATATGACTTTTTTTTGCTTAACAATATGTGCAATCTCTCAATCTTCATAAGGTAGGGCAAGACATACTTCTTCCTTAACAGGAAAACCCGTTGCTAATAATAAAGTCATCGTCAACCTCATTTGAAGTTCGTTTATATATGTAGGAATCGGATTAAGGGTTTTATTTAATTTTTCATTATGTTGAATGAGAAGACAAAATGAAAATAAACAATTCAAGACAAACCCAACCGTCGAATATTGTAAAACAAATTTGGAGTTAAACCATAGGTGATAAGTACATATGTCCTTCATTCAACTTGAATTTTATCAACATTCCACTATCACCTAATCACATCTAAGCTAGAATCAATGGGAGACAAAAAAGTTATTGAATATATCATACTCTTTTTTCTTTAAGACTTTTTTATCCTTTCTTGCTCCCAAATCAATCTGTTGATCGAAAGTATTATACCTATTACGCTTATCAATTATATTATGTAACCATCTCACCGGGTTTGTCAGGTTAAATGATTGATACCAAGCTAGAGTTTCATTATTTATAGGCATCGTTTATGTGGAAATTTATAAAAAGAGGAATAATAGGTTGCAGCAAATCTCCTGGCATCTCTAATTGTTCTAACCCATCTACAGAACCTCTCTTCTTTTTAGTTATTCTTTTTTTGTCTTTGTTTTTATTGCTTCGTTGTCTCTTCAAATTTCAAGTTCAAATTATGCTTTAGTTAAGCGGTTAGTCCAAGTGTTTTTTACATCCCAATAGTTGGATAACACTTCCCCTTTAGATTCAACTTTTAGAAGTGACTTAAGTTCTCTTACAGTATTGTATAGTATTTGAATAACACATTTGGATTAAAGAATTTTGATATGGCTGGGATGAAATAACTTGACATCATTAATTTTGTCATATTCATAATAATGACAATTCTGAAATTGATATAATGATTATACAATAGGGCGATTGTTGATGATTGACAAAGATTAAGTAACCCTCACTTATACCAAATTACCTAGTGGTTAAGTTTGATCATGATCTCAACTAAGGATGATTCAATAATTCTATGTTGAAATCTCCATAGCATGTTTTTTCTATCTTGATTCTCATTTTGCTGCATAGAATGAAAGTATGCAGTTATAAATATACCTCAACTCTTAAGAAGTCTTTCAATTAAATCTTTAGTTGCCATTTTTCTGCATCATGCACCTTCACAACTAAAGAGAAACTTATGTTATATTTAGAAAGCGGGTAAAAGTCAAAAAACTATGAATCTAAAGAGGCGCTTTAGATTCATTGACAAAAAAATTACCACAAAATGGTAATACTATCCTATGAGCGATAACTTTCAAGAATTTCATAGGAGTTGGTCGGACTTGGTGATTGGCAGCTAGGTTATGGCTTGTAGAATCTCTTTGCAAACGCGTGATAGCAGAATGCCTCTCCGATGGAAAAAGAACTTCAACTGCTGACTTTACTGAAAAGGTAATATCAATTTAAAATTTAAAAAGAACAAAGACACAACAAAAGAAAGATAAAAAAATATAACAAAGAAGTGAGATTTACAATTGTCAGGACCAGGTGGATGAAATAGATCAGAAGATGTAAAAGTATTCATGGATAAAAGAGGAATTACAAATAGAAGATCATGACAATAGCCACCACATTTTGCCTAGAAATAAGCACAAGACAATCAAAAAGTTATACGTATTCAACATAATCTACAAATTAATCAATCTTACACTTAATATAAACACTTACACAATCTCTGCAATGCCTCAAGTATTCTGCTCATGTTAGCTCCTTCAACTTCAAGGATCTGCTGTAATTATTTTTATTGTGTGGAATGTATTATTTTGGAATTGCGGGTTACAAATACTCGGTAAGAGATGCTGGTAAATTGATTCATGCTTACGTTTGTTACTGGTTTCCTTCATATTTAAATGATATTGGTCTTTGGGAAACAACCACTTTGCCTCCAAAGATATGGAGTAAGGTGTACATACCACCCTGTCTATACCACACTTGTGGGATTGCATCAAGTATGTTCTTGACTTCATATGCTAATTTTTACGATAATATTTTTTTCTTGAAAAAAAAGCTAATCTTAGGGAGGAAATTACCGAAGGAAAATGAAGAAAAATACTAGAATACATGTGTAGATAAAGTGTTTTTGGAACGTGGCTGATGGAGAAAGTGGTGGCTACAAAAGAGGAGGAGAAAAAGAGTAAGAAGAACAGGAAAAAAGGAGAACTAAAGGAGAAAAAAGAGATTTTTGTGCTAAATATTGTATGCTTTGATCTCTATTGCTTCGAAAGAACTAATGGACCATTTGCCACTGCTGAATTTATCTTTTCAATTCTTCAGTTCAATTCCTTTGAATTTTAAAAAGATATAGTTTTACAATAGTTTCCTAATTATCTTCTTTTTCTCCTACTTTGTGCTTGCCATCTACAGGAAGCAATTCACTTTGCTTGGAATTTTTCACTAACGGAAAGAAAGCCCTCATTATAATGCATTCACTATTAGCTGACATTTGCTCTATTTTTGGGGATTCTCTATTTTTCCTTGGTTTTGCTTGTTGAAGATGTGACATGTCTTCTTTGGGACTTCATGTTGATTGATGATCATAGAAGGAACAATAGTTTTGTATTTTGATGAGAGATGGAAGAGGGGTATAGTGAGAATGCCCCTTTCTCTGTTGAGGATTTGATGCACAACAACCCTGTACTGAAAAAGAGATGTATCATTCGTGATTAATTTTCGTTGTTGTTGGTCATTACACTTGCTGATTTTTAAAGTATTTTTTCAGTTTCATATGAATTGTTGTATGTGGCAGTTGCTTGCACAGTTGCAGCACTGTCACAAGAGGGTATTTTGCACTGAAATATTATGGGATCTGCTTTGTTGATTGACAAATATGGGATGCAATAATCATTGATTCTAAGTTGGCAAATTATTTCAATCCTGTAAAAGAGCATCCTTTGTCAAGTCAAGTTTTCACATTTTGGTAAAGGGCTTCAGAACTTCTACTAAGTGCTACAAATTATAAAATAGATATTGATATTTGGAGTGCAAGTCGCCTCATGGTTGAATTGTTTGTAGGTTAGCCAATTCTGCCTGGTCTAAAGCTTTGACATTTCCTTTTCATTTAATAAACTTAATTTTGTCCACAATGATATATGCTCAGATCATTCACATTTGAAGTCCCTAATAATGTAAAATACTCATCCATGAATTTGGCTTAAATTGCAGGAAAAGCTTAATGGACTATGAGTGGAGTTTTGGGTGTTTTAAAAGAAAAGAGAATGAAAATATTCATTAGTGAGAGGTACGTAATATGTATTCTTATATTCGAATTTTGTATAGGGTTGTATCATATGTTTCAAGTATTTAGTTTCTTAATATGTCTAACATTTGCTGATTGTAAGTAATAGCGCTCTCTGCTTTTGTGTATTTGATGTGTCCTAATTTGAAAGAGAGAGTTCATATATTTTTAAAGAAGAGACTCAACTAGACCTTGAGTCATCATATTTTTTAAAAACACAACTGATATGCTATAGAGAAGACATAGTAAGTATATATATATATATTGGTAGTGTTAGCATATTGGTGCTATGCATTTAGTATCAACAAAAATTGTCCTAACTTTCTTAGCTTTAGCTGTAAGTGTCATCTTTTAGCATGTATCGTCTATTAAATAGAATAGATAGTATATGTATTGTCAATGACTTTAAAAGTGCTAATGTTAGTTTAAGTAACTTTGTTTTGTCATTAGCATGCCTGAGTCTTTGGAATTTGTGCTCCTCACCTAGATCTACATTGTTTAATTCAATAGAGCCACTTGCCATATATAATAGTTTAAGAGTTTCTATGATTTGTCTTAGATTTAAGTATTGCTCTATTATTTGGGACGCTAATCGTTATTATCATTTTGCTGTATGTGATGTCATCCCTGTTCACTTCGGAATCCACTAATGCATATCCTTGAGTTGTTTCGAATGATCCTCATATTTTCTATGAAAGAGAAGCTGAAACAGGCACCGAAATATCCAAAAATGGGTTGTATACATGTCATATACGTATACACTATCATACAGATGCAAAAATCAAATTCAGGTGCTGAAAGTATAAGTGGGCTACATAAATTCGGTATACATACCAAGATACAGAAAATGGGACTGATATACGAGTTGTATACACTGATATACAAATTGTGTATACAAAAATAGGAATTGGTTTGAAGTCCAAAGAAAATCTTTTGGTCCAATGTTTCCATGCAGAAATAAGCCCAAAAGGCCCAAATTCTTCTCCCCTATATTTATTATTTAATTATGATTAATTACTGTCTGTTATTATCAAGTGTAAATTAGGTATATAGCATATTATGTAGTCATATTCTCAAGTTATGGCATAAGAGTTTGATTTTCATTCTATAACATTTAACATATCAACTTATAACATTTCTTTAAATTAAAATATTGTAAATATTTATTCTAAATAGGACGAAAAATAAAATTAAAAAATGAATAATTAAAATTGGATAATTTCCTTGAATGTAGTTACTGTTATTAACTGATAACAAAATGTGCACCTTTTAAGGGATTTTAAAATATATTAATTATAGATTGCACCTTAATTATCTCAATCCATTTTTAATGGTAATTATTTTTGATTTTTTATCCTTAAAAAATTGTATTCTGTTATCTTTCTTTCCATAAACGTGTATCATTGTTTTTCCAGAAATTGAACTATATTCATATATTCGAATTCTGTCATATTTTATCGTTTTTATTTTTGGAAAAACAATTAAAATTGAAGGTTGAAAAAGTTTAGATTTGATTTGATGGAGAAAATTGTATCAATTTTAATTAAACATGGTGGCAAATGGAATTCATCAGGTTAGTTTTTTTTAATATTTTATTAATGTGTCGTATTTTTTTCCCCATGTTATATTGCATATGTTAAATTGCATGTTATATTGCATATGTTAAATTCCCATGTTATATTGCATATGTTCTGCTTTTTATAGCCTCAAGAATTTCAAAGATGCTTATGCCATTCCTGTCGAGCGTACATGGGATATATCAAGTTATATTTCATATCCTAAATTGATGCCGCCTGGTCCAAAAAGAGCAGCAGAAAGACCCAAACTTGAACGGCGGAAGGGGTTCGCAGATGTGAAATTCCAGAAGACAAAAAGCACATGCAGTAGATGCCATCAGGTTGGACACAATAGGAAGACTTGTTCAAATTATCCTGTACAAAAACAATGATGTCGTAATGTTAAATCTGTGTTTTTGAGGCATTACATTGTTATAAAATGTTTTTTATTGAATAATATTACTATTCATACAAATGTCATACATTGTATATACAACTGTTCATATATTGACATATGTTAACAATAATAATTCATATAATCATATAACATTTATTCAGTTATTGCATTCATAATGGGGACTACATACAAAATTTATACATTTATATAAATTCAATACTTGCATATAAAAAAATAGTGTATGTTTATGTTATACATATTAAATTATAATATGTTATAATTCATACAGTTTTCGTACATTATTCATACCAGCATTATACATACAATTTGTTTCTGTTTGTATTGTGAAAAATATATTTTATAATTTGTCATAATTCATACATTTTTCATACAGTATTCATACGAGTAATATAATTAATATTTGTTTCTGTTTGTATTTGAAAGTGTATAGTATTCATGCAAAACAAATTTATGGAATAATTTAACATTACTATGTACTATATATCAAATTTTAATATGACATTCATAATTCATATGATTTTCATACATGATTCATACAATGTTCATATATGTTAAAGTGATATACATTTAGTAATAATCAGTAATAATTTATATAAAACCATCAGTTGTCATAATAAAAATACAAACAGAAACAAATTGTATGTATATTACTGGTATGAATAATGTATGCAAGATGGTGATACACATTTATTAATGTATAATTGTATGATATAATTCATACAGTATTCATACAGTATTCATACCAGTAATATAATTAATATCCCTTTCTGTTTGTATTTGAAAGTGTATAGTATTCATGCAAAACAAATTTATGGAATAATTTAACATTACTATGTACTATATATCAAATTTTAATATGACGTTCATAATTTATATGATTTTCATACTATATATCAAATTTTAATATGACATTCATAATTCATATCATTTTCATACATGATTCATACAGTGTTCATATATGTTAAAGTGAGACACATTTAGTAATAATCAGTAGTAATTTATATAAAACCATCAGAGTAGTCATAATAAAAAAACTGGAAAAATACATAAATTGTTCATAAGTTAAAAAAAACAAGTCATTCAAATAAATGTACATTGTGCCATGAAGATTTCTACTTCCTGATACGGAATTTTGGAGTAGGATAATTGGTGGTGTCCATAACTTGTTCTTTATGAGTTCGAGGTCCACCCTTCTTGCTAGAAATTGTTCCTGTAACTTCACTTTCACTGATTGCGCCTTCATCATTCTTTGATTTTCCATAATGCCAAAGTCATCCCTAACATTTTCATTCCCCATTATAAATAAGTGTCTCAACAATTGACATTGAATTTTAATGTGATTCAAATTATAAAAAAATCCAAAAGGTGTTTCATCTAGGAATTGTCGAAACTTATCTTGACCTAAAAAGGTCAACAAATCCGCAAACACATTCATGTTAATACATGAAGACAAATGTGTTTGTGTCTTCTTCTCCTAAAAAATTGTAAAAATTAAATACATTAATCATACACATATTCATACACATGTTATACAAAACTAATACAGTGAATCATACACAATTCAAACAAACTTACAACATAATATTGAAAATTACATAATTCATACACATAGTATACAAAACATAATGCAGTAAATCATACACAATTCAAACAAACTTACAACATAATATTAAAAAATACATAATTCATACACATAGTATACAAAACATAATACAATATAATCATACACATTTCAAACAAACTTACAACATTTTTTCATACACAATATATTCAACACCAAAATATACAAATCAAAACATAAAGTATAACTAATTATGGATATTACTATTCAACAGTATCAAAAAACTTGATACAAAAAAATTTATACACAATTCATACACATTTTATATATATCGTGAATCATACAGTGAATCATACAAAATTTATACAGTGAATCATACACAACTCATACAGTTAATCATACACAATTCATACAGTGAATCATACATAAAAAAACATGTTTCAGCAATTGATATTGTAATATGAAGAAATCTGTATTTTCATACAATGAATCATACACAATTCATACATTATTTATTTACACAAAATTTATATTTTAACTATTTTATACCCAAATAACTGAAAATAAAAATAACAGAACATAATTTTTTTTAAAAAAATTAACTTTTACTAACCTTTGAACATTTTTTGGGTTTAACTGTTTCTTCTTCTTCTTGTAAATGTGAAGTATCAATTTCAGATGCTCTTGGTTTTTTGGATTTTGATTTTATCAACTCTTCCACAAAATCAGATTCAGAATCTGATGATTCCTCGATTTCTTTTCCTTTCCTCTTATTTTCTCTTTCTTTCGTCCTTTTCTCAGATTCATCTACATTTTTCTTTTCTTTCCCTTTTCTCTTCTTCTCGTTTTCCTTTGGATGTTTTTTTTTCTATTGTTGATTTCCCTGATCTAGATCTAACTTTAACAGATGAAGGTTGAGATTGCATTTGTGATAAGATTTTGAAAGGTGGAGCATGAAAATCATCTGAGCTTGCTTCTTCATTCAATCTTCTACTTTTTCTCGGGGTTTCGTTGCCTCTTTTCGACATTGTACGGTTTGTTTATCGCAAGAGTTGAAGATTTGAGTGCTAAAAATGAAGATTTGAATGCAAATATTTGAGAATTCTTGAAGAAGATTGTTAAGAGAGAAGTGATTTTGAGAGAAAATTTGGTGAAAATAAATTAGGCGTGCGTATTATGGTGAAAAGTTTTGATAGGCGTGCAGAGGTAATGATTTTGAAAAAGAGTTGGGGAACAACAAAAATTTGGGGAATATAAATTATTTTTTTTTAGATAACGTTTTACAGTTTTAAAAATAAAAATGTAACTGTTTTAGAGATAAAATCCCTATTATTTTGTAGTTATTTTAAAAAAGGTAACTATATAACATTTAATTTAAATTACATTAATTAAGAGTTTGTTTAAAAAAGGTAACTTAAAATAATAAATTTAATTAACTACATTTGTTTAAATAAGGTAATTGAATTATTTAAATAAGTTATTTATTATTTTAAAAAATTAATGAGAATAATATATTATTTTTTGATATGCTATAACTTGATAATAATATGCTATAAGTAGTTTATTATTAAAAAGTTTGTTTATAACTTAATATTTAACATCTTAAATGTGTGTGTAGTGTTATTTTTATTATTATCAACTCCAACTTTATAATTGTTAATTAACTTAATTAAATTCGCAAAACAATGAAATATATCTTTATGTGCGTTTATTTTAATAAGATCTCTTTTTTTTTTATCAACTCTTGTACTTTTATTGAAAAAATTTATTTATTTTTCAATTAATTTCAAATAGTTTTCATGTCAATTTGGTTTAAATTATTATTTTAAAAAATGAGTCATATACATTAGAATTAAACTAGTTTTGTTAAAATTCTATTAACTTATAATGAAATTCAAATATTTTAATTAAGGTCCACGTTTTTTCTTTAAAAAATAAATGTGTTGTTTAACTATTGTTTCAAGTTAATATTAAGTTATTTTATAATTATTTTCCTAAAAAATAGTTAAAATATATTTTGTTCAAGTCGTAGGATAACTGCATGTTAGCGGGCGCGTCAAGTGCCTTAAAAACCTTCTTGAAACATAAATTAGAACCTCTTACCCATTTTCTCTACATTTTTTAAGACTTAATCAGTTAGAGTCTTTTTAAAATAAGGTTTCTTTAAAGAAATTAAGTGGCGAAACTTTCTATGTATTTTTCTCAAATTTTTTTTATACTTAGAACAATTCAAAAAGTGATTTTTCTAAATATATTAAAATTACGGCATAACAAAATGACGACTTTGTTGGAGACTTTAATTAGGTTCTATCCATAAATGAATTGAATTTATTACTATTTACTAATATTTGTTGAACTGTTTCGCCTCATATGTGCCTTATTTGCTTCAATTGATATTAACTGTAATTGCATGCATCATTATTCCAATAATGACATTTTTTAATTTCACTTTGATGGATGATTGTGCGGGTCGTAGTTGTTCGTTAATCAAATTGTTCTCGAGGTACCCTGGCGAATGTAGTTGGCCAATGGTTGATTAACGATCGCTAACTGCCCCAACCCAATTTGTCCGCTTAGGTCACAACTCCACTTCAAGTAAAACACACTCTTAGTCAACTAGCGTAAAACGAAACCAAATCCCCTTTTAGCGTATTGAACTTATATGACCCAACATCTAAGACGTGTTTGGACCATTAGAAAGACCACCTTAATTCCGATATGTCTCACGACCTAAACAACTGTTCATATATATGTGTTTAAATTTAAAGGTTGTATATGTCGTTTGACACACCATTATTCCTCAGGGTTGGGAGTTTGATAGTTTGTTCTAGTCGAAGAAGGAATATACAAGTTGCTTTTCATCCAAAAGTGTGGACCTCCAGAGATGAAAAGAAATCAATAAAGAAGAAAAACCTTCCATTAAGGAATAGTTTAGGATCGTACTCCTGCGTGGGACTGATTAGTTCTACCTTTTTTCCCTATTATGTATCCCCATTCAGTCTATTCGTTAAGTTTGTATAGATTTGGATTTGGGGCAATGAAATGTCAAATGATGTTATGCATCCTTCAAATCGTTTGGCCTACCCTTGGCATAAAAGGGTCACATATATGTTTAGAATTTTTAATAATTGTTTATGTGTTATCACTGCAAATGTGAATATGTTGTTTTGTTTGAAGATGTTAGAACACTTCTCTTCGAAATTTTCTAGAACTATTTAAGCACAAATATCAAGTCACTCACAAAAGTGCCTTCAAATAATTTTCGAGTCCTTAGTTTCTCAAAAAAAAATCAAACTTCTTTTTTTGCATCTCACTTTCTAAAAAAAAGGGGGGGGGGCTAACCCTCCATCTCAAATTGAAAGAGATTCAAGTTGGTCGAACAATGTAAAACTGAATTCTCTTTTGAGAGATACATAGGCAGTCTTTCAAGGTTCGGTCCCCATATTTAAGAATTCTATCTTTCCAACTCTTATAATGAAATTAGAGTGACATCTCAATCAAAAATTAAAAGTACAACAATGAGATATCCAATCGACTTCGACTTGACTCAAGTCAACATTTCTGATTTTAAAAGCTAAAAATCAAATAGACAAATTCCTGTCAATTTAGTCATTTCATTATATATGTGGGCTAGCTTATCTATGAAATGAAGTAATTGTTGTATTTATAGTAATGTATGTGACATTTTTTATTGCTTATACAAACAAACACATTTGCCTTTGAGATGTTTTTCTTTGTCAGGTACTCAATACTTATATGAGTTAAGAAAATGGCTGAACATCCATACTTCACAAGGTCAAAAGACCCCAAAGATTACATTCCTTACCAATTTTTATGCAAAGGCAAGGAGAGAATGGTTCAAAATGTTGATAATATTGATTTGAATGAAATTACGATTAATGACCCTATTATTGCTGAACAGAACAAGTTGATTGCACAATTCTTTGAACAGATTGGTGAAATGAGGGCTGAAATGGATAAGACCCAAGATTTGATGAATTTGGCTATCATTGTCAATGCTCCTACTCCAGACAATGGAATACCTCCACTCCATTTTTCTACTACAGATTCAACATCCGAACATTTTCCAAGTAAGTCAACGAATGCTACAATTCCAAATTATTCTAACATTGACATAAAACACTCCTAACCCACATCATGCTAGCTCCTCCCACCAAAAGTCACCTACTCCTCAAATTCTAAATACCAACATTTCCCATAGTTTTTCTCCTGTCCATCAAACCCCTACTCAAATTGTCTAAAACCCATTTATAACTCAACTCATACCTCTAAAAACTAGATATAATTTTCCAATATCGCCAGAATCATACCCTTCCCCTACAACAAATTTTGAACTCAAACATTATAGGAAGAAGGAGAAGGATCGTAAGGTCATAAAAGGAGAGGTTGACAAAAGCATCAAAGAGAAAGTTATTGTAACGACCGAAGGTACCCCCTTGACATTACCGACGCATTTGACCCCCGAAGGAGCTTTATACAAGACCTTAGTATAATCGTCACTGCATAATGAACTTGAAATAATGCGGAAAATTAAAACCTTACGTATGAAGTATACTAAGATTTCTCACTTATGAAACTTACATAGACTTCTCATTTAGCAATATAAGCAATATTGTTTACATATTCTAATACTGTCTCACATTCATCATCTATTAATAAGAGTTCAATAAATGACTACAAATTGGATCCTTAGCCCTTTACACACAATACTCTTTAGAACAAATGTACATAAGGAAAGATTTATTAAGTCTATTACATAAATAGAAAAACATAAAGTGGTATCAGGTGATATGTCCTCAGATCTTTGAGGACCTACCACAAGCCTTGGGGATGAGAAGCCAAGCTTTCTTCAAGAGTGGAGGAGCAACCAACTAGACGGAAGCTATACAAATAATATAAAGGGGGAAAGGGGTTGGTACAAATAGCACTAAGTATGGAGAAATACATAAGAAAAACCTTAAAAACATGTGAAAGGGATATATATATATATATATATATATAAGGTGCATGAAAGTAATTTACATCATCAAGACAACACATAATACATTACTCCCATAATGTCCAAACTATAATGAAGACATGACCTTAGCACTTCCTAGGGTCCATTTGTGCAATGTAGAGTTGGCACCCCATACTATCAAACCTACAAAGAATTCATCATAGACATCACCTTAGCCACACATTTTACATTTACATTTACATAGACATATTATCATAATTATTTCATAACTACAATGAACCACCTACAACAATCTTCTATGCCTACTACTGCGATGTACAAGTGAAGTCCCATACCCCCACTTCTACTTCTTCATTATTTCATTACTTCATTATGTTATGGAAGATCAACCATAACCGACATAGACCATTATAGCTTTCATGGAATCCGTGTTATAAAGCCCCACACCCGGAAAAGGGTGTTCTACTTGCCAAGGTAGAACCTACATACTAGATAATATGTCGATAAACTAGTTGTGTCCTATAGGGGCACGTAGTTAAAGGATACGAAGATTTATTCTAAGGACTCTACCTATTGCATTAGCGGCGAAGTCCCCATCTCATGAGTATCACTAGGATGACCCAAACTCTTGCATTAACGAAATGGTCTTTTCCTCATTGGCCATATCTTCTTGGTACATAGTATACCTTCCCAACTCACTACCATTTTTCTTTTGATTATATCTACATGTGTGAAGAGCAATACATCTTCATTCAATACAATATATCATAAGCTCTTATTACCTTTCTTGCATCCTTCAATAATGTTATACACCTTGCTAGTAAATTCAAAGTCCATGTATAGCATTCTTCATCATATATATATATATATATATGTGTGTGTGTGTGTGTGTGTGTGTGTGTGTCTGTGTGTGTGTGTGTGTGTGTGTGTGTGTATAACTCTAGAATTTACACTCTTTGAAAGATTAGGAATCAAGTATCATGATTACCCTAGTCCAAATCATAGTTGGAATGGAAGACAAGATTCTATAACTCGATAAGTATCAATTACAATACTATATGCACATATTTACTCAATTATTGCATGAACTTCAGGTTATAGGTGCACATGGGTTCTTGGAAGACTCTCACAATAGAATTCATCAATTAATCCCAATATAATCATAATATAAGAAACATAACATAAAGAAAACGATTAGGAATGAACCCATGGCTAGATCACAACACCTTAGTTTTTGTCACATTATAGATTTGAAAAGTAAAAGTTTTGAAAGGCTTCATGGAGAAACTAGTCCATGAATAAATATCCCCTTACCTTAATTGATGACAATTCACAAATTTCAGTGACAAAGTTTGAATCTTGAGGTCCCTAGCTTGAGTTCTTCCTTGTTCTTCAATGGTGGTCTAGAGAGAGAATTTGTGAGAGAGGGAAAGTGAGTTTTGATTTTTAATTTGGAAGTTATCAAGAGTTAGTTGTTTTAATTAGTTAAACTCTTTTGATATATTTAGAATGACCTAACTAGAACGACCCCACATTTAATTGTACAAGGGTGGAATTTACCAACCACCCTTGGCTCGGCAAAATATTGCACCAGTGCACAAGTTCGATCGACGGCCCCCATTTGACGGTCCGTCAATCCATGAAAAGACCGTCCTATCAAGGTGTCATTTTGGTCAGATAGGGTGGAATGGATCCTTGACACAAAGAGTCTAAGTGTGGACTCACAACTCCAAACGACGGAGTGTGAGTCAATCGATAGGGCGTCGATGCCCTTCGTCGATCACACACTGTTTTTAGATAGTTCTTAGAGTCAAAAGCTAGGTCAACCCTAAAAGACCGTTAGGGTGGTCCTTGGGGAGTCCTACCAAAAAGTTTCTACCCTAAACACACTCTAATATATGTTCCACCCCTTTCCACCAAGTTTGACCTCTTTCCGACTCTCTAAACCCCTTGAAAAACACCAAGGCACACTACCTCAATTTCACTAGTCTTTGAACGTCATGGTTGTTTCTTGAGGTTTTGATTCTAATATTTCCCAATCACGTTGAATACATTATTTTAGGCCTAGAAACACTCTTTAAAGGCTTAGTTCATCCAGTGAGGCTCTACACTAGGTCATGAAACTTCCGGAGTGTTATAGTTATGAATGCAATGAAGGAAGTTCAATACACTCCAGATATTGTGTGGCTGAATTATGAAAATTTATGCATTCATCCACATTTGGATCTTCCTATAGGTTTGAAAGTACCGAAATTTGACACTTTTAGTGTAGTTGAAAATCCTTTGACATATTTGAGGGCTTATTGTGATCAACTTACTAGAGTATGGAAAGATGAAGCTTTGTTAATGTGACTCCTTAGTCAAAGTTTGAAAGGAGAAGCTTTTGAATGGTTTATTTCTAAAGAAATCAATCATTGGTAAAGTTGGATTGCTTTGGCCAAAGACTTCATTGAAAGTACAATACCAATGTGGAACTCATTCCTTGTCGATAATCTTTGAAGAGAATGGAACATAAGTCTATTGAAGACTATCGAGAGTGTGTCTACCGTTGGAGAAGAGATGTTGCAAGGGTTAGGCCTCCCATAACCGACACAGAAATGGTTTAAGTCTTCATGCACATTCAAGATCTAGAATACTATAATAGGATGTTGCTCATTTTAGTAGGAAAGCTTAGTGAGATTGTCAAAATTGGTGAAGCTATTAAAGACGGTCTCAAGACAAGAAAATCATTTGAATGACTCCAGATGATGAATCCCCTAGACTATTAAGAAGGAAAAGGGAAGATGTTTCCTCTTACTCATTTGACTCGAGGAAAAAATCAAAGAGTCTTGCTAGTCTCATTGGTCGAAAGCCTTTACCATAAAAAACCTACCCTTTAGCTCCACAAAATCTTTACACCATCAAACCAAATTACAAAAATCCACCACCAAATCATCAAAATTACCAAGCTCCGTTGCCAAATTATTCAAATGCTAAATCAAGTTACCAAACTGCATTTCTAAATTACCAAAATGCCCCTCATGGATACCAAGCTCCACAATACCAAAAATTCCAAACACCAGCACCTATTCACCAAAATCTCCTAGTTAACGCCAAGTAACTTTATCTTCATGAAATAATTACAATCTTTCTTGTCATGAGTTTTTGAAGAAGCGTTGTCGAGTCTTTACTCATTTGGTTAAAACTCGAACCCAACTTTTTGAAAGATTAATGGTGGCTACTATGATACGAAAAATTGATCCAAAAAGCGTCAATGTAAATTCCATACTTTACAGGCCCGATCTTCATTGTGCTTACCATTCCGGAGGTGCTGGACATACCATTGAGGATTGCATAAACTTGAATCATAAAATTCAAGACTTGATTGATAAAAAAATCATCATAATTGAAGCTGTCAATTTGAATGAAAACTGTGATTCACTGTTGAATCTTAAAGGATTCACCACTAATATGATTGACCCAAGTCTCGAGCACCGATCTATAAAAAGGCCCGAAACTTTCATCAAATGCCTCCACCTCAAGAAGGCCATTATGATTCTTCTCATCTATGTCTTCATAAAAACTTGCTCAAAATTTTACTCCTCTTATTAAAAGTCAGAGGAAGTTGTTTGAAGTCTGGTAGGCATTATTTATCTAATCAAACCCAAGCGACTCGATGCTAGCTCAAAATTTTACCAAGCCGATCCCAGGTATTTGTATCATTGCAACTGTTGGGGCATGATGCTGAAGAATGTATTAATTTCAAGCACATGATCTAGAACTTGATCCACCAGAAAGTAGTCACGACCGTAGTACCATGTAACACCCATATGCAAAAACAGACCCAATATCAGTTTTTCAGAAATTACAAGTGTAACCTACGTTCACCATCTATGGACCGTAGTCTTATTTACAGCCCATGTTGTAGGTCCGTAGTTTACCACTGCAACCCTTCCCCAAAAACCTGTCCAGAAAATCGACTAAGTCTCGATCCATGGACACATCTATGGTCGTAAGTCAGATCACAGTCCGTAGTATGTGCTCATGGATCAACACCCTATTACCTAGACTTTGGCATGAACCACGATCAACTAGTATAGTCTATAGATTGACCTACAGATTGTAGGTCTGACTGTGGGTGAAGGTAAGCAGTCAGTTAGAGGGAAATTGTTGATTGGGTCAACTTCAAATGGTCATAAGTCTTAGCACAAAAAAATAGGTTTTCTATCACCTATTATATGATATATAATTAAATCTTATTTCCAATGTCGTGAGTTTTCTAAAATCTAAGCTACGAGTAAAAAGTAATCCTCATTTTTGTGAAGGCTTGTCGAGCAAACTTTATCGATGGACCCAGCTTACGGAGTTATGTTAGCGCTTAAGAATCTTTCTTTCGTAGGTAAATCTCGATGTCTATTCCTAGCTAATCAATAAAGGTTTGTCCTCCCTCTCAATCAATGTTGTTCTCCCTCTATTTCCTTCTTCCGGTGGTTGAGCGAGTCCGTTCTTCGTCCTTTTCAGACGTTAGCGCTTGGTTGTTGCCAAACAAACCCAGTTCCGGTGGACGGGGGAAGAAGAGGAATAATCAGAATCAGAATCTTGTTCTGAGAAAGGGTATGTTGCAGGGGAATCTGGCCCAGTTAATTAATCGGGTTTTAGAGAACACGTCAAACTTTCTCTCCTTCACCAGGAAAGTTATCCGGTAAGCAAGATCTTTGATTGATGTTCCTTAATAAGGTTGATCAATGGTAGCTGCATGGAGCTTTCACCTTAATTGAACTGCCCCGCTCTTAGCTCGGGTTCTTGCTTAATGAGGCGTCCCTTGTTTGCTCTTGTATTGGACTAAGCGGCAATCCTTACTGTGGAAGCAGACCTTGTGATCTTTCACTATAGTGGGAAGAAGACAGGTGGGAGCGAGTCGAGCGAGAGTAAAGGAAGTTTCAGTTGTGGGCTGTCTTCGCGGTCCCATTTCATCGGCTTTTTCTAGGCAAGAGTCGCTCGAATCTACTACCCATATGTCCAACCCGTTGATCACTCAAACAACAGTTAAGTCGGGGGTCTTTTGGTCTTTTCCAATTTCGTAGGACCCTAAGATACTTCGTTTAGACCCTAAATCATGAGGTTTTAGTCAGTTTAAGCCTAGAAACATAACTAAAAATTACCTAAGTCAAATATTTAATCAAAACTTGGAAAATTAGAAGCAAGAGAGGAGAAAAATGTCAAGAACCCTACTTCTAGAAAGCAACAGGGTTCCATCAGTTCCAGCCCCGAAATCAAATGATTTCTCCATGGAATTGATCACTATGTCTGTGGGATATCATTAGTGGGTTTGTATCGCCCGTTGGGTCCCTAGAATTCAGTCAATATCTTTATTCCCTTATTATGAACAGACTTAGGGTTTCTAGAATAACAACAGATCATCATGAATTAGTTATTTACATGTTTCAAATTAGACTATCATGTTATTACATAGTTTTCCGCATGAATTTCATAATCTTAGCTATGTATTCTTTAGTTATTAAATTACATATGTCAGGTCAGATATATCAGTCGTCCAGTTATACATGCCTTAGTTATTAATGCATCATTATCAGATTAATTGTTGCAATCTCAATTTGCATGTTCAGTTTGAGCTATCAAGTATTTACAAAAACTCAGTCATAATCAATTAACCTTAATTCATTGGAGTATCATAATACCAAGTTGGACTAGGGTTTAGCATACCCAAATAGTCCCAAAACTACTATCCAAGTACGTTGTAAGTCCCCTTTGTGGGCATCATTTTAGTGATCACACCAATATGCCTTTATACCTCTAGCAGGGTATATTGGGTCCTCTCGATGGGGCGTATACGTCGGACTCCACATTTAGCTCATGTGGTTTTATTATCGGTTATTAGTAGATCCCACATTTCAATCAGACTCTATTGCATTGACCATATTTACAATTCAATTAGTATTCAGTCGTAGCATGTTATAAATTTTGTTATTGCATCCAGTTAGCTCAGCAGTCAGTACATCATTGTTCATAATATTATACTTGCTTTTGTGCTTGTCCAGCTATGTATTATTTTAGCTTTACTCTATCCTACATGCTCAGTACCTTTCAAGTACTGACACATACATCTGCTACATCTTCTCCTGATGTAGGTTTAGGTTCTCAACATTCAAATTACGCATAGATCGATTCCAATCTTCAATTCAGTATAATCAGTGGTGAGTCCTCATTTGCGAGGACAATAGTCATGAGTTTCTTTTCATTATTTTTAATCATTTAGTTTCTTTTCATTATTCCCAGCATTTCAAGTCAGTTAGAGTATTATTTCAGACATATTTAGTTTCATCTTAGTATTGAGTTAATATTTTCTCTGTATTAAGCTCATCAATTCTCAAATATCTCGGTTATAGTACATGGGTATTCCCCATATTTTCATTTTAATGATGATTTTACTTCCGCACCAGTTTATTTTCTTTAGTATGCTCATGATTCAGACCAACAGGGTCATCTTGGGATCACTTGTGGTCTAGGTCCCGCGTCCGCATCTCATAGGTAGCTCGGGCCGTAACATACCCACTATGAACAATATATCAGTCATACGAGACACAGAGCTAACGGAGCAAGTTCTTAATTGTACTTCCACTATGTTCTTTATTCCTTGCTCATCTTGATAGACAATGATGAATTTTATGTTATTCTAAAATCGGTGGTAGTACGAATGAGGCCCGAAATCCAATGTCATTTTAATTAATTAAGTTCTAATTTCCCTTGTAACATTTTGAAAAAGGCAAAATGTCCCATGGTCATAGACGAAGTTCGTATTTCCTTGTTTTCAATGAAAGCTTCTTCTATTGTGAAAATTAATTTCACATGCTTTAGTTTTGCTATCTAAAAGTCTTTGTTTTTTGTTTCAGTCAAAATATTTTTCTTAAAACTTTTCAATTTCATGTCATGTTACAAGTTGAATGAACAAAATGAGGTTGATGAAGGTGAGTTTGAAAAGTATGACGAGGAGATCATGATATCCAAACACCTTGTCAAAGACATGAAACAGTTCGAGACTCAAATTAAGCCAAATCTAAATGAGACAAAACTGTAAATCTGGAAACGGATGATTGTGTTATACAAGTCAAAATCAGGGTCCATCTGAGAAAATCTCGCAAAAGAGAACTTATCCATTTGCTTAGAAAATGCATTTATGCATTTGTTTGATCACATGTCATGGTCAAAAAATGTAACAACCAGTGAGTACCCCCTTGGAGTCACATGGTGTACTCGACCTCTCAGAGGTCTTATACAAGCTCTTACACATCTTTCATCGTATATACATAAAAAGCGGAAATTTAAATCTTTTCCATACGATAACACAAGACTAAAATTCATCTAGTTTAAAACCTTTTTAAAATACAATGGAAGTACTAAGTTTTAATGTAGTCATCTTACAACACGACGATAACACAATAGGGACACAACCTTTATAATACAAAAGCATCTACTATCTAGCAAATGAAACTTATAGAAAACTCTTGACATCATGGTCCTTGAATTTGTAAGGACACACCGAACATGGGAATAGTAATCCTCTTCATTCTATGAAAATCCATAAGTGGATGCCACCTACACTTTGTGTAAAATATTAAGAAGAATGGTGTTAGTTCAATAATGCACTAAGTATGATAATCATGCAAAAACATTCTTTAAAGGGACCTTGGAAACCATGCATTACGCCTTTTTAGAAAACTTCATGAACATTGATACAATAGGCACAAAATAGATCACAGACATTATCATACATATGGAAGCCATTTATCACAATTGAGGTATATTTAATACACACCATACATTCCCAACCTTTTTATCTTAACTCCTTTCCTTAAGCAAACCTTAGATAATACTTAGTACAATGTATCACCTTAAGGTCACCAACAATAATATTTCCTATGTATGCTTCATAAATCCAACCATATATATTAATAAAGTCATTGCACATCATAAGTCATAATCTTCACAAAAGAACCATCACCTAGTACAACCCCCAAGTCACACTAGTTCAATGTGCAAGTAGCATCCCATAATGCTACTCACACTAAATGATCCTAGGAAGCCACCCTAGACCAGGCACATACTATTAGACAAGTCACAACATGTTCATTTTCATTAGAAATGACACCAACATACTATATTAATGTTCACATATGAACTCCTTCATTCACACCTCTTAGTTATAGCCTATTTCGTTCATATCATAGGTAAACCATCCTCACAACCCTTTCACAAGTTCACTTGTGCGATGTACACATGAGTCATATTCCTCCACATATATAAGCAAACCCATTAAGAAGTCATAAATGTAACTCAAATGGATAATCATACTTTATATCTTAGGCATAAGCAAAGTCAACCTTAACATGCACTCATACTAATCATACATTAACATAAGTCTTTCTTTCATAGAGACTCTAATCCAATCCTCTTTTTCCACTTGTGCAATGCATCGGTATGGTCCATAGTCCTACCTATACTAAGTAAGCTTCTCAAGGACTCATGACTTGAGTTCATATCGTTATCTTAGTTTATTTCTTAACTTTCGGGTGAGAGAAATGGAATCTGGTGTTCTATTCCCACACCGAAAGAGAGGGTACTACTTGCCAAGGTAGGGCCATCATACACAATAGCTATCTAGTGGATCCACTATGCTAAGACCTACAGGGTCACATATTTATGGAATAAGGAGATTGTTACTAGAAACCTTGACTTGCTAGACGTGGAGTTTTCCATCTCATGAGACAACATCTATGTTGGGAACCCGGACTTACTAAAAGTGAAGGTTCTCTTGTGGGAAGATAGACTTGCTAGATGTTAAGCCCCCCACTCTCATTTTCATGTTCATATTAAGCCTTTATTCAACATTACTTCATAAAATAGGTTTTAGGGACTTAATCCCTCATATTTCCTATAGATCAAAGGTTACTAAGATGAGAATGACCTTTCATTTCACATAATCCTAACATATTTATAACATAGTCTAATCTAGAGTACAATTGAGGAAACCTTTCAAGAGACCCACTGTCACTAGGTTATCATAAACCTTATTCATTCATACATTCATGTATGTGTATACATATTTGAGAAAGCCTTTCACATAAATACCTTTAGAAAACACATGTTCATAATTCACTAGTCATATATTTTTCATGCACAAGAAGATATAAAGGTGCATATGTGAATTATCATTTCAATCAACACCTTAAATATATCATACTCATAGTGATGCATGGGATGTGTGTGTGTACATATTGGTCCTCATAATGACATAATATAAACCACATTGGTATCGAAGGAAACTTCCCCTCAAAGTATCACAACACATCCATAATATCCCTCAAGTCATGAAAAACTCACATATAGATCATTGTAGGGATTCTAGACCACAAACCATATTTTATCATAGAAGACGAGAGCACATTCCACATTTGAATAGATAAACTCTTACATGCTTAAGATCACAAATTCATATAGGGATAATATAGGTAGAGGTCATTCTAACATAGCACTTACATAATCAATCACAAGTAGACTGCACCTTATCTCTAACATGATCATTCACATTATACTCCTCATCAATAACATACTTTAATCACGTTGCATTTGCATTGAAGATTTTCTTACATAACCTCCATAGTACAACTTCACAAGCATATGCATCAATGGATATAGATAGAAATCAAATCTAACAATAAAATCATATTCAGTACAATTCATCAACATAAAATCATATTCAAAAGACCCACATTATAGGACAATTTTGAGAATAGGAGGAGGATGGATCATGGTTCTTCAGTAGATTCCATAGGAAATCATCATAAAAAGACTAACTCAACATTTATTCATCATTAGAAGACTTAGAAAATCATTTAACAAGGAACCCATGCTTAGATTGAAAATTGGAATATTGATCTTTGAATCACTTTTCAAAATCTTAGATAGTTTTCCTTGAATGAAAGGCTATTGACGAATCAAGAGTTACCATACCTTATTGATTGAAGACCCATGAAATTGGAGAATAAATCAGTTGAAAGTTCATCTTCTGCTTGAGCTTGTGCTTGGCCTCCAATGGAGTTTTGAGAGAATTTCGGAAGAGAAGCGGGTTTTGGATGTTTGACTTCTCATTGGGTAATTGTGTTTTGATATACAAATGGGAGTAAATATGACATAAAAGAAGTTTATAATAAATTCCCAAAGTTACCAAAACACCCCTACACCATTTGAACTTAAAAAACCATCCAATTTGAATTTGACTAAAGCAGGTGACGTTGTATAACAAGTCCGCGGCGTGGAAGAGGAAGAGTGCCCTAATTCACAAATATAGAAGGGTGGGACACAAGATTCCATGACACTTAGGCAAATTTTTACCTTGGAGGGAACTGGCTGCGACAAAGACCCATTCCCTAGAGCTACTGCCTAATGCTACCAAGGCAACTTCTTGCCACTTGTTTGGGTTCTCCTCGAGGACATTTAGGGTGGTCCGTAGGGAGTCCTACCTGAACTTTTTGACCCTAAACATGTCCGTCTAGGTTCTAGGGTCACTCCCTCTAATATTTGACTCCAAAAAACCCATAAAAACAAGGTAATCATACTAGGACCCCAGCACATCAAAGGCTAATTTTCGAAGATCTTGGTCGTCCTTTGATGTTTGACCTCAAACCTCATTAAAATAATTATTACAAGTTTTTCCCACCTTATTAACAAGTTATTAGATTTAAAACTCGTGTGGACCTCTATCTCATCTTATTTCATTTTGAGGTTCGTTACAATATCCCCAACTTGGAACATTCGTCCTCGAATGAGACTTAAAAACTCCAAGAACTCAATGACACAGCTAGCAACTCACAATACACAACATTAACACAATATAATAGTCAATACACTAAACGTACAAGGAACACCACTTCATCCCATAATGCACTCAATGCAACACAAGCAAGAAGAAACTATCTCCACAACTCATAGAGCAAACATGTTACTTCTTGCCATTTGGAGAAACTACCTTATCCAACTTTACACATTTTTTATTTCATCATAAGGACAAATATGCAATAAATTTTAATGCACACATAGGCATGATCAACATTTCAACTCATGAGGCAATTAAACAATTCATATTAGATCCACATAACTCATGAGTAATGTAGATCAACTACAATCTTATCATTCAGGCATAATACCATCAAGGACATACATAACACTGCCATGTTTAGTTATGTTCAAGGAGGGAGTACCTTCTCCTATTTAACTTACACACATGCATCATAAAGCTCATATTCAAGCATTTCACAAAGGTCAATTCTTTTAAGGAGAAATTCTCAATAATTAAAGCATGCTCGTACTCCTTTTCTCATGAATTCAAAATGGCACGTCACATCAAACATATCACAATATTAGGAAGTTATTTCACATCACTCTTGAACATCACGATTTAAGCATGTTTGTGCACATTAAATACAACCATACACATGTATTTTTGAACTTGAATCCAAGAGTGTAGATCCGGCTACACATTGCACACACATCATTTTTCAGTTAATTTCGGACAACATGCTTAATATTCACACGATTCCGAACATACATACATAAACATAATCATCACGAAAACACATTACATCCCTAATTTCTACCAGCAAAAATACCCAATCTATGATTTGATTGGGCTAGTGACAAGGAAATGCAACGGGGAACAACCCTAGTTTTGGAATAGATTCGTCTGAAACTTAAGGGTCTCTGGGAAAGGGCCCAAGAGTAACAAAACCCATACCTTATTTTGACGTTCAACCTTGAACTTGCTGCCCAAACCTTTTCCAAAATTTCGTCTAAGTCAAAAGCTTCAATACTAACTCAACGGAAAAACTCCTCTCTTTGCCTAACATTTTGCTTATGTTTGAATAAGTTTTTAACGTAAAAGTACTTCAAGTGTGAAGAATTTTTGTTGCTTATCAGCTCTTGTGTTTTGGCAGAGATAACGTGAATGAAAGAGAAGAGAGATATTGACGTGAGAGAGAGAGAGTTAAACGTGAAAGAGAGTTAAAAGAGGTGAAGTAGTTTAGACTTAGTCAACTAGGACTCTTTCAAATATCTAAAAAAATCTGATTTCCCTTTATTTTAAATCAGACAATAAATATTAATTGATTAAATTATTTACCAATTTAAATAAAAAAATTTAAATCATTGCTTCCCCTAGGTTCAAACCCGGGTGGAGCAAACTTCACTTCAAAGGCAAATTTTCGGCCCTCTCTCCCAAAATGCCTCTCCACCCTTCTTAATTAAATAATTAATTACATATTTAGGATAATTATGATACTGCCTTTGCCTGGAAAAAGACCATTTTACTCCTAGACCCTCCAAACTTAAGATTTCCCTCTTTAAGTCCGGTAAAGACTCATCGGGGTAAATCTTCGTATTCGGGTGCCTTACATGGCTGGACCAAAATTTCCTAGCTCAAATAACTCCCCAAGTTAGTTGGAATGGATGTCTCAAGGGTTCAGAGGTCTGTTTATACGCGCATCAACCCATGTGAACCCGGTCTAATCGTAGGCATTCCAGACATATTAAGCATTACTTAGCATATCCATTTTTAGGGTTGTAACATGTAGGCAGGACCAGTATTATAAACTTACTTGTATTACATTCTCCTCAAATCTTATGCTCGAGCATTCCGGTCTCTTCATATTTTTATATCCGGATGGCTTTTGAGTCATTTCAGAAATCGTGCATTAAATCAAGAATATCAAACTACAATTGACCTGAATTCTCATATAACCTAAGATATGTAGGAAACCTAGTACTGAGGTTCGACCATAATTCCTAAAGTCTGTGCAAAAATCCCTTTTCTAAAGATGAATGTGTAGTCAGTCAAAATTGGATTCATCAATTCATTTGCCTCGTATTCCTTTCATCAATCCAATCCAAATGAGGGACAGTTATTGACAACCAATTTTGAAACCTCCACATTTAGAGATATTCGCTCTTATGATCAAATGATTTTAAATTAATTAGTTTTATAAAATATTCAAAAATAAATATAGTTTGCAAGTTATTTTAAATATTCAGTCACTATATATATATATCTAATATATATATATATATATATATATATAATATAAATATATATATATATATATATATATATTATATATATATATATGCATATATATTATCAATATTCAAAAAAAATAGTTTAATATTTTACTAAATTAGCTTACCTTAAGTTGGCATATATTCTCTAGTTATTAGTTTAAAATTAAGTTAATTATTTTATTCCCTTAAAATTATAAGGCTAGTTAATTAATAAATACTAATTCATAATAAATACTAATTCATCTAAATTAAACTCAATTTATCTAAATGTTTAAACTCCAATTGGATATAATTAGGTCATCATATCTCTAATGTAATCCTAACCATTTTGTTGCCTCCAATCTTTGACCCAATTCTATTAGCCGATTTCCTTTGATCCCAATTCACCATTCTTTCAGGCCACTTTTAAGTCACAAAGCTTCAGCCCATCCAACAATAATTATCAACTCACTCAAAACAATAACACCAATTCAAATACCAAAAGAAAATCAAATACATGGTGGTTTGAATTATAGTGATATTGAGGTTTCAAAATAAAGGGACGGTGACATAAGTCTTAATTATTGAGTGTAGGTAACAATTATGTGATTAATGATTAAGGATT